>CM034150.1:860326990-860749060 GCA_019776745.2 Taxus chinensis
CATTGTGCTACTTTGGGACAAAAGACATGAGCCACAGGGAAGCCATGGTAAGTTTGATTCTCTTTGGCTTGGTCCTTTTAGAATCAGACATTTTGTTGGAGAGAACTCTTTTTATCTGGATTACATGGATGGTTCTCCTCTCCCACTTCCTTATAGTGGGTAGTATCTGAAGTTGTTCAATTCCTAGGTGACTAGGTGGTCCTTCTATGTATATTATGTATAGTGTTTTGGTTTTGGGTCGTTCCTTTGTTTTTCATTTCTGTTCTTCCCTTTTGGTTTGTTTTGTTTCTTTTCCAGTCTTGTGTGTGTTTCCTTGTATTGGATTTTCCTTTGAATCCTTTTCCCAATGGATAAATCACTGGTCCTCTATTTCCCCAAGAGTTATCTGGAGTTCTTGATCTTGCCTTGTGTCTTTGTTCCAAGCCAAGTCATCCCCAGAAAGAGCCAGTTGTTGTCGGCCCGGCCCCCAAAAATTCCCCTCTTTTGAAGTCAAGTTTCAAAAAACTTTTGAGTATGTACCTTGGAGTATTGAATCGCGTCGAGCCTAACATTATTTGCAGTTTTCCTATTCATAGAGAATAATTTGAAAGTTGAGGTGTATGGTAAAAGTTCCTTTTCCTTTTTTTTTTATTTTCTTCCCGCAGTCGGGAATGACAGGCGTATTTTCCCTATTAATTTTTGCCCCAGAGTCCATGGGTAATACGTGGATATCTTTGATTAGATGTGGTTTGGCCATATTTCAAGGTTCAGCGGAAGCCTCCACGTGTCCAAACGGAACAACTCCAGGGGTAGGGTACAAGGGATAGTCCTCAAATAAGCGCAGGATTTCCACGTGTCCCAGGTACAAAATGAAGACAAAATAAACTAAAATCGGCTAAGTATGAAAGGCTCACTAGACAAACGTGCCATGTGCCTCATTGGCGTATCTTCAAGAGTCAAAGATGGAGGCAAGATCTCAAACTTTTGCACAAGTCCTCCAAGTGTCCTAGGTCCAAAAAGGGACAAGAGATCGATCATTAAAATTGACTAAGTATGGGCAGGTTAGCAGGAAGCTGCCACGTGCCTTAATGGCACCATTTTGGAAGTGAAATCAAAGGGTCAGTCTCCAAGTAGCGCCATCCTCGCCACGTGGTTAAAGTCAATGAGGAGACAGAGTTGGTCCGTTGAAAAGTCAAAGACCAGCGGAAGGGGACACGCATCATCTCAACGCTAATTTTAAGGGGCACTTCCAAAATAGAAACTCAAATGAGCGCCAGCCCTCCATGTGTCTAGGGGTCAACATAGGTCAAGCAAGAAATAGACCTGAATAAATAAAGTATGAAGGAATCGGTGGAGCTCTCCACGTGTGGAGCCTGGCGTAGCTTCAAAGGTGAAAATTGTAGAAGGTGTCCACAGGCCCGCTCCAATTAATTTCTCCCATGTGGGTGGCCCAAATTTGAAGTTGTAAAAGAAAATCGAATGACCCATGTTTTAACTGGTAAAATAATGTAACAGCTGTATATTTAAAAAAACTATTTTTTCCAGCCATTAATGTTTCTTTGCAAATCAAGAATTCGAAAGGGCGTGGATGATTGGAATAAGTTGTAACTATTTCTTGCTTGGCTCGAGAAAGTTGTAACCGTATCTTGTGAGTTATATCATCAGGATTTCAAAGCCATTGTAAAGGGTTGGAATTTTGATTATTCTGGAAACTGTAATTTTGAATTGGAAGAAATCAATACAAAGGTTTTTCCCTTTTTCTTCTACTGCTTTTCTCTTTCCTTCTGGTTCTGATCTATGAATCATCTAATCCTTGCATGCTTGGAAACTTTGTGTTCTAGGTTTGTACAATCTCTAAAACTTTGAGTCTGCAAATTGTGTCTATTATAAACGTGGATGGTTCTACTTATGTATCTCATTTACACAATACATATAAGGGTTTTCTCTACCATCTCTTTTCCCTGAAAGTATTGTCTTCTTCTTCCTCCCTCCTCTCTTCAAAGTCTTCTATCCTCATGTATTTGATAACTTTCTAGGCTTAAAACACATTTCAAGATATCAGGAAACCACCATTGAATGAAATACTATGCATTTGTACATAGGTTTTGCTCCTACTTTTAATAAGGGAACCTCTCCCATTAAAGAGGAGGGACTTGCTTGTCCCTTGACTATGGTTTCATTCCAAGTGCAAATATGAAACCCAACAATGCCACCCAGGGAAATTGAAAGTGCATTAGTTGGGACCTTTTGTAGTAACAAAGATACTTGAATCAGGTGCTTGTCAGCTACAGGCACTGGATGACACCATGTTGACCGGTTACTTCAATGGGAGTAGGCTAAAGCCCTACTATAAATAAGTCTTCTTGGTGTTTGTAATAAGGCAATATTTCCATTTAGATTAGATTTCCCTTTTATGTATTTCCTTTCAACTATTGTTATGATTTTTCAATTTAGTTTAGTATTTTGTTGTGATAAGCGCGCTTGCACGCAGGAAGCTAATTACTATCTATTAAGTTCATGCGCAGAGGACTGCACATACTTTTAGTGTGGGGTGAAGCATGTACAAAGGAAGCTATTGGTGTAAACAAGGAAAAATCACAATAATTAAAGATACATAAATATTTTTTGCAAACCTCACTTTAATCCTTCAGTGAAAACCTCAGTAAATGTTGTAGAAACTTTGTTTGTGAACCTTGTAAATGGATGTGGGTGCTCTTGAATTTTCTCCAAATTTGGGATACAATTTCTATGAGCAGTTGGAAAGCTTCAAAATACAAATTGATAGAGTTCACTTGCAAACAATTTTAGGAGGATTTGGGATAAGAAAAAGCTACCTTTTATAGAGGCAAAAATGGTTGGAAGATGGTTGAATATTGTTGAATGCACATGCTAAAAATAACATTGGAGGAGGTTGCAATAATTTTGGGGCATTTAGGGGAAATAATGGAATTAATTGCAGAGGTTGCATCTGGAAAGGTGGTTGTATGTGCAATTCAATTGCCCCCATCTTTCTAGGATTCTAGAAGTGTAATTAACTAGGATGAGGATGTGGAGTCCAAGTGGTTGTTGACTGAGTGGCAGTTGACTAGGATGTGCACACACTAGCTAATTAATTAATCATTTAATTTAATAAATGATAATTAAGTCAACACAAAGGGGAAAAAGGGTACTAGGGATTAATTTAATTAATCCAAATGGTGCAATGTGTATGAATTAATCGATTTAATCAATTAATCACAAACGAGTGAATAACATGATGTACTAGGATAACACTAGGAATAGGTGAGTAATTTTGGGGTGTCTACATTTTGCCCTCTTTAAAGTGCTATTGTAAAGTAATAGTGTTTTAAAGATAGTAGACACATGCAAATCAATGAGCGGAAAGATGTGAAGCATTTGGATGCCCCAACAAACAATGAAACATTAGGATGCCCCAACAATTAAAATGGTAGAGGAATGCCCCCTCAAGTGGGTGTGTGACACTGTAAAGTGGTGAACGAACACTTGATAGAAAGGAAAATAAAGGATTAAAACAAGAATGGGAAAGGACTATGCTCGTAGCATGTAATTTTAGAGAAACCTTTTTTTTTTATTACACAATAGAGTTGTCACCATGATTATGAAAGAATCAAGATGGTTAACCCAGATGCACATAAACAAACACACACAACAAAGAAAAGATAAAAAAGGAAAACAAACCCAATATATAGAGTAGGTGTAGACATCAGTGTTATAAAGGAACCAAGATGTAATCACACTACTTGCAAGTGGTCCAAAAAGTAAACACCAATAATGCAACACAAAGTCAAACAAGAAGACAATCAATGATGCCCTTAATGCATGCCACAATGATGATTAAGTAAATGCAAATGCTCCCAAAGAGGGATTAAGATCAGATTGGAAGAGTGGAGAAAAATGACTCTTTATGACACTCTTGTTGTATCTGTTGTGTAAATGATCAAAAAGAAATTGCTCCAGGAAAAGTTATATCACGAAGGAAAAATAATTTTGTGACTTTCCCCAAGCAGAGTTAGCATATCATGCAAAGGGAAGAAAGTGATAGTTGTAATATTGGAACAATCACTAGGGTAATAGATAAAGGTATGACGTTTATCAAGATTGTAATGAGATGTTGAAAAATTCATTTCAAGGGTTTTCTAATTGTAGGATTTCTATGATAAGCGAATGTTTGTTCCATTTTTATAATTTTTTGGATTTTTTTGGATTTTTGAAATATTTGTTTTTTAAATTTTTTTGTGTGTTTTGAAATACAAATATAAAGAAACACAAGAAAAAATGAATATACAACAAAAAGGAAAATGATCAATGGCTTAAATAAACCAGGAGGAAAACATAACACATGCAAGTGACAAAAAGATACAAAAAAGCAATAGAAACAAACTCAATATGAACATGAAGGATCCACACCAAAGTTATATGTGAACTAAGATGCGAATAAATTTCCTGTAATTGGTTTATAAGCACATTCCAGATACACAAAGTACTGGTTATTCTAACTAACAAAAAAGAGAGACTAAACTAAGAATATACAAAACAACATTCTATATGTACAAACATTAGACAAGCAAATACATCAAACAAGTTAGTGAACAACGCACACCAATGTTAAATAATAACAAGTAAGTGATAATATAACACAGTTCGTAATAACAATGTCTAAAGACTTTCCTAGTGTTTTCTACAATGAATATATAAAAAGATGTCAATTTTCGCCCAAGCGAAATCAAAAGCCAAGTGATGTCCCTAAGAAAAGTTACATTGTAAAGAGTGGCTTGATTGATTGAAAAAAATATAGATGATTAGGAACAATCAAATGAAGAAAGTGGCGAACGAAATTACATAGTCGTAAATGTTTTTGGTAAACCTTTTCAAAAAAATTCTATATTTTTTTTGTACTTTTTGAACAATTTAATATTGTTTTTTTGGATTTGGAATTATTTTCTTTTCTTTTTGGTTATTTTACGAGACATATGTGAATGTTTTTGGTCTTTGTGGAAATTTGAACCACACGCCAAAGAAAAGGAAAAGGAATTCCCAATTCATAACCAACACGCTACGTATAAAGGTAGTGACATGAAAGCATAATGGAAAGGCGAACAAAAGTGGTATGAAAATGGGCATGATGACCTAACAAGGAGAACATGCGACACAAGGTGAGGCTGCAAAGATACAAGTAGTGAAACAAGGTGAAATCATGAAACATGTGAATGCACTTATATGCCCCCCGGCACAAGGGTTAATCTTCAGAGACTTCGGATTAGAACTTCTTCAGATGAATGACATTCATAGGATCCTTCAACTCTTTTCCATCTTCAAGTAGATAGTTTGTATGCCACCAGATCTATATTTAGCAGTTATAACATAAGGACCCAACCAATTAGGCTCAAATTTTCCCTATTTTTTCTCATGGTTTAGTTGTGTTATTTCTCATTTTCCTTGAGAATTAAGTGACATTGATTTCAAACTGTCTAAGGTTTGATCTTGTGGCTATAGTTACGGCAACACAGTCGATTCTGATATACCTACTAATGGTTCTAAGGCACGAAGATGTTTCTCATCCAATAAGTTCCAGCTCTGCAAGGCGTGCAACACAATAATCATCTTCATGAATGAGGTGTTTGGAGGGAGACACGAAGTGAAGGAAGTTAAACTTTGATAGGTAATATGGATTCAAAGCCATATACTAGGGAAAATGGAGCAGCTCCTGTAGGAGTATGGAAGGAAGTGTGGTAGGCCCAGAGGGTAGGATATAATTGCGTATGCCAATTACGTCCATGTTTATTCATTCTATCTTTTCTAGAATAGATTTAATAGTCTTGTTTGACCTCTTTGGATTGGTCCATTACATTGTGGATAGTAGGGTGTAGCCCATTTTAGGTGGATATTATATTTTTTAGCTAGGGCATTGAGATCCTTATTTTTGAAGGAACCACCATTGTCAGTGAAAATAAGCAGTCGGCATGCCAAATTGACAAATACTATGGTTGAAAATGAATTTAGAAATATTGCACCTAGAGACGTAGGTAAGAGGCATAGCCTCAACCCACTTAGTGAAATGCTCAGTGGTAGTTATAATAAATGTGTGGCCATCAGAAGATGTGGGCTTTTATTTTTCCAATTAGATCAAGTCCCCATTTTTGAAAAAGGCTAAGGTAAAGTGAATGGGTTGCAAGGTTTGGGATGGTGTATGAATGAGATTACCTTGTTTTTGGCAAGCCTGACATTTCTTCACAAACTTGCATACATCTATCCTCCATTGTGGGCCAGTAGTATCCAACGCGCGAGATCTTCTTTTTAAGGACCATTTAGCTAGTATGGGTGCACCGCAAATACCTGAATGTTCTTTAGCTAACATTTCATTAGCTTCATCCTCATTGAGACATCTTAAGAGATTCCCATCATAGCCTCTTCGATACAAGGTATCAACAAGAAGAGTGTAGCACGAAGCATGTTGGGATAAGCATCTTTTATTGGCTGAATTCAAACTAGGAAGTTAGGCTCTGGTTTGAATAAGGTATATATATACATACATACATACATACATACAGACATACATACATGCATACATACATATATATATATATATGTTTTAATATATATAGGTATATATATCTTGGTACCAGGGATGATCAGGACCAAAAATCTCACAAACCATGGTGGACTCTAACAATTCGTATGCAGACACCAAAAGATGTTCAACGAGGAGCTCATTATGAGTTTGATTAGTGTCAAATGAAAGAAGGGATGTGATAGTTGCCATGGCATCCGCTGCTTTATTTTGTGCATGTGAGGAACTTGTTCAAAAATTGATAATCCATGGAAATACCCTCTAAGGTTATCTCAACCATTCATTTATAGGGTAAGAACTTCTCATCTTTGACTTTATACTCTCTGTTAACTTGATTGATGATGAGAAGAGAATCATCGAGAACTGTCAGTTCTTGTAGGCACCAAGAGATAACAAAGCCTAATCCTACTATCAATGCTTCCATACTCGGCTATGTTATTTTTGCAAGGGAAGATGATAAGATAATATTTAGGTATGAGGTCCCCATCTGGTATACGCAAGACAATTCCTGTGCTCCCTAACTGTGGATGTTGTAAGATCCATCAAATAATAACGTCCCATGAGGGGATTGCTTCTATGTACAAGAAGATATTCATGTCTGGAAATTCAAAATTTTAAACAGTTGTGAACCTGGAAGTGGCACTGTGCAGCTAGTTGATCTGCTAGTGCTTGACCTTTAATAGACTTTTTTATTTGACAATTTCAATGTCAAATTCACTAAGGAGTGCAATCCAGCTAGACATCCTTCCTGTTATGGCTAGTCTCAAAAGTAGGTACTTAGGAGGGTCGACCCTTGAAATTATCTTGGTTGTATGATTTACTAGATAGTGTCGCACAGCTTGTTAGAAGTATAAGCAACCACTAAACAAGCCTATTTTAGCATGTGAGTACTTAGTCTCATATTTAAGGAGAGTCCTACTCAAATAATGCACAACTTGTTTCAGACTCTTATCATTGTGTTATGCCAATAATGCCCCAATGGCATATTCTATTTTAGAAGTGTACAAAAACATAGGATTATCCTGTATAGGTGGCATAAGCACCGGTGGAGAGGACATGTATTATTTCAATTTTGTAAAGATTCTTGACTCTCTTATGTCCATTTGAATTAGACATCCTTCTTAAGCAACTGGTTGAAGTGATGGCACTTATCTGCCAATTGAGAGATGAAGCAACATATAGACTGTATTTTTCCTTGTAGGCCTTTTAGTTTTTGAAGGTTATGAGGAGGTGGCATATCTATTATATCTTTGACCTTTATAGGGTCCACTTCAATTCCTCTTCGTGAGACAATGAATCGCAAAAGTTTTCCTGAAGTGACACCAAAGACACATTTTTTTGGATTAAGGTGAACCTTGTATTCCCTTAATCACTCAAATATACACCTAAGAACTGTTGGATGATCCACTCTAGTATTTTATTTAACAAGAATATCATCGATATAATCCTTCGTTATGTTGTGAAGAAGGTCATGGAAAATAAAAGTCATGGCACGTTGATAAGCTGCACCAATATTTTGAAGGCCAAAAGACATGGCCTTGTAATAAAATGTCCCCCATAGGGTTGTGAAAGTTGTCTTATGCTGGTCTTCTTCAGCAATTTGAATTTGGTTATACCTGGAAAATTCATCCATAAGAGATAACATCTCATGGCCCACAGTAAAATCGACAATCATGTCGATATTAGGCAAAGCGAAGTCATCCTTGGGACATGCCTTGTTAATATCACAGAAATCTATACAAATACAAATTTTGGGGATCTTCTTTACAAATGGTACCATATTAGATATACACTTTGAGTAGTCAATGGATCGTATGAAGCCTGTATCCAATAGTGTTTGTAGTTTGACCTTAATGAGCAATGTAACCTTGGGGTGCATATTACGCAACTTTTGTTGTATGAGCTTGGCATCTAGGTGTTGTTATCACCAAATCATAACACCCTTTGATTGTTTAACATGTGAGTGTGTTAAGGCAAGTAGTGTAAATGGGTAACATGTGTACCATCTCTCAAGTTGTGGAATTTGCTACTTGAGATGGACCTCCAGAGAAGGCTAGTTCCTCTTCCTAATCTAGTGCAAGCTAATCTAATGAAGGAAAACTACTGACTATCTTCATCCTACAGTTTCCAAGGGACCAGAGAAAGAGAAATAACATAAAAGTACGGAAAAATACACTACAAAGGTGATGCACTAAGAGAAGGGTGTGAGAATAACTCTCCAATGTGTGAAAATGGGAGCAAAAATGCAAATTAGAAAGGGTGGTAATAGTTCTCCACAGTCTAACAACATCATTCACAACATCATTTCCATATAAGCACAAATATAATGAACTCTACATAGTGAATAGAGAGACACAATACACCTACAATAAGAATAAAGAGGCAAAGAGAATGCAAATAAACACAATAAGGGAAGACACGTCCACAACTTGCATCTATTGCTTCATTGATATGCACATCTCATTATATTACAAGAGAAAGGTCAAGATCATCATGAAATAAGTCCTCTATAAAGGCTTGTAGCACATTTGTTCACAAAACAAAAATGGCAGAGTTTTGCTACCAGAATTAACCCCCCTTACAAATGAGAGAACACCTCAATTTATAGAAAATGAAGGAGAGGAGAGAGAAACAAACAAACTCAGATTTACCTCTTGCACAAATTACAATGTACCTAAAGTGGGTGGAAATCATGATAACGAATCTTAAAAAGTCATCTTTTATTGATATGCAACTTGCAGTGAGAGATAATTGTTGCCCATGCTTATTTGATGCTTCCCCAACCACTTTGAATTCTCTATTTGGAACTGGGTTTTTTTAATAAATTTCTCCTCCTAAACTTCATAAATTCTATAATTTCTTAATTCTCATGCGTAGGTATCAGAACTGCAATTCCAACGAGACTAATTTCATGCAAATTTGTTAAGAAATGCTCATGTTATGAGCTTCTGAGTGACTGCATCTATTTGAAAAAAATGCAAACTAGGAACCAAAGTAGACCAATTCTTAATCTAACACTCTATATCACTACCTTAGATCAAACAAGGATGGAAAGAGGGAGAACTATACCCATGCTTACCTTCTAGCATGTAATTCTTCTTCCTTAATGGTAGATTTGCTTGTGGATTGGAAGATCGCTTTAGAATTGGATGTGGGAAGACTTAGACAAATTAGAGAACAAGTATGTGGAAACAATTCCTCAAACCACAACAGTAGGAAACTATATAGCAGAATTATACTTGCAGAAATATAACAACATAAATAAATAATGCACAAAAGAAGACAAGACAAGATTTAACATGGTTCACCCAATGTGGGCTACGTCCACCAAGAACTTGCTCAGATTTTATTATCAACAAGAGTAAAACAACTCTACATAGTCTTCTCTCAGTTATGAACTCACAACAAAATTCCAAAGATGCTAAACCACATCTAAACCACAATTGACACCCAATTGCTTAACCTTGATCACTCTTGATCACCTCTTGATCATCTAAGACTCAAGACCTCTTGAACACTCAAGATATCTTCAAGATACCCTAACACCTCTATTTATAGGATTAAAATCCTTTTAAGAAGTCCTAAAGCCGACCCTAGAAGTTTGAAAGTCATGATCTTTCAACTTCCCACGGATGGAAAAATAGTCCTGACGTTAACAGCCAATTAACAACATATTAACAACAATGTCACAACAACAATGCAAGAACAAATCACAGTCACAACAAACTATAGAATGCTCCTGAAGTCTCCAAACTTAACCGTTTGAGCTCCAACACTTCAACACTGATTCAAGAAGACCAAAAACAGGCTCCACACCCCAACAATCTCCCACTTGGAGACTGTTTCCACTGAGAAAAGTTCTTAACCCTTCATTATCAACCATGAAGGCCAATCAAAGTTGAACACAACTTCAACTTCTCCCTTGTGACCACCTTGGTCATCATATCCACAGGATTCTGACTGGTATGAATCTTTTCCAGCTTCAACTTATCTTCTTCCAAAGCTGTCCCTGATGAAATGATATCTCAGCTGAATGTGCTTCGTCCTAGAGTGGAAAGTGGAGTTCTTCCAAATGAATAAGCGCTCTGACTATCACTTGTGTAGTCTCCCAACTTCCTACTTATGACCCAACTCATCAAGCAACTGTTGTAGCCAAATCATCTCCTTGCTTGCCTCTGTGGCAGCAACATACTCAGCCTTTGTGGTTGACAAAGCCACAACCTTTTGTAACCATGAAATCTAACTCACCGTTGTATCACCAACCATAAATACATAACCTGTCATGCTCCTCCTACTATCCAAATCTCCTGCCATGTCTGAATCTACATATCCACATAATGTAGTGTCTGATCCACTGAAACACAATGTTGCTCCCATGGTCCCTCTCAAATACCGAAGGATCCACTTTACTGTCTGTCAGTGCTCTCTACCTGGATCACTCATAAACCTACTCACTACTCCCACTGCATGGGAAATGTCAGGCCTAGTGCATACCATAACATACATCAAGCTACCAACTGCTGATGAGTACGGTACCCTAGACATCTGGATTCTATCCTCCTCAGTCTTGGGACTCTACTCCTTTGATAATTTAAAGTGACCTGCCAAAGGAGTACCAACTGGTTTAGCATCCTGCATACTAAACCTCTCCAAGACCTTCTTTATGTACTCTTCTTGAGATAATACCAGCTTCCTCTCCTTCCTGTTCTAAGTTATTCTCATACCAAGGATTTGTTTTGTCTGCCCCCAAATCCTTCATAGCAAAGGAGTCACCTAGTTGCTTCTTGAGTACCTTTATTTCCTGCATGTTCTTCCCTGCAACAAGCATATCATCCACATACAGGCACAAAATAATATAACTACCATCAAGAAACTTCTTGATGTACATGCAATGGTTTGAGTGACACCTGGAGTAACCCTACTCCTACATAAAACTGTCAAACTTCATGTACCACTGTCGTGGAGCTTGTTTCAGGCCATACAAGCTCTTCTTCAATTTGCACACTAACCTCTCCTTCCCTTTGACCTCATAACCCTGTGGCTGCTGCATGTACAATTCCTCCTCCAACTCACCATGAAGGAATGCAGTCTTCACATCCAACTATTCTAAGTGCAGGTCTTCTACTGCAACTAAACCAAGAACAGTCCTAATAGAAGTCATTTTAACAACTGGAGAAAAAATTTCATCAAAGTCTATACCTTTCTTCTGTGCAAATCCCTTGACCACCAACCGGGCCTTGTATCATTTCCTACCTCCATCTTCCTCTTTGATTCTATACACCCACTTGTTCTGCAATGCTCTCTTGCCCTCGGGTAGCTCCACCAGATCCCAAGTCTAGTTTTCCATAAGAGATCTATGCTCTTCATCCATGGCCTGCTCCCACTTCTTCCTAGCATCCACCTACACTACTTCCTCAAAGCACTCTGGCTCTCCACTGTCAGTGAGCAATAAATAATTCAAAGATGGAGTAAATCATTCAGGTTCCCTTCTTACCCTAGAAGACCTTCTCACCTCAGGAGTTTGGGGTTCCTGATGAGTAGGTACCTGAACTGGCTGTGCCAGAACATGTTGTACCTAAACCAGCCCCTTGGACACCTTGTTGTCCGCAATGTCCTCTAACACTGTGTATTCTTTCTTTGATTCCTCTTTTTGTTCCTGCAACTGATCTTTATACATGATTTTTTCATTAAAGACAATATCTCTAGACCGAAATATTTTCTTGTCTTTAAGACTCCAAACACAGAAACCAAAGTCATCTTCACCATATCCAACAAAGGTGCATTTCTCAAACTTAGCCTCTAACTTGGTCCTATCATCTTTATCAATGTGAACAAATACCTCACATCCAAATACTCTAAGAAATGAGTAATCAATTTTCTTACCAGACCAAGCCTCCTCAGGTATACCTCCATCCAAGGCCATAGAGGGTCCTCTGTTAATCAGATAAACAGTTGTGCTTACCACTTCCACCCAAAACATGAGTGGCAGCCCCGCATGTAACCTCATGCACCTAGCACGCTCCATGATTGTCTTGTTCATTCTCTCTGACACTCCATTTTCCTATGGAGTATTTGGAACCATTCTTTTCCTGTGGATCCCATTTACGAACAGTAATCAAGAAATTCATTGCTGCAATATTCCCCTCCATTATCTGACCTGAGACATTTCAACTTGAGACCTGTTTCATTCTCAACCAAGGCTTTCCATCTTTTGAAAGTTTCAAACACATCAGATTTCTTTCTAATGCAATATACCCAAACTTTTCTAGTTGCATCATCAATGAAAGTGACGTAATAACATGAACCACCAATAGAGTTTACCTTAGCTGGCCCCCATACATCTGTATGCACTAACTCCAACTTACCCTCCTTCCTGGTAGGTCCAACCTTGAGGAATCTCACCCACTTTTGTTTCCCATAAACACAGTCCTCACAGAATTCCAAATCTAACTCCTTTAATCTGGGCAACCTGTCCTTTATAATCTGCATGCCCTTATGACTCATATGACCGAGTCTCTGGTGCCACAAAGTTACATCTCCATCTGCAGCAACTAAATTGCAATAATCAGCACCACTGGTTAAATACAAAGTACCATTTTCTTACCTCTTACAACCACAAGAGCTCCCTTGGTAACCTTCCAAGAATCCACTGTAAAACTAACCGTACAACCATCACTACCCAACTGTCCCACTGATATCAAGTTCACCTCAACTTAGGCACATGCCTGATGTCCTTAAGTAGCCATGTGTTCCCATTCTACATTTTCACCTGAACACAACCTTTCCCTACTATGTTGCATGGTTCATCATCACCAAGATATACATGTCCAAAATCACCTTGAACAAAATCAGTAAAGTAATGTCTATGTGGGGTGGCATGGAAAGAAGCCCCTGAATCTAACACCCAAGATTCAACAATATTATCTAAAGAAAGAATTAAGGCATCTTGACAAACATCACCTGCTGCCAAATTTACCTCTTTAGTTTCCTCTTCTTGTTCTTCTTATCCCGAAGAGCCCAACAATATTTCTTAGCATGACCAACCTTCCCACAGTGCCAACATTCTAACTTACTCTTGGACTTTGACCTTCCACGATCATTCGACTTCCCACGGTTACCTTTCCCTCTGTTCTTTTGTCTCCCTCTGCTCTCCACCATCAAAGCATTTCCAGAAGTAGAAGAATCTCCTGGAGCTCTTCCTTCGCATTTCCTCACTTAGGATCACACCTATTACATCCTCAAACTTCAACTTTGAGTTATTAGAGACTGAATTACTTACAGCCATAACCAAGCTGTCCCAGCTATCTGGTAAGGAGCACAAAATCAACAAAGCCCTGACCTCATCATCAAAGTCAATTTTTACTGAGTTTAACATACTCACAACCGTATTAAATTCATTCAAATGATCAGCAACAGAACCATTCTTAGACATCTTCATATTAAATAACTTTTTCATCAAAAATATTTTATTAGAGGCAGAGGGTTTTTCATATAACTTCCCCAACACATTCATGAGACCTTCCATGGTCTTCTCCTGTGATATGTTGAAAGCAACTGAAGATGCAAGGCATAACCAAATTGCCCCGAGTGCCTTTCTATCCAACAACTCCCAATCCTCATCTGACATGGCTGTAGGTTTCTTTGCTTTTCCAGCCAAAGGAACATGGAGGTCCTTCTGATATAAGTAATCCTCCATTTGCATCTTCCACAAACCAAAGTTCTGCCCATTGAACTTCTCAACCCTCGATCTGCCCTCATCTGCCATAGCTCCCACTCAAGCTAAACTTTCCCTGTGATTTACACTTCAGCAAAAAACCACCAAAGCTCTGATACCAATTGTTAGGAATTAGAGAACAATATGCAGAAACAATTCCTCAAACCACAGTAGTAGGAAACTATATAGCAAAATTATACTTGCAGAAATATAACAACATAAATAAATAATGCACAAAAGAAGACAAGACAAGATTTAATGTGGTTCACCCAATGTGGGCTACGTCCACCAAGAACTTGCTCAGATTTTATTATCAACAAGAGTAAAACAACTCTCACAGTCTTCTCTCAGTTATGAACTCACAACAAAAATTCCAAAGATGCTAAACCACATCTTAACCACAATTGACACCCAATTGCTTAACCTTGATCACTCTTGATCACCTCTTGATCATCTAAGACTCAAGACCTCTTGAACACTCAAGATATATTCAAGATACCCTAACACCTCTATTTATAGGATTACAATCCTTCTAAGAAGTCCTAAAGCCGACCCTAGAAGTTTGAAAGTCACGATCTTTCAACTTCCCACGGATGGAAAAAATAGTCCTGTGTCCCTGTGACGTTAACAGCAACGTTGCAGCAAAGCTGACACAAATATGCATAGCAACGTCACAAATAACACATGACTGTAGAATGCTCCTGAAGTCTCCAAACTTAACCGTTCGAGCTCCAACACTTCAACACTGATTCAAGAAGACCAAAAACAGGCTCCACATGTTTTTAATTAAGTCAAAAGATGATTTTGTAAGTAGCTGTATATTTGCATTTATCCCATCCCACTTGAAATCTCGATGTAATCTAGGTGTTTATGTAATTCTATAAATTTATAAGAAGGTGATGAAATTCACTAATTTTCTCAAACCTCTATAAATAAGGGGTCATTATAATTCATTCTGATAAATCAATAAAAAAAACACCAAAATGATGCCAAAATCTTGTTTAAGCTTACAAAATGTATATTTTGTGTTTATTTTTTTGATTCTACCTCCTTTCCCCTTCAATAGCTTTGTTATTATTAAGTCATTTCAAGAATATAATTTTCATTGTTACTTTTTTCACCCATTCCCTTTCATCTTTCCCTTAGTTCATCGTAGGATTTTTGTTTGTGAATTGCCATTCATGGGTCATCATTGGTCTTTATATTGAGTGTAATATCACATGCACATAAATATATTCTTTACTTCAAGTACAACCTATTCTCTACTTCAAGTACAACCTATTTCTATGGAACTATGTATTCATTTTATGGTTCCATTGACACTATATATTCACATTTTAGGTTTTTGACCATGTTCTACTAAATACATTTCCTATGTCATGGTGATATATAGTGGACACTGGAAGTATTTAACCTACATCTGTTTTTTATTGTTTCATGTGATATGGAACCATACAAAATTATCTCACATGTGGTATTATTTTTATCAATTATGTTATCTTGTATATTTATAACTAGTATTCATGCAACAATACAAACCTTAAATTTGTTTTATTTTTATTGTTTCTTTTTCACATCAAGCTTCAAGCTTTTGTTTTATGGTGGTTATCTTGTTGGAATTCTCAAAATAGATATTTCTACTCTCGTCAAATTTATGATACATATTTAAATCTTCTATAATAATTTAATCAAATTTATTCATATCTTGGTTATATATTTTATAAACAAAATTGCAAATTTCTTTAACTCTTTACATTCACCACTTAAAATGATGCTAGGTTTCCTTTTAGAAAACATCTTTGTCATGGGATGATAAGATTTTACTGAACACACAAAACACCATCGAGGATTTGTTTATAGGGTGGATGTAACAATGAGTATAATATATGAGCTTGAGGTTTTCATATTCAAACCTATTTTCTTAGTTTGGAATAGGTTATACTTTATAAGTGATTCTTGTTATAACATGTTATGGGATACATGTCGACATAACAACAATTTCTTTGGAAACAACTTAAAAAGGTATTCAACTCACCCTGTGGACCTTTATAAATCTTATAAATATAATGTTAATCCAATTGAAATATGAACTAAATTATATATTTTATACTAGTTAAAATATTATAACAATTTTTTTTGTAAAAAATGTTGGGAGATATCAATGTCAAAGTAAATATCTTGAATTTATTGCATATCACAATTATTGATAACTTCAATATATTTCTTCACATATTTTTTGTGTATATTTTAATAAATAGTCTCAATCAAGATACACCAATGTGAGGCTCCCTTCAAAAAAATGGGTTCCAAACTATTGCCGTTTGATAAATTTGAAATAAAAATAAATAAATAAAAAACTTCTCAATAGTAAATCAATGTGAGGCACCCTCACAAAAAATATGCTCCAAGCTATTACCATAAAGAAAAATTTCTCAGTGATATTTAAATAGATTTCATATTTAAAATTTAAAATAAAAGTAAACACGTTCATAGACATTATAACCTACTTTAAACTAAATTTTACAGGTAACACCTTAAACACTTTTAATTGAAGTGTTTTGTTTACTTGCAAACATGTAAGTCAAGTAGATGAACACTCTAAATTATTCAAATCATACCAAAAACATCTTATTATTCTTACAATGGATCTTTATACACTATGCATGGTTGATTTTCTTAGATCCAATGAATATCATAAAAATATCGCATGGTGTCGAAGCCTTTTTTTATGTTGGCCATCTCATAATATTTAGTTGTTGATGTATATTTTGTTCAATTTATTCTTGAAAAAGATATAGGTTGAACTTCAAAAATTATCGAATATTCAATGTAAACAACTATAACATTCATTATATGTTTCAAGAAATAGTTAAAGTATAATTGGAACTCTTTCATATATAGGCTTGAATACCAAAATGTGATGAAATATATTCTTGTCAACAATTTAGCTCATGTTTCCATTTAATTCTTTTATCTTACTTCTTTATATTTTTACTTATCGATATAAAATATTTATCGAATAACATCTCTTTAAAGTTGTCTTTTTATTAGATTATTACTATTATTATGATTTATAATTTTAATAGGCAATGTACAATGGCAATCAAGGTTGTAATAGTATGTGTTCACTTTTCTCCTCCATATTAGATTTAATGTTCATTTGACCATCACAATTAGAACCAAATAATGTTTCATATTCAAAATATTGAATTTAATATTTGTTTCAGGAAGATTCTTGGCATTTTAAAGTTTGTAATGAATATTCAAATAAATTTAAAATATTTTAAATGTGGTAAAATATGAGGAATAAACAAATAAATAACTATATGAATGAAATGATGATAAATCATTAGCAAGTCAAGTTTAAAAAACAACTTAAGAAATGGAATCAATATATTGAATGCAAATTTTGATAAGTACTTTTTTTAAAACATGACAAAAAAAGAGAATTTGAGATTCACATATAAGCAATAATTGCCAATGTAACATGCATTGTTAAACTTATATATATAGAGAGAGAGTTTTTATTACAAAATTTTGATTAATTTGGGACATTGTTTTCAGGATGTTTATTAATTTAAATGTATGTGAGAAATATAAATATGAAAAGAATATAATAAAATTATTAATCGTGATATGTATAAAATCCAACTTATGTGTCTTAAAACTGATATTTATTGACACTTTTCAAATATATATGTATGAAAATAATAACTAAAAATAAATGGCATCTTCATTTAGATTATAATCACTAAACAAAGGAGAAATATAAGTTACATCATATAACTAACATGCATATCTTAGATAAATCTATGTAAAAGATGGCGAAAAAATTTATGTAAAAGATGGCGAAAAATTTCAATCTTGAAATACTTATTTCACTTATGTCGCAAATCAGATATAAACGTCTTAAGAATGTTATCTCTCAGTGTATTTTATATAAATTTTTCAAAGATATATATACTAATATATATTTTATAATTATTATATACTAATACCACTAAATTATGAGTTTAACGTTAAACATAGCATGTGTTTACTTATAACTATAAAACTATTACAATAATCATTTAATCAAAACAACTAACTTTTATAAACAATTTTCACAAAACATCGCCAAATCATTTCATTAAAATGTTTTTTTTCTCATCTGATAAGAGGCCATACTTAACAAAATATGGGGGTTTAGATTTGGATTTATTTGGATGTCTAGGTGGGGGGAAAGTTTTGGATTTGTTGGATTTGTTTGGATTTGTGGATGGTTCATGATGTTGGGATGGAACATATTTGGATGGTTGATGATGATGGGTTTTAAGAGAGGATGGGGATTTGGATAGTGGATGGTTAGGTGTAGGAAGAGGATAAAAGGATGGTGGAGAAAGAGGTACAAGGACAAGAATTCTTTGGTTAAAGAGGTTTTCGATGTAAGACTTGAATTGTAGATATCGATTAAGCAAATGTCCATGGGTTTGGTGGAAGTCACAATAATAATGGTCCCTATACAAAGATGGTTTGTGAAGGTTAGAATAATTATGTTTGATGGGTGGGTGAATGATCATGTTAAAGTTTTTAAGATGATGGAAGATGGTGGTCAAGGATTCACCTAAAGAGGTGAAGGTGATTGGGGTTGGTAAGAGAGATGGCGTGGGTAATAAGGGTGGGTTAGGTAGGATATGTGTAGGAGTAGGTAGGATAGGAGAGGATTGATTAGATTTTGATGTAGGTTTAAGATGTGGATGAGATGGTTGGGATTTGGATGGAGGATTAGCGTTGGGGGCTTTAAGAGGTTGGTTTGGTTTTGGATTGGTAGTGGATTTTGGTTTGGGATTAGATTTGTTTGATTTGGGAGAGGTGGATGGTGTAGGGTTGGTTTGTGTAGGATTATATGGTTTGATTTGGGGTGGAGTGGATAAGGTAGATGTGGATGAAGAGGATGTGGTAGATTTGAATAAAGAGGATACATTAGATTGGTTGGATTTGGGAGAGGTAGATTGTGTGGATTTAAAGAATGGAGTAGATGTTGATGAGGGAGATGGGTTGAATTTAGGTTATGTTGGTTGAGTCAAGGTAGAGGGGGGTGGTGTGGAAACCATATTGGATTTGGGAGATTGAGGTGACTTAGGAATCAAATTGGATGGTTTGGGATTGATGCAACCTAGAATTTACGAAGAATAACCTAGGCGTATTGGCACATCACTCAGCCTAGACCAGGTGCTCACCCAAAGCATGCAAAGGTACCCGGCCCCTCCTTAGACTTGCTTATGCAGGATGTGAACATGATGAAGGGTTAATGCATTCAGATCCATAAATAATATAAACTTTCCACAGAGCATATTCTAGATCCAGATCTTAAAGAATCATGAATCAAATGATAAACATAATGAAATTATCCATGCAATAACTAGTTACAGTCACATTTGACACCATTATTCATCCAATACGCTACATTATGTTAAATACAGTAAATACACATAAGCTTCTTACAATAATTAGTATCATAACTCATGCGGGCATCAATTATGGCAGCATAACTCCATATTAGCTCACCATTCCTAAACTACACAACTTACTATATATTTATAGGGGTGGGGACTTGCCCTTCACTAGTTACATAATTCCCAAAATAGGTCGTATGCTGAGAATAGCCATGCACCTTTACAATAATAGACACACATGCAAGTGCGCTAATAATAGATCTCTTCTAGTTAACTAGCAGTCATAATTCTATTAGTAACTTGAACTCATGTAAAGTGCTTAGTATAAGCTCTTCCAAAAATAGCATTTATGTGCCATGCAAGTTTCCATCTAGTTGTGTGCCCCGCATGCTACCTCAAAAAATAGCCCGTAATCATGAAAATGGCTAAGTCCTGGATCAGTCCTTGTCTTTCACGTGCGTTTCCTTCCCTATCCTTATGCGCCTTCAAATCTTCCTTGCTACCACGTGCAAATATTTTGTGCACCTTCTCCTTAGTGTCGTACTTCATCTACTCAATAGGGATTCAATTGGTTATTGGTAGATTTATTAGATGTGGATGGAGAGGATAAAGTAGGATTAGGGGATGAAGAGGATGTGGGTGACTTAGGAGGCAAACTAGATTGGATGGGGTTTGATGTAAGTGATGGAGGCATAGGAGCCAAAGTAGATGTTAGAGGAGGGGACTTAGGACTATTTAGGAGAAATTCCATGAGATGATGAGGATTTAGGACTAAGGTGTGATGTAGGTGATATGGTTTGTGGTTTGGTTTGATCTTGATTAGATGTGGATGGATATGTATAAGGTACGTTATGATATGTTTTGATTGGAGGGAGTTGGGGATTAGATTGGTTGATATGGGATAGTGGTGATGAAGGATTAAGCTTAGATAATAGGTTAGTAAATTATAAAATAAGGTTACTAGGTGGTGGTGGTGATTTGGGATATTTAGGTTTAGGTTTTGATTTAGATTTTGATTTGGAAGTGGATGTGGTGGACGAATCATAGTTGGTTAAAGTTTGGTAAAGCTCAAAAATAAGATCTTTATTGGTGGAAGGGGATGATTGGATTTGATCAAAATTGATGTAATTAGTTGGGTGTGAGGAAGGAGGATGGTTAGGGATGTTGGATGATGTGGATTTAGGATTGGGTGTGTGGATGATGAATCATCTTGGTCGGTGTTAATAAGGTCCTCATTATCATAAGTGGATGTGAGGGAGGGTGGTCGAGAATATTTTTGGCTAAGATGTGATTGGAGGTCAAGAATTTGTTGGTTAAGATGTTGGATGGTGGGATCAACTTAGAATGGGTTAGGAGATTGTTAAATAGAGGATGTGAGTGTCATAATTTGGTTTTGTAAAGATTGGATAGAAATAGGGATGTTTTGATCAAAGTGGGAGGGTAAAGGTTGATGAGTGGGGGATTTGAATTTGATGGGAGTCATGATGAGGATGGAGGTTTAGATAAAATTTAGGAATATATACCTTTTGGTACGTGAAGCCCGAATCCATGTTGCAAGGATGTTATCTGAGGCCTGAGTTTTGGACATGGAAGCCCTTCACTTCACGTCACGCTTAAAACAAGTAGACGCTTAGCTAATAATGATAATTATCCAAGAATTTATATATCCCACTAGAACACAGAGTGTGTCTATGTGTGTGGAGATGAAGCTCACAATCACGAGACACCTAGGACCATGACAAGTGCGTGGATATCACTTCCACATCATATTGCCCCTAAAAATGAAAAATGGAAGAAGGTGGACCGCTTTTGATCCTCAAGATCATCCAAGGACGTGAGAGGAGAGAATACATGAAATCTAACCTTCGGGTTTAACAAGCAAACATGCAATGATACAAAAGATGAAAGATGCAAGATATAGTCAAGATAAATCTTTTTGATTTTTGTTTTTTTAAATGATAAAAAGATAATTAAATTTACAAAAGGGGTCTTCAAGAGGAAGCCTTGTAAGAAAAATTGGATTAGTAGTTTGGAATAATTACCCCAATGTCTTGGACTAAAAGAGCTTCAAAACAAAAAGGATTAGTAGTTTTAGATTGATTTTTTAAATCTTTGGTAAGCATAGGGAATTACACACAAAGTGTTAGTAGTTTGCAACAAGAAAAGATAACTTAATGTGAAGTTAAAATAACAATATTTAGGAAAATGAAAACCAATGAATAAATTATATAATAAAAATTGAAATTAACATTTTAATTGTATAGATCTCTTCAATACCTTTCCGAGAAAAAAAATGGATTCGTTTCGAGTCTGGGGTCAAAAGTTATGGCTCTCAGAAGTTAGGCAAAAAAAGAGCAAAACAAAAGCGCTGATTCAGGACATAAGTGCCATTTCAGGTCACAAACACATTGTTTTGCATACAAAAGAAAATTTTGGAGTTTTAAGGGTGAAACAAAAGTTTTATTTTATGATAAACGAGTTGTTTCATGTCGTACGTGCTGAAACAGAACAGAACGACGAAAATTCAAAATTTGAAGGGGGTAAATCAGAACAAAAGTTTCTAAAATTTGGACAGTTTGGTATTTAGATAATAACAAACAAGAAATTAAAAATATTTGGGGGGGGGGGAAGCCCCATGGTGGGCGCCAAAATGTAATAAAAAAAGAGATGTTAGAGCAAAATGCAAACTAGGAACCAAAGTAGATCAATTCCTAATCTAACACTCTTTATCACTACCTCAGATCAAGCAAGGATGGAAAGAGGGAGAATTATACCTACACTTATTGTCTAGCATGCAATTCTCCTTCCTTGATGGTGGATTTGCTTGTGGATTGGAAGATTGCTTCAGATTTGGATGTGTGAAGAATTGGACAACACCTCCCCTTTGATGATTGATCCTTGGATGCTTGGATGAATGCTATTGATAGCTTGATTGAATCTTGAAGGATGAAGATGGATGATTAATGATCAAAAGATGAAGTAGCAAGATGATGGCTTCCCAAAAAATTCTTTTTCCATCTCTCATGGAGGATGGGAGTGCAAATTTATAGTTTGTGAGAGGCAAATTGGAGGGTGAGGATTAATCAATGTTGAATTGAATCCAAGGGCTGAAAATTGACGAGAGAATTGGATTTGTGTAGAGATTTGTAGAGAAATCTAGAATGGATAATTCTAGATTCAAGTAGAACTCTCATTTTGAATTTAAAAATTCAAATGAGAGAGGGGAATAATAGTTGGAAGATTAGAGAGGGTTCTAGAAATATAACCCTCTAGATTTAGAGGTGTGTTTGGATGTGCACATGATTAGTTTATATTAAATGATGTGGTTAGGATAATTAATGATGAGTGATTATATGGAATAGCTAGTGGTAGGTGTAGGTGTAGACTATGGTAGGTGAGGCATAGGAATATTAACTTCCTATAAATGTTAAGTGGGATTTAGAAAGGATAATGTGATATAAATAAAAGGGATTAAGGATGAAATGGGATAAAAAGATTAATGATATATAATAGATGTTATAAAAGGGATTTTTAATGGAATATTTAGATAAATGATGAAATATTAAAATAAATGGATTAATGATGAAATGAGAGATTAGATGAATGATCAAAGAGACAATGAATTAACATGGATTGGTGGCAGATAAATGGCGATCGAGGCTAAAAATACGGGACATGATCAATGTTAATTAGTCATGTAGACGACATTTTAGGTGTCTACAAAAGGCATTTCTACCCAACTCATTTCCAAATAGCTTGCCAATGCAATATGTGAGCTGAATAACCTTCAGTAACTTGATCACCGACTCACTGGGTCCTTCGAGACCAAAATGGTAACCTTTTTAACTCCTTAAACTCTTCCCAAATTTCTTACACAAAGTGGATCTCCCCCATGCTTGAGGAGTTGTATGGAGAGCTTGGAGATTCTTTGAGTGCTTGCATCATATTGTACCTTCCCTGCTTACCTGCAAGTAGGCTCCGTGCTTGTTTCTTCATTTGGCAAAATTTGAGCTTTGTGAAGATCAAGAAGAGGAAAAATTCCTCTCATAAGTTTCAACCCTCCCAAAGACCATGGTACTACCCTAAAACACTGAGATCCGCCTTTGTGATCCATTTGATCTATGAGATCCTTGCAACTCGCTTGGTGTAAACCTACGTAGTTTTCCAATTTCACTCGGGGGGTAAAATTAGATAACAATTTTGGCGACTCGTGGGACCATCTGCTTGCTATATGAGGTAGACTAGTGACCCGTAGCTATCCATTGGGCATGGAGTTTTCGTGATCACCATGAATTGGTCTAAAATTTTAAAATCTTGACCCCTAGGATGTTGAAACACTATTTTTTGGACCTGGAACCACTTTACTGCTTGAATTTTCCAACTTCAATAAGAAAATATTGAATATTTTGTGAGAGTGGAAAATTGTCTTCAAACTTAAATTTTTCCCATTCCTACAACTGTGATCCATGAGTCTGAATGATGGACACCTGTAACTGCTTCTCCCAACATTTGATTTCTTGGTAACTATGGCACACCGTTGAGTCTGGAGTAAAACAACTGCTAGTTTGAACATCGTGGAACTCTATTAAGTTCTAATTTTATTTCCCTATGAATGTTCCATCTCCTTCATATTGTATTGGGGTGTTATTGGGTAGAGTTGCTCACACATAAGTTTGGATTCTGTAACTCACAACATTGCCATCTGCTACTACATGGTGCTCCAAACTGATCTTTTTGATTTGGTGGAGGGAAAGAGAAACTCAACTACTGATCGGAAGAAGCAAAAGAATGGAAATTTTGAAATCTGCCTCTTGAAATGATTTTAGTTGCTCTGCATTTGAATTTTCTTGAGGACAACAACTGTTGCATGCAACTGTAAGTTTCTTTTCTATAATTTCTCTTTGGGAAGCATGATGAACTGTGTAAGAACACACACTAGAAGTAATAAAACATGTGTACCGACACTTAGGGAAATTAAAACCTACTCTAACAACAGTAAAATGTGCACAAACACTTAGAGGAATGAAAAATCCTAAACTAATATGTAAAAGGGTGAGAAATATTTCCTCTAGTAGGAATGTTTGAGGTAGATTCCATTGACTGGAATCTGTAGTTCTTCACCATCCAACTTAGCTAGTCAGAAAACATTGCTACTTTTGCACTCCATGATCATGTAGGGACCACTCCATATTGCATCGAACTTGGAATGCTTGCCTGGTTTTTCCTGATCTACATCCCATTTTAGTACCAAATCTCCCTCTTGGAATGTCCTGACATTTGCTTTCTTGTCAAAGATTCTCTTGATCAATACTTGATCTCTCTCTATGGTTTGCATTGCATGCTCTCCTGTTTCTTCCAATTCCATCAGTTCCGCATACTTGATTTCCATGGGTTAAAATTCAGCTAGTTCCAATTGCTTCATGAGATCCAATGCCGACAACTCAAGTGATATAGGCAATGCTGTTTCTTTTCCGTATACTAGTTTGTATAGAGAACTACCTATTGACTAAAGTTGATTTGAGTTTCGTGTGTTAGGCTCTCTGATTTTCATCAAGAGTTATTCTTATGATTCTAAAAAATTTCTTATTTGTAGACTCTGCTTGGCCATTACCCTAGGGGGTAATATTTTGATAAAGTGCTAAGATATATCCCATTTTGACAGCCCGTTCAGTGATCTTTGTGCCGAGAAAAGCCAATGAATTTTTTGATATGATGGTAGTCAAAACTCCAAACCTGGTTACTACCCCTTCATAGAAATCCAAGATGTTAGATTTGCTCGCCTCTTTGAGCACCACTGATTCAGTCCATTTGGGTGAAATAATCCATTACCATGATTATCCACTTGTGGCCTTGGCTTAAGTTTGGATTGATGACTCCAATAAAGTCTAATCCCCACTGCATGAATGGTTAATACAAAGAGATTAGATGAAGGAGAAACGCTGCTAGCCTTTATTTCCCTATGAAGAATGTACACTTTTTTACAATTCTTGATCCCAAGCGTACCAATAACTAAACACTGTAGGCAAAAAGTAACTAGCTTTCATGATCTCGAGAGCTATCACCCGCAGGGAAAAGTGACCTCCTGCTTCTCCGTCATGGAACTCGTGTAACACTTTCTCAATCTTATTTTTTGGGACACACCTCAGGAGAACTCCATTCATGTCCTTTTTGAATAGAATGACATCAATAATAATATACAGAATGGACTATAATCCAAAGTATATTCTCTTTGCTTTGCTCCATTCTAGAGGGCATAGACCTGTTCGAAGATAGTGCACCATGTCTTGAGTCCAACATGGAGTGGATGTACCATTAGTTGGTTGTTCTTTCTCATTTTGTAGCAATAGGACAACCTCTTCTTCATCATTTAACTCAGCATATTGTTTGGAAGTAGGCTTCTCACACAATCCTTTGTTGTAGACTAGCGTAGTCACCTTGATCTCAATATCATACTCCATCACCCGGGTCATTCAACATGCCCTCTTCTCATTCAAATATTTGTTCAAGAGAAAGTCTTTGACTCTGATATGAGACACTAACAATTGAATCTTATTTTTTGAGATCAAGTGCCTGCACTTCTTCATGCTTCTAATCACAATAAGAGCATGATTTTCAATGAAAGAATATTTCATTTCGTAATCTTCCAAGATCTGAATGAAGAATGTGATGGCTGTTCCAAACCTTCCTTATTCAGTTGTACCAAGATGTCTGAGATTATATCCAAACCTCCAAAATCATATAGAATGAAATCTTTGGAAAAAATGGATTAATGAGGGTTTGGGCTTGAGATATTGCATGCTTGATGGCCTCAAAACTCTCTTTTCCCTTTAATGTCCACTTGAATGTAAGGTTCTTCTTCAACATCATGGTAATGGTTTCACCAACGTGGCAAAATCAAGTACAAATTTGTGGACAAAGTTTATTCTCCCTAAGAAGCTTTAGAGAGCCTTCTTGTGACTCGACAATGGTAGAGTTTAGATGGCCTCAACTCTTTGGGTCAATAATTAGTCCTTCCTTTGAAACGATGTGACCCAGTAGATTTCCTTCATGTGCCAAGAAGATACACTTTTTTGGATTTAACGACACTCTGAATCTTCTACACCTTTAAAAAACTTGCCTTAGGTGAAAGAGGTGGTCTGCTACGTTTTTTGACAACATAGTGATATCATCTAGATAAACAAGCACTATCTTATTGATAAACCCTTTGAATGACATATCCTTTGCCCTTTAGAAAGTGGTTCTAACATTTGACAGTCCAAATGGCATCTTCCTATAAGCATAGGTACCCCATTTGTAACACCCTCGACAACTGATATATTCCTCTTTTGCATTCAAGTGTTGACATGTGATTTTTGGGATAAAGATGTGTTCTTTTGAATGTTGAAGATCATGCTTGATAAGGATAAATATTTTTTGTTCTTAAAAATCATTAGACTAAAATTATATGGTTATCAAGAATTCATTTTCACTTTGAAAAGATGAGTTGTAATCTGGATTTAAGAGTTGCAGACTTATTTCTTCTTCTGACTCATTCCTGGATCAATTTCAGTCATCCAAGGAATGTTTCAAATCCTCTTCATAGACTGAATGATAAATTGACATTTAGTAGTTTAAGGGACATAGAAGACTGAACTTTGTATGATACTAATTCTTGGTCTTATTTGAACGTGTTTTCATTTAGCTATATGTTTGAGCTTGGGTCTTTGGTGATTGATCTTGACAGGACTATAAGGACTTAAGCAAAATTCAATTCATAGAGGATGAATATGGAGTCCTAAAACCTAAGAATTATCCTGACAGTAACCTAAGCTAGGTAAAAACATCTATGTTCTAGCTACTTTACTTATTTGAATTCTGTTCTAACCTAAGCCTCTTATTCTAATTTGTGGGATTGGCATCCTAACCTAAGCGTTGTGCTAAATGAATAAGGGAAGGGTTACTAAAGTGATACTAGGATATTTTAACTAATACCTAATACTAAAAGGGTTATGAATTGAATCTAACCTAAGGTGGGAATTCTATTGGTAAATGTTTTTAATACCTAAGTTGGTTATTTCTAGACTAACCTAAGTTCTATTGGGATCTATCCTAAACTATAAAAGGGAAACTAAGGTGTCGTATGACACAAGGGTGATGGTTCTAATGGCATTTAAATGAATTGATAGGGTTTAAATGATGGAAGTACTACCAGATTTGGTAGGGGCTGGTAGAATTGGTGGAGGCTTACGTGGAAGCTCCACTAAAGGATGAAATTGAATTTTTGTATTGAATTGGCATTCGCCAGGTTTAGGAGGCGGTGGAAAGGAAAGATAAGAAGGAATTTTGGATTGAATGGCATTTATGAAATTTATGAGCCTCAGTCTTTATGTGCAAACCATCTTGGAAACTTAGAAGGCGGGTTTGTAGGAGGTCATTTGGTTTTGCATGCATGTCGGATTTTGCTCTGTATGGAGCTAACTGGTTCTTCGAACTAGCAGTTAGACCTTCACTTCAAAGCTATTTTTGGTTTCTTCGGCCTATTTTTCATCGAAAGAAAGTATATGAGGCGTAGGAGGAAAAGAAGTTTGATTGTTGATCTTTCGTGGAGGAGAAAAAGAGTTGGAAGCTCAGCTGGAAGTCTCCTTCGATTTGGTGGAAGCACTATCAGGCATGATAGGCTCTAACTATTAAAATTCTTTGCTTTCTTCTAAATGATTCATTAGAACAACTCTTCTCTCATGAGATTCTTATTTTCATGTCTGTCTGGTTATTTTTCTTGTTGGGTTTAGTGAATCTTTGTGTTTTTTGGATTTGAATCCATGGAAAATTGGTATTGTTTTGGAAACTGTCTCTCTGTGCAAGTTTTATGACATCATGCAAGTGAAAAATGGTATGCGAAACTTGTTTTTGTATCTCTATTTTTGCACTCTAGATCTTGTATTTGAAGTTATGGAGCTTTGAACTGACTGTTGTGAAAATATATGGATCTGAGCTTAGGGGAAACTTGAGTTCTATTTGATTTTACTTTTGGGTTACGTTTTTGGACGTAGAATTTTGTTGGGATTTTGTGTTGTTCTGAACTCGTGTTTGTAAAACTTATTCTTCACTGAAATTTTGCTTAGAGTTCGTATTTGACACTGTACTCGCACTAATTTTTCGTGTGAAGTTCTGAAATTTTGTGTGAAGCTCAGGTTCAACACTGTACTCATATGTAACACTTGTGTGTTATGAGTTTGAAGTTGGGTCGATGTATTCGATTCTGTTCTGGTATGTTAGTGTTGGGTTTCTCTTGTAGTAAAAGTACTAAGCTTATAATTATTTTATTGAGTGACTATTCTCCAAGGAACTGGGTGAAAGTTTGAGTCGTTTAAAATCTCTTTGAGATTTGGAACTATATACGTCTTACTTAAAGGAATGTGGAACTATTGTTTTATGACTATAATGACTCCTTTAAAATGATATTGGTGTGAGAATAGAATGGGGTGTTCTTTCTCCTCTTTTTTGAGGAATCCCGCATTCTGGGTTAATTGTATTGTTTTGTACTAAGTCATCACTGTCACAATTTGGTGATTATGAAGTTTTGATTTGATATTTCATTCTTGTTGCTTTGGAGTTAGGACTAAGACATCTTCTGTATTAAGCGTTTTGGGTTCTTGCTCTCCCTCTCTTCTGTCTCTTTAAATAAATTTGGGTCTTAGTGGAAGATTTGGGTTATTACCTTGGACACTGAAATAATTAGGAAGGATGCCTTCTTCGTTCAGTTGTATTGAGTTTTATTCTTTTGAATTACGAACTACTTACCTTTTTGTATTTAGTGGTGAGGCAATTGTGAGTCTCTAGTCTTAGGTTCATAGGTAACTCTGAACTTTATAATTTACTATTTTGGGATGTTATTCTTGAATGATACAATGATCGAGTCTTTGAATTCTCTTATGAGAAAGAATATATATATACACGTATTCTTTTGAGAGCCGTATATGGTTCAGGTCTGCAGTATGCTTTTATCCTGAATTGGTTTGAAAATGGAACTTCTTGTTTAGTTGAACGAAACGATTTATCATTGGTTCTTTTCTTATTTGAGTTACCATTCCTCTATCTTTGCGTAAGCTCATTGTTTTAACTTCTCTATACTCGATTCTCTTTTGAGATGGTGATTTCTTATGACCTGTTGGTCTACCTTGTTTGAATTGTTGTTGAAATAATGTAGAGAGCTAGTAGCCAAGAGGTTTCTGCTGATAAATAAATTGATACTTATGGGCTCGACTATTATTGACTAGTCTTGCCTAGTTTATATGGATAGGAGTAGGTTTGTCTCTTGTACTCTTAAATATTTTGTGAAGAACTTGAGTAGAGATTAACTCCTCTTTGGGACTACTTTGTTTGTGAACATTGATTTCTGATCTTTGATTGATAGCTTCTAGCATGAAGAGTTGGAATTGGAATTGCACTTGGTCTATTATGATTTTCTATACCTTCTTGGATTATTATGGAATTCTATTTTGATGTATATTCTAATGTTGAATGTGCAAGATTGTTACCCAAAAAGGGACATGTAATTCATGTAATGAACTTGGCCCGTCTTTCAGATTTAATAAGTTGGGTATGGTACGCATTGGCTCTTTTTATTCCTTACTTATGATTTAGATGAATCATCCTAGAATGAACCATGCTGTATACATTTATTTTGTCTCTTAGAAAATATAAATGTGGTATTCTATTAGGATAGAATTATGAGACAATGGGTTGGCAAGATATATAGTTGTTTACAATCCATTGATAGGATCAATAGAACTTTAAGATCTTAGGTAGATACTGGTTATTATATTATGCTCTTCTCTTAAAATTTGATCTAGATTTATTACGGTACTTCCTTTCTGTTTGTTATCACTTATGCTGATTGTATGGTGTTTTAATTATCTCATTAAAGCAGTGTTGCTTTAATGATACAATTAGTGGAATGCACTTCATTTTAATGCTTAGTGCTTATCATGCTCATTTCATTAAACTAACCCGTGCTAGCTATTTTTACAGATGGACGACGTAAGTGGTAAAAGAAGGCAAAATGTTATATGATGCATTGGCTAATATATGTCTAATTATTAGTAAAGAATTCTGATTCATTCTTTTGTTGTATTGTAAAAGAAAAGTTGTATACTTTATAGATTGAAGGCTGTTATTATGCAGTTTGTCTAAAGTGCATAGTCTTGTAAATTTTATAAGTTGTAATGATGAATTGTGAGTTGTGATTTATTTGCATTGGTTGTGTAAATTATCTCGTACTTTTATAAAGAAGATGAAAGTTCCATCTTGTTGATATTCTTTATATTATGTTATGCTTATCTTGTTATCTTTGATAAGATGGATAATGGGAATTAGTTCAATTTCCCTTATAATGAAGCAACTTGTTGAGTTGCATAATACGATGTGTTTTATCTAAACAATTTAACATAGTAATGTGTTGCGTAATAAACATGAAGTAAGAACTACAGATATTGGGAATGATATACCCTAATACTTAATCATTTAGAGGAAGACTCTCTCTCTCTCTCAATTGAATATAAACCTAAAAGGTTTGGAGATATGATTACTAATTATTAGAATTCATTTTGTATGAAGTATACTTTAATTGGATATATGCGGTTGTTAAACCTTCTTGAAAGTTAAAGTACATTTAAATGAAACTTATGATATCACTGTCCTATTTTGGTTAACTGCTGGTTAAACTGAGAAAACGGACATTAAAAGCAATCATAAATTAAGGAAGTTCTTCATGGACTAAATGAAACAAATTTAGGAAAGAACTTATGGAAATTTGGATTAGGATTAAGCAAGGATGCTATAATAAAGACATAATCCAAATTAACAATGAATTAATGATCTCCTTGGGGTATGTACATCTTGATGAGGCAGTTTTTGTAAGATGTTGGCACACACCAACCGCAGGGCTATACTTTTGAGAAGATTCAGGTCTTCTTGTAAATACAACGTTGTATTTGACATGTGGCATCATCCTTCCGCATTGATCATCCAGATCTACACACAATAAGAACTTGAACTTAGTTTCTCTCTAGGTCAGGTTAGTAGCATATTTAGGATAGGAAGTAGATTCCAATGGCTCACGATACCTTGGCACACTCAGTTGACTTAAGGTCAAATGAGTATGCCCATTTAACCTAAGTCATTATGAGCGTCTTCCTATAATAAGTTATGTTTCTAGCTAAGGATAGGGTTAAACCTGGGACAAGTGGACTGATAGTAGTCAGTAAAGACCAGTCATGATAATAGAGTAGTGAGGTGAAGGACGTATTCCAAAATGATAAGTATGCCATCTAGGAATAGAGACATACACAATATGTTGTAAAACTTTGTCCAAAGTATCGCAAGCTGCTGGTTGTGTTGTCCTATGTCACCAAGTTTAAAACAACACGGTATCAGATGAATATTGGTAACAAATATTCAGATATGTTCTTTAAATAGATCACTCAGTACCCAGTGTAGGGTAGGAAAACCAAGTATACGAAGTATACAATATGTATTCAATATATAAGATAACATAAATAGATTGGTAGATTACCAAGTTATGAAATGAATAGATTGATGGATCACTGAGTCATTTACAGTTGCATATGGCTATCTATTTGAATTCGATTGGCATGGAATGTTGTTCTAAATAATGCTTTATTTAGAACAGAGAACATTATATATAATTTTTTTCCCCTTGTTTCTAAAGTATTAAAATGGGAATGTTACACCATTTTGTAGTGAAGGTTATCTTGAACTGATAATCTTCTTTCACCATGATTTGATTATAGCCTGAATAGCCATGCGACAATGAAAACCTTTCAGTATCAGCTACCACCTCCAAGATCTATTCCATGGAAGGGAGCGGATAGTGGTCCTTGAGTGAAGTTCTATTCAAATCATGGAAGTCCACACACAATCTGAGTTCTCCATTTCTCTTCCTTATTAGCACCAAATTTGCAGCCCAACTTGAATGCTTGATAGGAAAGATAATCCTGGCCTCTATCAGCTTATTCAATTATTTTCTCATAAGAGGTTCAATATGGGGATTCACCGACCTTTGCTTCTATTTGATGGGCTTGGATTCTGGATCCAATTCAATAGTATGTTGTGTCAAATTTGGATTGAAACCTTTCAAATCTTTTTAATTCTAGGCAAAGACATCTGGAAACTCTTGACAAAGTTGGATAAAATTAGATTTCTCTTGTTGAGTACTCACCTTTCCAATTTGCAATACCTTGCCTTCTCCTACTAAAATAGGCTACGAGTCTTCACCCTTTACCTTAATGTTTGACTTTTCTTTCCAGAATTGATCATCTAGGTCAAAGATTGATTCCAAAGTCACAAGACCCTTTGGTAATTTGTTCGTTCTTAGCTACAACACTTGGTCACCATATTGCTGCTCCAATTTACCTTCTTTTTAGTAGAGAACTCAACTTCTTCTTACATGAAATTTATTCTTTTCTGATCATTTTTGAAGACTTACCAACTTACATTGTTATCCAGAACAACCGGTCTTATAACCACTTTGATATGAGGTTGGGTTTGCTCACTTTCGATACTTTCCACAACATCAAACACTGCTCTAATTTTTACAAGTCTGTTTACAGCCTCGTTCTTCTTCCTTGGGATGGAAATGATGTTAAAAGCTTTAAAATCTTCAATGATATTCCATACCTAGTTCTTGTAGTTCTTTAGAAGATCATTCTTAGCAACATTTTGTCATCTAACTTGATTTATGATTAGCTCACTATCTCCAAAGACTTGTAAGTTTCTTTATACCTTTCGTTCTTGCCCAATGCAACCCATGGATCAAGGCTTCGTACTCAGTTGTGTTATTTGAGAAATTGAATTGGAAGCAGAAGGCTAAGTAGTATCTCATACCTTGAGGTGACACAAACATTACTCCTCCTCTGGCACCCTATCTACTCCTTGAGCCATCAAAGAATAGTTGTCATACTTCATTATCATTTTTTAATCCGGTTTGGTGATGCTAGGGAGAGGCGGATTTTCTTCATGCAAGAAATAAATTCCCAACTCAACTTCTTCCATTTATTTGTAAGGATAAAAAACATGCCTTTTATTTTCCCATTTGTCAAGAGTTAAGTCTGGAATTCCTCCAACTTTAGTGTTTGTTTCTGGAGTGCCTAAACAATCTTCTTGATTGAAAGCTGAACAATTTGCATTGATTGGGCTTGACACATGTGGTTCAATATGGAAGTTTACAATAGGATCAAATTTGATTATAGCCTTAGCTCTGTACTTTTTTCTGAATAACATGTGTGACCAATCAACAGATAGATAGCCTCCAATTTTAGCTGTGAAGTCCCTTAATAAGCACAATGTAGAGAGTGGAAAAAAATCCATGACTGATACATCTTGCAAGACTGTAACATTAGGACATACATGCAGCGTAAGGTTTAACCCTTTGATTATTCCAACTATTATTATTGTTGTTTTGTCCAATTACACTACACCTATAGAAATGACTTCATACTAGAGGTCCAACTGATCAGCTATTTGTTTGTGCATCACATAACTTCTTGCCCCCAAATCAATCATGCAATTATGTACAAGATTGTTTCCAATGATTAGAGATATATAAAATAGAGGAGGTTTCATGTTTTTACCTTGTTAACCTCCTTGATTACCTTCTTGTGGAGTTGCATTAGTGAGTACTTTCTCTTGATTCTTGGACAATTGATTTGATGTGAACTAATTTTCCATAACTGCTTGCAATAGATCTCTTTGGCCTGGGATAGTTAACAACTCCCACATCTAGATGTTTACATTCATTTTCTTTATTTTCTCAATGATATTGAATGGAGAGGAACTATCCTTCTTCTGCCCTTTGCTTTGCACAACTTTCTCTTTCACATGTGCTATTACAACTAGTACATGAGCTGGTCTAGAAGGTGATTTGGGCTGATTTTGCATGTTTGGAGCTGTACTTTGATTCCTAACACCTTGTAGAGTGATAGAGGGATGAGAATCACTTGGATTATAAAAATTTCCTTCCTCTATATTCCTCTTCTTGGATCGTGTGTTGGCTACCACACCTTGAGAAGGGGCATGATTTTGTCCATATAAATCTTCAACTTGCCAATTCACAAGTGTGGTATCATTTAGAGGTGCTTCTAATGCACTAGCTTGATAATGATTTTCTTCTTGATTTGTTTCTTGTTCCACACAAATTGTTGTCACCACTAAAGTTTGATTTAAAATGCCATTGAAACATGTTGATTGATTGTGAGGTTGATTGCATGGTAAGCACCAATCATATTCCTATGCCATGTTGTTTTTAACTGATACTAAATCTCTAGATGTAGATGGAACATTATGATTATAAGGCTGAAATGGCCTATTCGTAGGAGGTTTTACTTGGTTATGATTTGCAGCTTGAGTGGGTGGCCTATTAGGATGATACAAAGGTCTATTGGGTTGGGATTGAGGCTGCTATGATCTAAAAATTTGAGTTTGTTGCCTCTTAATTGTCACCAACTCATTGCCTAAGTTTTACAATTGCTTCATGATTTCTTGGAGCTCATTTGAGGTGCTAGAAGAAGAGATAAAAACTTCATTAGAATTATAATTTTTTGGGGAAGTGATAGGGGCTAATGTAGGTTCTTGAATAGTTTGGATTCCCTAATTGTGGATAAAGAGGAATAGGTGACTTAGGTGCAAGTTTACCAGCTTGAGTCAAACAATTTTCAGCTCTAATAGCAATGTTATAGGTTGTGGGTAAAGTTGTACCTCCCATAGATTATATCATCATGGCAATATCAGAATTTAAAGATTTTAGAAAGTAAATAAAAACACCTTCAGTTGTTGGCCTCACGACAAGTGGAATCCGGTCCCGTGTCCTTTAAAATATGAATTTGAAATTAACCATTTGCTCATTCGGTGCTCTCTTGATTGTGGTTAATTGTTCCAATAGAGATAACTTGTTTGCCTTTTCCCCAAATTAACCACAAAGATCTATGCATAACTGATCCCAATTTTTGATTGATCCTTCTCTTAGGCTTTTGAACCATTGTAGAGCTTTGCCTTTGAAAGAGGAAGCCAATAATTTGATTGCCACATCCATTTCATTGACGTTGTGGATTGCATAGGATTTGTAATGTCTTAAATGTGATCAATCAAAGTTGTATGGTTCTCCCTAGTGAAATATGGAATGTTCTCCAATGATGCAACTAGGATTGGATTTTGTGTACTGAGAGAAAGTGGGCTGTTGCCAGTGAAATTCACAAAAGGATTTTGTGGCAGTTGATGAACCATTTTGATTGGTCTGAGAACTCTAGTTGACTGAATAAAAGGCCTACCAGGAGGAGGTGTTGATAATGTTCTATTTGGTGGAGATGGAGATCTCTGAGTTCTTCTTCCCCTTCTTCCTCTGCCTGGAGATAGCTGAAAGTGTTCAAAAACACCTTCTTCTCTAGTTCTTCTTCCCCTTCTTCACAAGCTTGGGCTGCTAATACTACTAAATTCTTCCCTTTGGAGTTGCCAGATGTGTAATTTCAAAGCCACTTACAGGCTGAAATTTACAATAAGAGCACACCAATCTTGCTGCAATAAAAAATGAAAACTTCTTTGTGGTCCCACCAGGCATGCTAGAACTATTATCACCAAATCACAACACCCTCTGATTGCTTAGCATGTGAGTGTGTTAAGGCAAACAATGTAACTGGGTAACATGGGTACCATATCTCAAGTTGTGGGACTTGCTACTTGAGATGGACCTCCAAAGAAGGCTGGTTCCTCTTCCTAATCTAGTGCAAGCTACTCTAATGAAGGAAAACTACTGACTATCTCTAACCTATAGTTTCTAAGGGACATGAGAAAGAGAAATAACATGAAAGTAAGTAAAACTACACTACAGAGGTGATGCACTATTGAGCAGACATAGTATTATCCTAAGGAGAAGACACACAAAGAATGCACATGCGGGAACAAGGCACATTTGAAGGAGTGGAAAGATAGGAAAGGAACCATGTGCCAGAACAAGTTGACTCAGGACTTATCCGTTTTTATAGATATGGGCTATTTTTGGAGATAGATTACGGAGCACACATTGGGATGAAGACTTGCATAACACGCAAATAATATTTTGGAAATGAACGGTTGATAAGTGCTATGCATGGTTTAGACTAATAGTATGATTTCTCTATCAATATTCTATAGGATGTCTATTATTAGTGCACTTGTATGTGTGCATGTTATTGTAAAGGCTCATGGCTATTATTAGCATGAAACCTATTTTAAGAAGTTTGTAGGCAGTGAAAGGAAAGTCCCCACCCCTATAAGAATGTATTGAACTATGTAGTTTAGTAGTGGTGAATTATTGTAGAGTTATGTGGCTGGATTTGATGTGCTCATGACTTATGGTGATACTTTATAATGTAAGAAGCTTCTATGTTTTACAATGTTTAATGTAATGGAGTATGTTGGCTAGATAATGGTGGTAAACATGACTGTAACTAGTTCTTGTATGGTTGATCTTATTATAGTTATTGTTTAATTCATGATTCTCTAAGATCTAGATCTGGAATATGTTATGTGGAATGTTTATGTTTATTTATGATTTTGAATATGCTTTATCTTCATCACACTAATATCCTGCACAAATAAGTCTAAAGAGGGGCCTAGTACCTTTGTGTGCTTCAGGTGAGTGCTCAACTCAGGCTGGGTGATGCGCCAGTGCGCCTAGGTTTTATACAGTGGATTCTAGGCTGCATCATTGGTTCCGTTGCTAGTACCTCTTTTTCAGCTATTTTCAAGATGGTTCATGATGAAGACGTACTGGTTGACCTTAGCAAGTGTTGAGGAGTGGACAAAAGATCTAGAAGAAGAGTACGCTCAGAGGTTTAACATTGGATTTGAGTTTGACGCAAGTGTGTGGGTGGATCAAATTTGTATGACTATTTGTATGAGAGATTCTTTGCTATCTTTCTTGTAGATGTGTACAAGTGGCTAGTTTCTTATGTATCTAAAAAGAATTGGAGGTATCACACACTTGTCTAGATGCAAGAAGAATTTCAGGCCCTCTATGATGTTGATTTGATTTGGACGCGTTCTATGGACACTTGGTTCCATGGTGTTCTGAATAACTACATTTTGGAGTACTCAATTTCAACTTATTCTTTCCTAGAGGTAGCTGAGTTCCAATTTTTATGTTATCCCAGGGGAACTTATTTGCAAGGCATTCCACTAGCGATCAAAATCTAGATGGTGACCCTGAACTTGGAAGAGAAGCTGATGGCTAGCTAAACCCCGCCACTTGCATGGGTAGGAGTAGGTTAGGTGAAGGATGACGGACCTAGCGGTAGAGAGGCAACGAGAAGAAAGGTGGCTTAAGTACAATGAGGTGCATGTGAGGGAGATAGAGAAGCAACGTGATATTACAGAGTGGATGGCGTTGATTAGAGAGATGGCTTGTGAAGGATTTGGAGCTCATGTAGAAGGCATGGATCCATAGCATCTGGAACTTCCCCATTTGGGAAAGCATAATAGGGAACCCTCCTCGGCCTCACATGGGAACTCGCTAGTAGAGAAAAAATGGGCGGCGGGTGTGTATTTGAATCTACTTGGTGACCTAGCCCTTGCGCTTAGTTTTCTAGTATCTAGTACAACAAGTAGTCAACAATCTAGTTTGGGTAGTAGAAGTGCAGGAGTAAGTCAAATAGCAAGTACATCTATGGCTGGGAAAATGTCTTCTTTGTTGTTTAGAGATACCTTCTTTAGTGCATCGTCAGTATAGAACTCAAGCACGTAGAATTTTGGACTCACTTCTAGGAGTAGTACCACTTCGCAGAGTGTAGGAGTTTAGTTTAGTACCACTATTGGGACACATGGAAGTACATCCACTGGTCCACTTCCAGCTACAGGTAGAGGATCAGGGGGCATATGTGGATCTAGATTTGGTGGATCTAGTGGTTCTGGAGGCAAAGGTAACACAAGAGGTTCTAGATCAGGTGGGCAGGGTCCTCATCATCCCCAGAATATTTACATGGAGATGTTTCTCCATTTTGCATAATATAGGGGCATAGAATATGCATGTGTGAGATACTGTGGGACACAAAAGGAGTCAGGGCTTTTGAGTACAAGGCAAGTCAGTTTGCAACTACATTACAAGGATGCACACACAATTGGTATAGGAAGTTTGACCTTGATCAGACTTACATAGATTATGCATCATTAAAAGATGCTTTCCTTAAGGAGCTTCATATCCCTGAGTTTTTGCAGAAGAGTATAAGCACACTCAAGGTTATTAAGAAGGGCACTACTGAGAGCATTCACGAATATGATGCCCATTTTAAGACGTTGTTGTCTAAACTTTCTTATGATATTCATGCAAGCCAGCATACACAGTGGTTCATTAGGGGCTTGATCACACCTTTTAAAATGGATAGACACAAAAATTGGGTAACACTCCCCTTGGTCCCTTGTCAAATAACCAACTCAAGCATACTCATCTAACCATGGCCCCTTCCACCCCACATTAATATTAATTTAATTAACTTAATTAAATTAATACCCATCCTCACAATATTCATTACTTAATTATTTTAATTAAGCTAATTTTCACCTAAACACCTTATCCAGCCACCTCACCCTAGACCTATTCTTGGCATGTTTCCATAACCAACAATAACTAAGTCTCACTTGCCTTAATGAGCTAAGATTTGGTCTAACCCTAAAATCAATCCCTAAAATCTCTCTAACCACATTCCCGCTCATTAGAAGGGAAGTTTCCATTCTAATCTATGAGAATAAACTAACTGGGCCCAAGAAATTAGAAAGATCTACCCATTTTAGTAAACCTAGGGAATCTCACCTTAACCAATGCCGGTCACCCCTAAACTGATGCCGGTCAACCCAGAACCATCGTCAGTTACCATTTATTCACCCAAACAACCTTGTTTTTGGGTTGGCACATTCTGAGAGCAAGGAAAGGAGATCAGAGCTTCATGCAAGTGAAACAAGCATCCTTTTACGCATCCAGACATCCAGAGCCATCACCAGGATCAATCATAGAGCCATTGCATTCATGGGAGCACTCTGGGAAATCACCGCTACAATACCATACATGTATTCTCTGATCAACCACCTCCACCACTCAGCCATCAGATCCTTAACACAGTAAGTATGGCCCTAACTAGTAGGGTTTATTTTAGTTAGTAATCTTTATTACTCCTGTTATTAATCTATTCTTTGCATGCTTATTGCTTCATCACCCACTTGCCTGTGAACTCAAATATCCCTTCACCCATATCACCAAATCACCTATCCTCACCTGATGTATACTTCTGAGCATACCTAAGACCTCTACAGACCTTCCCATTCACTCTCCCAAACTTTATTTGACCTCAGATCACCCCTACCATTTAATCTATTTGAGTTTCTTTTACCTCGACCATACCGACGCCGGTTATCCACAACCACCATGTCGATTCTACCTAAACTGGCATCGGTCACACCAGACCTGATGTCGGTCTCTGTGTTTTACACCTTGACCAAGAACAGACCCAACAATCACCCTACCAGTTGACCTAAATAACCTAGAATCTAGACCCTGACCAGTCCCAGTACCTTGACAGACACCTCACCTCTCAGATCCAACTATAGCCTAGCCTGTTGTGATTGGATTTGCTTATTGTACTTGAATGAGATACCTAAATCATATCAACTACAGTAGGACTTTGTTTATTTCTTCATTAACTTGTTTTAAATAGTGGATTGACAACCATCTAGGAAGTATCACACTTCCTCGGAACTAGCATACGCTAGGCAGTCCACTGTCATATATCATTTAACTATCTTTTTGTGGTCTTGTTTTCTATTACAGGTAGTTCCTCCTAGCCAAAAGGAAGCTCTCACATTCAGATGTGGATCAAGAAGTCAGAACGCATGCAACAACCATCAACCGACCAACATTTAATAGGTATTCCTCCTTGGCCCTTACCCTTATCTGTTTTGTCATTTTGAAAAGGTAAAGAAAATGGTGAAACATTTTGGCATGCCCGGTGGGACCCATCAGGGGTTCTTTTACATTTATTCATTCCTAGGTGAAAGTTGTGTGTTTTTTCCCTTCGAAAAGCTTCCACATTAATTTTCTTCTTTGGAATCATTCTCCTTCTTTCTATTGTCTAAAAACAATCGTATTTTTGGTGCTTTAAAAAGAACACATCTTCCTTTCTTTTGCATTGCATTAGTGAAAGAGCATCCCTCTTCCTGTTCATCTCTTGCTACATCAAATATTACACTTCGATTTGGGTTTAAAACACTTGCATTGCATTCTGATTTGTTGCATTATTAGCTCACATTAAAACTGAGGGCAACCTATATGCTGGAAGTCATGCCCAGCTGATGGTTGACACAAAGAATCGTAGAAAGCACATTTTTCTCTCTCTGTGTCTTACCAAACTTGCACAAAATCAAAATATACACATCTTTCTTAAACAACATCTTACCCAGGAACATCTGTCAGTGATCACATGATCTAGTTGGCAGGTACTCCCCAGCTCATTGCCTCTGTCGAGTCATCATCTCAGAGGATGGCCTACCCCCACCATAACATACCTAAAACCTCTCCTTTTAGATATCCTTCTTCGTAGGACACCTTCCCAACCAAAAAATTCTGTTCTAAATACACACAGTCAGTCCTAAATAGCATAAGCTAAACAAACATAAGAAAATCACTATTAGGATCATGCTTTTTCTTAGCATTCTTCTTGGCTTGTGTTTTGAGGTGTGAGACTACGAATCTCCATTTTTCTTCTTCCTTGCACACTCCACCATTGTAGTTGGAGTATTTTGACTTTGTCTGAGTGTGTCAGGGCCCCATCTCCTCATTCTCAGGTTTCTGAGTTTGATTCTTCACTTAATTTAATTCACAAAACCAATTTTCTTCATTCCTTTCTAATTTCACAGTCACCGATGTCAGTCCAACGACCATCGCGGTTCACATCTGACCGTCATCGGTTAAACCCTAACCGGTGTCAACTTCTGGCTTTCTAGTTACTTTACCTAGAATAGCTTTCATCACTATTTCTGTTATGTTTCTGGCCCTCAGGGCATCATCATATTTCTCCCCTATTGATACTTACTGTCATACATAGTTTTCACAGGTACACATCCAACATTCCTGTTTTGTTCTTTGAGATTGGTTTCTTCCACAGTGACCGGTATCGGTTTTAGAAACCATCATCGGTGTTCCCCCAACTGTCACCAGTCAGCCTGACCATCATTGGTTTTCCCTCAACCATCACTGGTCAACCTAACCATCATCGGTTGCCTATGTTTTATTTTCAAAATCTAGACATTGACCAGATTCACCTCCCAGACCCCATTATTCTCTATTTCTACTATTTTCTGTGTCATCTACAGAATACAGTCTTACCAGGTTAGCACTTGTTCACATGGTGCTGACTCGCAGCCAGACTAACACCCTCATATTCCACGCTAGTCATCAACCACTCCCACCTAGTCCCTCACCACCTTCCATCCTGTCACCCATGGATCCAACCTTACCTACCACCATTGCTTGTAGGTGACGAAGAGTTTGCACGACTCCTTGATCAGAATCCTGCGGCCTTACAGTTCTACCTTTCCCACTCTTCCACCCGAGACTCCTTAGGTCAGTTGATATACGACATGCCTGTATCCATCTCTCCTGCCCTTATTCCTGCTACTGCATCAGCCCCTAATAATGTGGTGTTACCCTCACCTGCTTCACCCCTGGTAGTTTTACAGCTAGGACCCATACCCACCATGACCACTATGTCTATAGTTTCACTCGCACCTGTTGTATCTGTTGTCCCCTCATCGACCACCCAGACCATAGCACAGTCCACACCCATTGTCTCACAAATACCCATTGCAACACAACCACCCATGGTGTCAGTGACCCCTACTCCATTCCAGAATCTCATCCTCTCCATCCCACAAACACTGACCCCCAATCGCTACCAGAGTCACGACGACCATCTCACCTACATACACCTACTATCAACAACCCCTATCTCATCTGTCACCCATTCTGGATATGTACCTTCTATGTCGGTTCCTTATTCTCAACCTCCCTATCAGGTTCAGTATCCACCTCCTTATGCCATAGGAGGTGTCCCTCCATCACAACCTACCAATGACCTCATCAAGTTGATGATGGAAAAGATGCAGACACTAGAAGCATCAGTTTCTGGCTCACGCAATTCCCTCACCTATGATGAAATTTGTAATGAGCCTATTCACCTGTCCATTCCTATTCGACCATACCCCATACATTGGGAAATGCCAAAATTCAACCGCTTCAATAGCAAAGAAGATCCACAACAACATTTGTGGTCCTTTAAACATGGGTGTTACCTAATTTCCCATGATGACGCTTTACTTTTGAGGACTTTCCCAATGTCCCTGACAGGACCTGCATTAGACTGGTACAGTGGACTACCAAGACACTCCATTTACTCATTCAATCAAGTAGCCCAAGCCTTCCTAGATCACTTCTCCATCAACATTGTTAAGAAGGTTACCATGACAAATCTTTATTCCACACGATAGTATGATGATGAGTCTATCGCTGACTTCGTTGCTCGCTGGTGCAACCTCATTAACCAGCTCACATTCCAATTACCTCAAACTGAGCTTATAGAACTATTTACTCAGGCATGTGCTAGACACATCTCACCAACCCTACAGGTGTAAAATTTTTCACACTTTTGACGAGGCATTCACCATGGCATGGAAATTGGAAATTTGTGCTATCGAAGAAAAGAAGATTCAACTTTGTAACAAGAACATCACGTTCAAATCAAATGATACTTCTTCATCTTCGAAACCCCAAAACAACTATTCAAATCCCAAAGGGTCTGCTAATGCCATAGTTCTCAAGGCCAGTCCCCCTCATCAATCAAACCCAGCCAAACCCCCTTCTAATCTCTCTCCTGTCCAAGCTTTCCAGTTCAGATGAGAACAATGAAAGTACACTTCCCTAGGAGAATCTTATTCTTTGTTTTGGAAAAGCTTGTTAAAGCTGGTGCCATTACCCTTCCACCTATAAAACCACATACTGGTTTTGACCCTGAGTGACCCATGCCTACATGGTATAAGGAACATGAATTTTGTAACTATCATCGTGTCAAAGGTCACAGTGACAATAACTGCATCACCTTCAAGAATATCATCCAAGAAATGATAGACAATGGAGATCTAGTCTTGGATAGCCCAAATGCACCCACTAACCAAAACCTACATATCTTCAAGAAGCCATTCCCTAATCATGCCCCATCTTCCAACCAAGCTGGTGATACCTCAAACAATGATAACAATGTCCGTGAGGTCCACACTATTTTCAATGACATACCAGTTGCTTCCCAATTGCCTCATGTTCCTTCCATAGATGAAATCTTAGCCCACACTCCCCTACCTGCACCAGAATCTATTTCATCTACTCCTCTACCCATAGAGGAACCCCCTTCATGTTCCCCTTCACCCGTGGAAGAGCCTATAATCAGCACACCGCCTTTGACCCCTCAAAATTCTGAGCAGTTGTCAGTGGCACCTCTCCTACTCATAGAAGATGCAAGGTCCACGCCTACACCAATGCAAGGAGAGCCCACTTTGGCTGGCCCATCCTCTCCTCTACCCATGGAGGATACTATAGAAGTACCACCACCTGTAGATGACCATTCACCATCAGACCTTCAAGATCCCGTTGATCTGCTTTCAGCTCTCTTACCCACAGAGTCTCGAGGCTAGCCATTTCCCATGTATCTCAAACACATTTTATGGGGATTTCCACTCGATCCACATGTCGGCCCCACTTACAATAGTACCATTCTCACACTTGGCTGATCACCTGGACTATGTCGATAGAGCCTTACTTTGGGGGCATCTTCTACTTCCTGTTTCAACACAAATGCAGCTGTCACTCACTGACACCTCCACTATCTATCCAAAAGTGTTTCGAGTAACCAAACCAAACACAACCACAACTATTGCAATACCTTCCATGACACCACTCATGGCCCAACTCACACCTCTACCCATAGCCCAACATGCATCTACACCCAAACCCATGCCTATATCATCTCCCTTACCTAAACCTATCACTACCTTAGGGGTCATACCAACAGCTAGCCTTACTCACCCACCCATCAAATTAGATTTAGCTACATCTTCCAAAACTAACACCAAACTTAACCCGACCCCTAAAAAGAAGATCCAATCTCCTAGATCTCATACCCCAACCTCACCAACCACACCCTTATCACCTTCACCCCTTCCATCCATCCTAGGACCTCACCCCTCGACCCTGGCCAAGAAACCCCCATCCACTGGTAAACCAAGAATGCAACAACCCATTTCCCCATCACAGGCCTCTAATATACCCAAGCGACCCACACAACCTCCACCCTCACCTGTAACCTTCTTACCACCCATACCTCCAATACCATCAATAACTTCTTCACTACCCATGACACTTCCTTCTCTTTCACTCATGCCTCCTACCCAACCCACACCACCTACCTCCACAGCACCTCGGTTACCCCCATGGGTAACCCACCCTCTTCCACCATCTACTTTTCCCTCCACATCTCATGTGCCCTGTATCACCTTTACCCAAAAAGATGCAACCTAAAGCTAAAAATCCACTACCCTCCAATAAGGTAGTTAAACCAACCACACCTTCTATTGCCAGTTCATCTACCATGCCCCTACCCAAGCAAATATGACCAACACCTAAGACCACACCACACACCAAACTAGTAGCCCAACCTACTCCCCCTCTTGTAAAGACTCTTCCTCCACAGTCAGTCACACCTATACCCAAACCCACATTCACCTCCCATTGTGATCCATTAGTAGGATCCTACGCCAAAATCCTAACCAACCTCCTCGAAACTTCTGTCATCACATTACCACCTCTTAGACCTTACGACCCACTCAAACCCAAACCAAAAGGGTTTGATGAAACCAAAATTTACACCTACCATCATGTGCCAGGACACGATGTAGAGAACTGTAAGGATTTGAAAACACTCTTGTCTAATTGTGTCCTCCTGAAGAAAAATTTGATGATGATGATCTTCTTGATGAGGACCCCATTTCACCTTCACCAATTTCCACAGATCTTCCCTCATTGCCTACTCAGCGACCAAAATCTCCACCCCCACAACTCTTAGATCCATCCTGAGATTCAAAATTAACATGGTTCACATAAGAGAGTTGGCCAAACCACCACCCAAATGCCAATGCACCCTACTCATCTCACAAGGCTCATATCCACCACTAGGGTTTTTTCCCTCTTGCTGCTATACCTTCCATGACACACCCTCTTCATCCACCTCCCCTCAGATTAACATGATCAACATTGCCACCCATGCTCAGAAAGACAAGGGCAAAGAGAAAGCAAGTGGCCCATCAACCAACCATGTACCCAATATACCATCCACACCCACACCCAAAGTCATCATTCGAGGTCCTGCATATCCCATTTCCGACAATGGGGTCACACATCGCACAATGCTAAAACAACTACACCAATCCCCCCTCAAAATGTCTTTATATGACCTCATCCAGACCTCAGAGTCACATCGTCAAGCCCTCATGGAGGTCCTTCAATCTATCGAAGTCTTACCAAATGACCCCACACCCATAGCCTCCATCATTACCCCTCACCACATAGCCTCTCTCACTAGGTCTTCACCTTCCTCTACACCTCCACCCACTCGCCAAGTGGCTGCCCTCAGCTTTGCAGATGAAGAGATCACTCCCTTCCAGTCTGATGACCCCAACCCTGCTCTTTTCATCTCTATCTTTATCGATAATATACGCATATGACACGTTATGATTGATGGTGGTGCTAGCATTAACATCATCTCCTCCCATGCGTACGACCAAATGCAAATACCTACCCATTGCATGCATGGTAACCCCGTTATGTTGCATTCCTTCAATGATGCCATGACCTCTACACTGGGTACCATTGTTCTCCATGTCCGTGTAGGCCCCCGCACCATCCCAGAACTTTTCTATGTCCTAGAAGGGGAGTTCTAGTATAACTTGCTGCTTAGCCGACCTTGGATCCATGCTATGGGTTGTGTCCCTTCGATGTTACATCGATGCCTCAAATTTGAACACGAGGGACATAATTACACCATCCCTACTGACCCCTCACCTTTCAAGACCTGTAACATGCTATATCAACCCAATGATGTGCTTGTACTGGTCAAGGCATCCACCACCACAACCACTTCACCTCCACCCATGAGCCCATCCACCAAAATTGCCACTACTTCTGCTGTGTCTAACCTCACTATCCCTACTATAGTTGTAGCCTCTACCGTTGGCACCCCTGTCTCCCCTTCATCTAGCGAGCCATCTATACCCACTACCCACATACCAACTACTGATCCCTTAGAAGGTGTTTTTCAATGCCTCACTCTGGGGGAATACCACCTATACAATATCGATACCTTCCTCACCCCACAAGAGTACAGGAATCTACGTCAACACCCCAGTTATGACATTCACATTGGTGACGTTTTCCCTTATGGCCCTCCCCACCTTCACACCAATCTAATGTATGGGGGACTTGATATGGCCACCTATAAACCCAAACCTCCATCCCAAACCTAACCATTTTCATCCGACCTACACTCCCTCACTAACCACCATTTCACTCACACTTTCCTCCACCAGTGCGTGTGGAAAGGATTTGGCTTGGTTTTTATGAACAAGGCCACCACACTGTCATCTCCTGTACCTCTCATAAACACAATGACCGTAGTGGCATTGGTTTTGACGCTCCATCCTCTAAGAAGGTTCACATCGACCTTATCCAGGATGAGAAATCTTCCCCCTCTCATTCACCCACATTACCATCCTCACCCACGGAGTCCATAGATCCTGAATCTATACCTCCTAACTTTTTTTTGTAAACACCATTTCCCTGGGACCGCTGACCTATCAACGTGATGGTGAGGCTCCCTCTTCTCTCCCATTCATGTATCCTGACATGATTGATGATGATACACCTTCAATTAATGTCATTCAATGTCAGGATGATGAGTCCATCCTCACCTACCTTGGTGCAGAAGACTCTTATATTCACTGGTCATTACCCTCTGAGACGTAAACCATGTTGAACGAATCGACCATCGAAATCAACATTAATACTCAGGACGACCCACACATTCTAAATATCAGCCAATCCTTAGATGCTACTGAATAGGAAGCCTTCACCTCTTTCCTTCGGGACCATAGCAACACATTTGCTTGGTCCTATGCTGATATGCCTGGTATCGACCCAAAAAACATGGTTCACAATATCGTAACCATTCCTGATGCCAAACCCATCAAACAAAAGCTGTGGAAAATGCATCCTCACATTGCTCTTCTGGTCAAAGAAGAGCTTCAATGCCTTCTCTCAATTTCCTTCATTCTACCCATTGATTATCCCCAATGGATTTCTAACATCGTTACTATCACAAAAGAAACAGGGGGACTCCACATTTGCATGGATTTTCTATGACCTCAACCTCGCCTGTCCCAAAGATGATTTCCCACTACCAGACATTGACCAACTAGTTGATCTCACCGCTGGCCATGAAATGTTATCACTCATGGATGGTTTCTCAGGCTATAATCAAATATTACTAGCTTTTGAGGATCAACACAAGACTGCCTTCATCACCCCTTAGGGGACTTTCTGCTATCGAGTCATGCCCTTTGGTCTCAAAAATACTGGTGCTACATATTAATGGGCCATGACTTACATCTTCCATGACTTCATGCATCACATATTGGAGGATTACGTAGATGATCTGCTTACCAAATCCAAGCATCAAACCAAACACCTTCCCGTTCTTAAAGTCATCTTTGACCACCTCATCAAATATTGTGTTCATCTTCAACCAAAAAAGTGTGTCTTTGCGGTACTTTCTAGGAAACTCCTAGGTTTCATCATTTCTTTATGTGGCATAGAAGTCAATCCTGCTAAATTCAAGGCTATCCTTGAAATGCCACCACCCACTAATCTCTGTCAACTTTGTAGCCTACAAGGAAAGTTATAATCAATTCGTCATTTTATCTCCTAGCTTTTCGACCACTGTAGACCATTCCATCATCTTCTCAAGAAAGACGTTTCATTCAAATGGGATGATGAATGCCATAAAGCCTTCGAAGCCTTGAAACAATACCTCCTTTAACCACCAGTTCTCATTCCCACCTAAGGATGACCAACCCTTCTACCTATATATTTTTGCCACTGACCATTCTCTAGGTGCCATGCTTGCTCATTGCGATGACCAACACTGAGAGCAAGTGGTTTATTACATACATCATACCCTTCTTGACTACAAAACTAGATATACCCATGCCTAAAAACTTTTCCTAGCCTTAGTTTTTGTCATCACCAAACTCTGCCATTACCTACTCAACCACAAAACCTTCGTCATTACTAATACTGACCCATTACACTACATGTATGCCAAACCTCATCAAAATCAATGTGCCACACATTGGCTTATGCTTCTTGTTGACCTCGACCTCAAATTCATCCATCAAAAGTCCATTAAGGGCCAAAATATTACTAACCAATTGGCCAATTCACCTATTTCTGGGGATCAACCCTCTAACTTCAACTTTTTAGATGAGTCTATTGCTACCCTTTCCCTGGATGAACCCGCTTACCAAATGACACTCTTCTTTGATGGCTCCAAGTATCAGCGTGGGGGTGGGGCTGGTGTTATCCTCATTCCGCTTAATGGTGAACCTATGCCTTTGTCTTTTAAACTTGATTTTTATTGTACAAATAATATTGCTGAATACGAAGCACTCATATTAGGTCTTCAGGCTACTTATGCCTTAGACGTTAGGTCAATCAACATCTTTGGTGATTCTCAATTGGTCATAAACCAAGTCAATGGTATATACCAGTGTTAGAATGAGATACTTCAAAATTATAAGCATCATGTTGACATAATTTTGATCACCTTCGACTATTATGCACTTCAAATCACCCCATGTTCTACCAATAAATTTGTAGATACCATGGCATGCTTGGCTTCTCAGATACCTGCTTCACTCACTAAATCTAAAATCTTTATCACCATATAAAGACTACAATCACCCTCTTATTCACCTCGTGAAGTCTACTCTACCGGAATCACTGTTCCTGACCCAAGTGACCTTTGTTATAAGCAATATACATACTATCTTTCCCTTTCCATTTTACCTGCCGATCTCACTCGTAATGGACAAGTTTCCTTTCTTAAAAGTGTCTCCTGTTATGTCATCATGGGTGGTCTTCTTTTAAAACATGGTTTTGACAACATTCTCTTGTGATACCTTACAAGTACTGAAATTCCTTAAATCATTAAGGAATTCCATGATGGAATTTGTGGAGGCCACTTTAGTGGTCTTGTTGTCACATAACACATTCTTTGCCTAGGCTATTACTGGTCAACCCTAAATTGTGACTGTTGTGATTATGTCAAACACTGCATAAAATTCCAGCAACATGCTAATCTCCATCACACCCCTAGTCATGCCTTATAGGTCACACGAGACATTTAGCCTTTCTGTCAATGGGGTTTGGATCTTGTCGGTGAGATCAACCCCCATTCTTCACAATGCCACCAATGGATCATAACTGCTATTGAATATTACACTAAATGGGTAGAATCCATTCCCCTAATTTCCACCAAAGTAGAGAAAATATGTGAATTCATCAACCATCACATCATCTGTCACTTTAGTGTCCCTCATCACATTATCACGGATAACAGAAAATAATTCAAAAACAAAACCCTACGCAAACTATGCGATGCTTTTGGCATCTAACTCAGTTTTTCATCACATTATCACCCGTAAACCAATGGTCAAGCTAAATCAATCAATAAAACCTTGAACACAATTCTTATGAAGATAGTTAATGATACTGAGAAGGATTGACATATGCACATCCCTTTCACCTTGTTTTCTTATTTCACTAGTATTTGCACTTCAACTACTGCCAACCCCTTTTTTTGGTCTACGGTACTGAGGCTATATTACCTCTCAAAGTCCTAATTCTGTCCCTCCACATCTCACTAGAAGACATGCTCAATGATGATGACTTTTTCCAAGAGTGTTTGGTACAACTTGAATTATTAGATGAATGTCATCTCAACGCTCTTGACCATCTCCAAATCTACCAAAAACGTATCAAACGTGCCTATGATAAATGTTTTCATGAACTAACCTTTCAAGTCGGTGACCTCGTTTTGAAGGAAAATCAACATGTAACCAAAGAGGAGAAAAGTAAATGGGGAAAATTTACTCCTAATTAACTTGGACCCTATATCGTCACCCATGCCTATGGATCAAGTGGTTATCATTTGTCTTCACTTGAAGGTAAACCCGAACCTATGCCCCTTAATGCCTTGCATCTTCGACCATTCTATTGTTGATATCAAGTCCTATATCACTTTATGTCAATTGATTGCTCATCCCTTGAGCACTGTTCACCTTCCATATTACCCATTTTTGAGGATCCATGACTAAAAAAGAATCATGTGATTACCCGTCACCTTTTAACCTTGTCTTCAATATGAGTACCACGACTCTACTCATAGCATAACTCTCATGGATACTTTTCATCTTCTTCAAGATGGAATCCCATGGTTGTTCATCACTCGAAACCATCTCTTTCACAGTTAATCTTTGTGCACTATGATCTTGTCTTTTAAAACAAGAACCTAATCTTCCTTTATAGTCTTGTCCATGAATTAAACATATAAAAAAAAAATGGATACAACTCCTTGAGTCAAACTGATCCATAGGGATCTAGAAAAACACACCACTTCATCAGTTCCATTAGCACCAAGAAGGAAAAATAAGAAAAGTGAAAAGAAATGAGGTAAATGGAGGTTCTACATAGAAACGCCTCTCTGTGTAGAGCGGTGGTTTCAGAACCACCGCCCTAAAGGATGACGGTCCTGAAACCACCGCCCAACTAGGGCGGCAGTCTTGAGACCACCGGTCTACACAGGCCGGCGGTCCTGTAACTTTCGAACAAAAAAGAAGAATGGAATGTGAATGGACGTGAATTTGAAGTGCCCAGCCGTGTCTCTTTCCTTCTATGCCATTTTACATTCTCTAGTGCACGGGAGGACATGCGAAGGCCTATAAATACATGGAATGAGCAAGAGAATAGACATTTGAAGGCGAATCCAAATTTAATGAGAGCAGTGAGCAAGATCTTCAGTGTTGGAATGGAATTGTAGGAGCAAGGTGTAGAAACAGAGCAAGCACGTAATTGGAGAGAAGGTTTACACTGTTTCTTCTTTTCATACTTATTGTAATCTATAATTGTCTATGTTAGACCAATAAAAGTGGGAAGAAAGAGCAGTTGCCCTTCCCAACTGGTTTTCCTCCTTGGAGGTTTCTAGGATAAAAATTGTTGGTATTGAAGTTTGAATTATTTTCCTTCTCTGCAATTTCCTTTCTATAGCACTAGATAATCAGTCACAAAGCTCTAATATTTAAGAAAATATTTCATTTTCAAGAGTTGAAAGTAGAACAACATAGTTGTGTGATTCGTAAAGTTCCAAAGTAGAAGTTTACAGATCATTTTGGTATCAGAGCTGATTATATATCTATGGCTGTGGTACTTGAATCTTTCTTGTGATTTTATATGATAGTGACAAGGTCCAAAGGTGAAGAAGTTTTACCTTGCAAGCTAGATATTTCTATGAAGAAGTGGAAACAAAGAATTTGAGCTCAAATGGAGGAAGAGAACTTGGTTTGTAGAGTCGAGATGCTAGAGACCATGATGGATAGATTGCATAGAAAATAAGAAGAGCTTTTAGATATGCAAAATATGGCTTCGGTTAAACAAGATTCCATGGAATTGATGGCTCGAGCACTAGCCACAAAATTCGGTATCAGAAAGAGCCAAGAAGAGGAAGAATGGGAAGAGCATGAAGAGACACCAAATGTAAGCGAGAAGGTCAAATCTGCATATACACTTTTAAAGTTGAAACCAAAGTGGAAATAAATAATTTTGAAGGAAAAGTAGATGCAAAATTACTGGATAAATGGATAAAACAGTTGGAAGTCTATTTTTTTGTGCATAGAGCCACTGAGGCACAAAGGGTCACCTTTGCACATCTCAAAATGGAAGGTCATGCTCTGGTTTGGTGGGAAACCCATCTAGCCACTTGTGAGAAGAAGAAACATCCTATTGTTAGTACTTGGAAGGGTTTTAAATAGTTGATTAGAGCTAACTTCTATCCTATTGGCCATAAGACTAACATGATGAATAAGTGGAAATACTTTAGATAGGGTAGTAGTCAAAGCGTGCAAGACTACACTACGAAATTTTGGAGACAAGCCATGTTGCTTAATATGGACTTGGAGGATGAGCACATTCTAACCAATTATTTTGGAGGACTTCACACTCACCTTCGAAGGAAGGTAATCTCCACGAAGCCCAAGGATCTCAATGAAGCTTATGTGCAAGCATACTACATTGATGACAAGAAGAAGCAACGAGAAATAGAGCCAAAGGGAGACTAGTCAATAGAACAGTAGGAAAAAGAACAAGGGAAGACAAGTAGGAGAGGTAAATGGAAAGGTAAACATACCACTACTGCTTTTCATACTTGTAAAGATCCTTAGAATTTCTGTAAAAATTGTGATGTAAATGGACATACTGACGCCACATGTTGGAAGTTACATATGGAATTGCACCCAAAGCACCGGACCAAGGATTCCAAGAAATCCATGACCACTGTGAAGACAGAAAGAGAGGTGGAGATTGAGGATGATTCGGATGTAGACGAGAGGATGGGATGCATGGCCTCTAACATGTACGGGGTAACAAAAGAAGAAGAGATGAGTAAGCTATTTCAAATCAGAATCCAAATCAAGAAGACTAAGGTAAACACTTTATTAGGTTTTGGTTCTCAGTCAAACTTGATTTCTGATGCGGTTGTAGAATAACTTGGCCTAAAGACTTACGCGCATCCATATCCATACCCACTGGGATGGGTGAAGAAGGGTGTAGAAATACAAGTTACAAGGAAGTGTAAGTTTTAGTTTGGGATAAAAACCCAATACATAGATGTATTAGAGGATGATATTATTCCACTTGATGCATTTAACGTTGTCTTCAGAAGTCCTTACTTGTATACTAGGGATGCTGTGTTCACAAGGAGGGAGAACCAGTACAAATGGATTAAGGATGGAGTCAGTTTTAACATCCGGGCACACTAGAGAAAATAAAAGAAGGCTATGGTAAGTGCCAACTAAGCACCAAGACTTATTCAGGAAAATCATTAGTTTTGTTTGCTTTCATTAGAAGAAAAGCAAAATGGATGTGAGAGCATGGACATTTCTGACCAAAGGATGGAGAATTTGAATAACACTTGTCAGTTTTGTAGAATAAGCCACCATAAGAACCGCTCATTCAAGGAGAAAAACAAACTTCCAATATGCAGTCACCATATCTACCTATGGATTCATTGGACTTGAACATGGGGCAACAAGAAGAAGAGGAGATACAAGAAACGATGGTGACTATAACAAAAATGTACTTGGAGAGGATTCGACCAATCCATCTCAAGGGAAAAAGACAAGAAATAACTAAACCACTACAGTATGGGACCTTCACCATACTTGAGCAGGTTGGAGAAGAAACCTTTAAGCCATACTTCATGCAGATGCACATGATAGTAAGTTGCAAGAGCTCGCATCCACTAATGCCATCTATGTATGAAAAAGAAGGAAAGATACAGAAGTTACCTTCCAAAGAGGATTGTACTCAATGCATCTCAGAGGAGGATGCAACACTGGAACAACAAACCAGAGATCCATAAGAGTCTTGGTAGGTTAGACAAGAGAAGACACCAAGGCAGACCTAGTGGTACTTGAGTGAGCATGAGAGGGAATTGATTCCTCTACCACTCCCCCACTAAGATTTTATGGGACCAAAATCCTCCTAAGTAGGGGAGGTGTGATCAATAAAAACACACCACTTCATTAGTTCCATCAGCACCAAGAAGGAGAAATAAGAAAAGTGAAAAGAAATGAGGTAAATGGAGGTTCTGGACAGAACCACTTCTCTGTGCAGAGTGGTGGTTTTAGAATCGCCACCCAGCTAGGGCGGTGGTCTTGAGACCACCGGTCTATATAGGGCGACGGTCCTGAAACTTTCAAACAGAAAAGAAGAAAGGAACATGAATGGACGTGAATTTGAAGTACCCAGACATGTCTCTTCCCTTCCATGCCCTTTTACATTCTCTAGTGCATGGGAGGACATGTGAAGGCCTATAAATACATGGAAGGAGCAAGAGAATAGACATTCGAAGGCAAATCCAAATTTAATGAGAGCAGTGAGCAAGATCTTCAGTGCTGGAATGGAATTGTAGGAGCAAGGTGTAGAAACATAGCAAACAAGTAATTTGAGAGAAGGTTTACACTGTTGCTTCTTTTCATACTTATTATAATATGTAATTTTCTATGTTAGACCAATAAAAGTGGGAAGAAAGAGTAGTTGCCCTTCCCGACTGGTTTTCCTCCTTGGAGGTTTCCAGGATAAAAATTGTTGGTGTTGAAGTTTGAATTATTTTCCTTCTCTACAATTTCCTTTCTATAGCACTAGATAATTAGTCATGAAGCTCTAATATTTAAGCAAATATGTCATTTTCCAGAGTTGAAAGTAGAACAACATAGTTTTGTGATTCGTAGAGTTCAAAAGTAGAAGTTTACGGATCACAAACTTCCAACAAAAGATGACTTCCTCAAAAGGGACATCTCTTCTTTATATTATACCACTATCAATAGACTGCTCCGTAGAAGGACAACTAGATATGGTCATTACAAAAATATAATAACTATTCAGAAGCTTCCCTCATCGATTAGCTTCACGAAGACCTCAAGGAGATAATATACCCGTCCCATATAGACTTCCCGCATCGATCAGTATATTGTCAAAAAAAAAACAAAGAGATGAAATTTTTGTCATGGACTTGCCTATTTTGGGATTCTGGGTTTCTTGTCCCAAAATACATGTCGTAGTACACTAAGTTACGCTAAACCCCCCATTCTCACCTTCTCGCCTCTTTCACCTAAATTCCTCGTTACTCAAGGGACTTGCCGCAAACATGACATTTCGTGATCATGTGACTTTTCTTCACCCTTAAAACAATCCATTATGCAAATCCTGTAGGGTCTTACGTTCATAATCCCATCTAGGGTATGGTAGAATCATTAGGGTTCTTATCAATTAAACAACTCTTTTACCACCTCTTACCATTTGCCTTCCTCATTACTTATTGATTATCTTATATAGGACTAGATCCTCGATACCTGTATTTAAAAATCACTCAACCATATCTACCACCTAAACTCAATCATGCATATGACCTACATCACCCATGCCTAACACTTATTAAACCATTCTGATATTTCACCCTAATCTTCCATAGCTTATGGGAGAACTACATCGGCCTGAGGTCCATTTTCATCGGGACTATTGAGGCAGCACTCTGAGGGCATGGGGCCCTTAGAGGATAGCTCAGCCACTCTCTCCCCTAACCAATTCCCTTTTCCTCTTTCCTAGTCACATTCTACCATTAGTTAGTTTCCTTTTTATATCAATAAATGGAAATTAAACCAAATAAACAACAATTGCTTCACATCTTTACCATCATCACTCATACATTAATTTCATCTTGTCTACCATTTCTTTACCATTATCATACATTTTCCTACAAAAACATATTAACATGATCCACATCATTATTAATTGCATAAATTAATGAATTAAAAACTCAACCACACCTAAACCAACCTAAACTCAACCATACCTAAACCAACCTAAACGTAACCATACCTAAGTTAACCTGACTCAATCCATGCCTATGACCTGATTCAATCCATGCCTATGAGCTGACTCCATCCATGCCTAAGTCAACATGACTCAATCTATGCCTATGACCTGACTCAATCCATGCCTATGACCTGAATCCATCATGTCTGAACCAACCTGACTCCACCATGCCTACACGACCCTGAATCCATCATACTTAATTCACCTAGTTTCTATCACATACACAAATAATAATGGAAATTAAAACAAGTACACCATCCATGGTATAAATATCATCATATATAAATCATGACGTCTGTGTATACATACATATGTACACAGATACAAATGCATAAAAAAATCTCAAAAACCCTCATGTACATCCTCATCATCTTTGGCACGTAGGCTGATATATAATAAAAAAAATATACAAAACCCTAATGTACATCCTCACTATCTTTTGCACGTAGGCCGGTCTATATATCAACAAAATCTATATACAACCCATCTCCGGTGACTAATCGTCACCTCATATAATATCTATCCACCCAAACCTTCTCCTACCTTCGCCATGTCCAAACCACTAACAAAAATAATCCTAACCTCCAATCCAATCCTCAACACCGATCTTATGGACCCAACTACCTGGCCCGTGTAGCCAACCTGATCTCTCCACCTCAGCTGGGTATTGTACCTCGTACTTTCCTCTCGCAAAGGCATGAAAGGTTCGGTGCTCTATCGTTTTCCCAAAAGACAAAATGCATAAATGACTCCTCTTTTTGTGGATTTATCTTTTTAAATACCCAACCCGACCCGACCAACGTCGGTCAGATCGTGCCCTAGTAAACCGATGATGGTTAAACCTAAACCAACGTCGGTTACCTATTATTTCACTTATAACTCTTTTTTACCTATTTTTTCCCACAAATTACCTAACCTCTCCACCGTTTGACCTTAACCATTTTTATCGCAACCTACCCCCAAGCCTACATTACCTATACCTATCCTTCATTGTGTTTAAGTACTTATTATTTTACATACCTCGGCCCTACCTGTGCCGTGACCTAGCTACTTAGACCCGGAACATTGTTAGTGACATGTGAACTCATGTGCTCCCTATACCTTGCAACAATGTTACCCATGTTGTTTGACCTAATGACCTTACGTTGCCTCTTTCCATGACCGTTTATCCTAACCCTACCTTTGGTGTACTAGAAAATACCTAAACATTCCTGCACTTGACTTGTGAAGTGCTTCCGCACCATATCATATACCTTGGATACTAGAATCACCTCAACCTTGTTTGGATAAACCTATTGACCTTAGACAATATAGAGTTTACATGCTCTTCAACATGGTACTATGCTACAATTTATAGTTCTGCATGTGTTTGATTCTTACTACCTTTGACCCTAGCCCATTACTTGGATTACCCAATTGGGCCTTTACCCCATTACCCCGGTTGTCCACCCTACTCCTCATCACATTCACATTTTATCAAACCACTCACCGATTCAGCCTTCTGCCTCATCTGTTCCTAGTTTGAGGGGGATCACCTTCACCCACACATGGGGCAACCACATCTTATTTTTGTTAGCATCACTTACCAATACACATTACATAACAAAAGGGGCAAAATGTAGACACCAAAATTAGGTCACACTCCCCTTGGTCCCTTGTCAAATAACCAGCTCAAGCATACTCATCTAACCATGGACCCTTCCACCCCACATTAATATTAATTTAATTAACTTAATTAAATTAATACCCATCCTCGCAATATTCATTTTTAATTATTTTACTTAAGCTAATTTCCACCACACCCTATACCTATTCTTGGCATGTTTCCATAACCAACAATAACTAAGTCTCAGATGCCTTAATGAGCTAAGATTTGGTCTAACCCTAAAATCAATCCCTAAAATCTCTCTAACCACATTCCCACTCATTAGAAGGGAAGTTTTCATTCTAATCCACAGAATAAACTAATTGGGCCCAAGAAATTAGAAAGATCTACCCATTTTAGTAAACCTAGGGAATCCCGCCTTAACCAAAGCCGGTCATCCCTAAACCGATGCCGGTCAACCCGAAACCATTGTTGGTTACCATTTATTCACCCAAACAGCCTTGTTTTTGGGTTTGCACATTCTGAGAGCAAAAAAGGAGATCAAAGCTGCATGCAAGCAAAACAAGCATCCTTTTACGCTTCTAGACATCCATAACCATCACCAAGATCAATCATAGAGCCATCGCATTCACGGGAGCACTCCGAGAAATCACCGCTACAATACCACACATGTATTCTCTGATTAACCACCTCCACCACTCAGCCATCAGATCCTTAACACAGTAAGTATGGCTCTGACCAGTAGGGTTTATTTCAGTTAGTAATATTTATTACTCATGTTATTAATATATTCTTTACATGCTTATTGCTTCATCACCCACTTTCCTGGGAACTCAAATATCCCTTCACCCATATCACAAAATCACCTATCCACACCTATTGTATACTTCTGAACATACCTAAGATCTCTATAGACCTTCCCATTCACTCTCCCAAAATTTATTTGACCTTAAATCACCCCTGCCATTTAATCTATTTAAGTTTCTTTTACCTCGACCATATCGGCGCCGGTTATCCACAATCGCCATCAGTTCTACCTAAACTGACATCGATCATACTAGACCGATGCTTATCTCTGTGTTTTATACCTAGACCAAGAATAGACCCAACAATCACCCTACCAGTTAACCTAAATAACCTAGAATTTGACCCATCCCAGTCGCAAAACCTTGACAAACACCTCACCTCTCAGATCTATTTATAGCCTAGCCTGTTGTGATTGGATTTACTTATTGTAATTGAATGAGATACCTAAATCATATCAACTACATTAGGACTTTTTTTTATTTCTTACATTAACTTTTTTTAAATAATGGATTGACAACCATCTAGGAAGTATCACACTTCCCGAAACTAGCATACGCTAGGCAATCCACTGGCACATATCATTTAACTATCTTTTTGTGGTCTTGTTGTCTATTACAGGTAGTTCCTCCTAGCTAAAAGGAAGCTCTCATATTCAACTGTGGATCAAGAAGTCCGAATGTGCGCACCAACCATGAACCGACCAACATTTAATAGGTATTCCTCCTTGGCCCTTACCCTTATCTGTTTTGTCATTTTGAAAAGGTAAAGAAAATTGTGAAACAATATACACTGGAGTGAGCCCATTCTTAGAGGCACATATTGTAACTATGACAAAGCAGTTGGAGAAACTATCAACAAATTCAGCACATGAGATACACACTGGGATTTGGTGTACAAATTGTGAAGTAGAAGGGAACACTAAACATAGTTTTCCCCGCAAATTAGTGTGTTCATTGTTGCTAGACTATGAAATATGTCATTTGGACCATGATGCAAGATGCTACCCATTATTACAACATGCAATAAGAAATAATGTATCTTGCTATTGTAAGATTTTCCAATCCATGAATCACAATATAGAAGACTGTAGGTTGATTGGTCAAATCCATGATGCCATAGATATTGGTGTGTGACAGATAGGAGTATCAAATAACTCTAAAAGCAAAAGTGAGCACCGTGATCATGACCACACTCAAACACACTGTGATTGAAATGACGGGTGTTTTGAAGGAGGTCATGGCAAAGGTCAAGGATACCATGGTGGATTCAGGGGTTAAGGCCATGGTGGTGGACAAAGTGATTTCCCTCGTGAAATGTGTTTTACATGCAGATCTCCTGACCACTATAGGCGTGAATTTCCTCAGAATATTAATTGTTATTTTTGTGGGAAGAATTAAAACTATGAGGAATGCTCGAAATTATATGAGCATCTTTTCAAGCAACATAAACAAGAGAACAAGGGCGCAAGGATGGTTAGAATACAACGTGTTGTTGAAAATTAGTGGATGCTAAAGTTGGCACTAGAACCTAAGGTATTACATATGAAGATTACTACATGCATTGAAGCTACACACGTTAGGGAAGTGTTACAGTAGAAGCCTACCATTACTAAGGAGGAATTTTTACATACAAGGTACCCATATCCTACACATCAGAAGGAGGTTTATCAGGAGGCCATGGAGATACTCAAAAATATTCAGGGTGAAATATAGTGTTTAAAGGAACAATTACGGAAGTTAGAACAAAATAAGGCAGCCGAGATTGTCAAATCAGATATTGATGACTTAAAAGAGGTATGCAAGATGTTGTGCCGAAAGAACATCATTCCATTCCTAGATAATTAGCTAAAGGGAAACACTCTATGTGTAACTATTGAGACTAGACAACAAATCCTAGATGCTAATCTTCCTCCTCATACCTTGGATTATGAAAAGGAGATAACTCTCAATTTTGTTGTGGATGGATGGCTCTTAAGAAATATATTGATTGATACATGAGCGGAAGTGAATGTGCTTACTTTATATACATGTGTACAGATGAGAAAACCTATATTATAGCCATCCTCTAATGTATTGTTTATGGCCAATCGAACTAATGCCACACCAATCAGAGTTTTAAAGGATGCATCCATTACTATACAAGGGGCCAAGTTCACTGGGGACTTTAAGGTCTTAGCATTTGCAGAAGTAGATAACTTCCCAACTCTACTTGGGAGCCCTTGGCGTTATGAAAATAATTTTTATCTACGGTTCAACAAGGGGTATATAAGTTTTGAGAACAAGGAAGAAAGAGTTATTATTCCTTTAACATATGGGAAATATACACCTTATGTTGAACCTTTGAGTGAGAAAGACCTTAATAGAATTTATGTACGCATTTTTCGGGACCCAAAAGTACTTGAGCCATCTATAGAAGGAATCCTTCAGTGGTAATATGCACAGTTTATTAGTGATACTACTAGTATATCTTGTGACAATTGGGTGCATGGAACCTATGCGATGGTTGGGCATGAAGTAATAAGAGTATTTTTACGGAGAAGTAAACCTTGTTATATTAGGAGAATAGGTAACTTTGTACCTCGGTACACTGGAGAAGGATACCTTATGGTATTCCTATGTGCCATGGAAAAGTAGTGGACAAATCAAGTTGAAATAAGAAATATGTTAGTATATACCCTTCATGGGATGGCAGCACCCTAGTGGATGGTTCACAAGGATAATCTCATGGAATGGAATGAAGTCAGAATTTCTCTAACCATTTAGTTCTTTAGGAGGAATGTGTATACTACAATCTACATGCATCATGGTAATCAACCTATTCAGAACCATGTTCAGCAGTGTGAGAGACTCTGGACAGAGGGGTAGGAAGCTTTACCACCTTCACTTTGGGTCCACAAAATTTATTCCACTTTGTAAGGTTGTGCACTCTCTTGGTATGCTTATGCAGAATTACATACAAAGACTAGAAATTGGCAAGACTTAATTACAGGCATGACCCAAACTTTTGAATACTTCTCTACTAAACCTCTGGTAAGAGAGGAATTATGGGTTATGAAACGTTTGACTATGAGAGACAGTGCCAAGGCTGAAGAAATCATTTAGAAATTATTTGATGAGGAAGAACAAGGAGCACATTTTGATGAAGTAGATAATACAGATTCCAAACTATTTACATGTGCTTTCCTTGAGAAGAAGAAAGGAAATATGGTCTACATAGTGGATGATGAAAAAGTAGAAAATTTTGACATAACCCATTCAGTAGGCACATGTGAAGTGTTAGAAAATGTGGATAATAATGTGCATGCCTTTCACAAACCTATAAAGACCAAGAAAGTGAACATGGGAACAGATGTTGAACCTAAAGAGGTAATAATCGAGGATTATTAGTATGATTCTGAAGTGGTAAATATAATTGAGTTACTACGGTATTTTTCAAGATTTATTCCCTAGGAGATACCATGAATTAAAATGAATGCATGAGTCATTAGGAGAGATGAATATTAAGCTAAATGAAGGAGCGTGCTCAGTCAGGAAGAGACCTTACAGGATGAACCTGAATATGTGTGTAAAAGTTAAAGAAGAAATTGACAAAATGCTAAATTGTGGTATCATTAAGCCCCTAGACAAATCAGAGTGGGTTATCCCAATGGTAATCAATATAAAGAAAGATGATGGGATTAGGATTTGTGTGGACTACAGGGATCTAAATGTTGCATGTGTGGTTGATCCTTTTCCTATGCCTTTCACCGAGGAAATATTAGGAGTTGTAGGAAAAAAAGTTTACTCTTTTACATATGGATTCTTTGGGTATCATTAGGTTAGAATAGCACAAGAAGATCAAGAGAAAACTACTTTCACCACTGAATGGGGAAGTTTTTCATATATGATGATGCCCTTTGGTTTGAAAAATACATCTGTTGTATTTTTGTGCATAGTTGTTCAAGCATTCCAAGATTTTATTCATAAATTCTTGTAGGTTTAATTGGATGATTTGATGGTATATGGGCTTGTTAAGGATCATTGTGACAATTTTTGCTTAATGTTTGAGAGATGAAGACAGTTAATACATCTCCTTAAACATCAAAAAGTGTGTGTTTACTACACCTTTTAGAACTTTGTTAGGGCGTATCATTTACAAGGAAGGTTTGTTAGTCGATCCAGCTAAGGTTGTAGTTATTGTAGGCCTGGAGGAGCCTACTAGTTAGAGTGAGGTGTATGGATTCTTGGGCCACATAGGGTATTACAGAAAATTTATCAAAGGATATGCGAATATTTCGCACCCCTGGAAAGAGTTACTAAAAGGAAAAGGGATATTCTATTGGGGAGAACCGCAGGAGCGTGCATTTGAGGCATTGAAGGAGAGACTTACTACGCCTATTCTACATTTTTCCCTCATGGAACCAACCATTTCATGTACATGTGGATGCCTCTGGTAACAACCATTGGCACGGTGTTAGCTTAGCTAGGATAAGGTATTATAGATCATCCTATTTTTTTTGCTAGTAGAAAGTTGACTCTTGCAGAACAAAATTACACAACTACAGAGCGCGAGGCCTTGTCAATGATCTACGTGCTACATAAATTCAGACAATATTTTCTAGCAACACCCTTTGTATTTTATACTGATCACATGGCATTAAAATACTTGGTAAATAATCCCATTCTACAGGGGAACATATGTCGATGGGTGCTCTTATTCCAAGAATTTGATTTCACAGTTGTGGTAAAACTAGGTAAAAGTAATTCTGGCCTGGACCACTTATCAAGGATTTAATCAGGGGAGGAAGTGTAGACAATTGAAGATATAATGTCAGATGCACAGTTGTACAAGTTACATCACGTGCACCTTCAGGAATTGGAGGATATTGTTTTCTTTTTACACATAGGTATGGCGCCAAAAGTAATGAAGGCATTAGAGAAGAAACAACTTGCAATTTTATCGACACCCTTCATGTTGATCAGTGGTGACTTATACAAACTAGGTCAAGATGAAGTATTGCATCTGATGTGTACTAGAACATGAACACACAGATATCATGGAAGAGGCTCATGGTGGTATTGCAGGTGGGCACTATATAGGTGACGCCACTGTGTGCAAGATTCTACTCATTGGATTATGGTGGGAGACCTTGTACAAAGATTGTAAAGAGTATTGTAAGGTGTGATCACTATCAATGCCTTGGAAAACCTGGGAAAAGAGATGAAATGCCTTTGAGGCCTATTGTTAGTGTAAAGCCATTTGAGAAATGGGCTATAGAATTTGTGGGTCCTATTTCCCCAGCCGCGCGTAGAACTGGATCACGCTATATCATCACTTGCACAGATTATCTTACTAGGTGGGTAGAACAACACCTACAAAGGATTATACAATTGTCTATAACAACCAAGTTCTTATGGGAAAATATTCTTACTAGGTATGGATGTCCATTGAGCTTGACAAGTGATAGGGGCACACACTTCTTGAATGAGATAATCAGGATATTGTTGGATAAATTTATGGTTGCGCACCACAAGACTACACCTTATCATCCTCAGGAAAATGGTACTGTTGACGCCTTCAACAAGATATTGAGCTAGACCTTGACAAAAATTTGTGATGTTGGAAGGAAATATTGGGATGATAAAGTTTCTGTTGTGCTTTGGGAATATAGAACAACCTACAAGAGGTTGAATAAGGCCACACCCTTTCAGTTGGTGTTTGGTGCAAAAGCAGTTCTTCCAATGGAATTCATGTTACCATCATTACGTATTGCATGTGCTAGAGGTCTAGCTGATTAACAACATTAGAAGAAATAATTGACAGGTTAATATAGTTGGATGAGAGATACATCATAGTATGTTGGAGTCAGAAGTAGGAAAAGGATAGGAAGAAGGCATGGCATGACAGACACATCAGGGACAAGAAGTTTGAGGTTGGAAAAGATGGTACTACTTTATGATTCTAAGTTTTTGTGCCATCCAAGAAATCTTAAGGTGCATTGGTTGGGACCATATGTTATCACTCATATACTTGAATCAGGTGCTTTCCAGTTAGAGGTGCTTGATGGAATACGGTTACCTAGTTACTTTAACGGGAGTAGGATGAAGCCCTACTATAAATAAGTCTTCTTGGTGTTTGTAATAAGGAAATATTTCCATTTATTATAGGTTTCCCTTTTGTATTTCCTTTCATGTATTATCTTTTTCGTCGCAATGCTTTGTCAATTTAGTTTGGTGTTTTGTGTAATAAGTCATGTTTACGTGCTAGAAGCTAATTACAATTTGAAGTATTTTTATGCGTAGAGGATTGCACATACCATTGGTGTGGGGTGGTTGTTATTTTTTATTCACAAATGGGTACACATGAGAACAAATTGCTACAGTAATTATTTAAGTATGGAAAGGAGCTGTTAGAAAGGTGATTGCTTCTAAAGAAGACCATAGATGGAAATGAATGAATGAACAATATAACATGAGGTAAGTAACGGCTATGGAAACTACCAGAAGAGGGCATAATAGCGAGGTAATTTGTGATGGGTACTGGAAGCACATGGAAGAGAAGTTTGTAGCCAGAAGGTAGGAAGGTGCGCTAGAAGGTTATAGCTGGTGCGAAGGTGTACCATGTGGAAATTGGGAAAATGGTTAGTTAATGAGAGGATTGGTGGTAGGTGAAGGAGCAATAAATGCACTAATTTTTTTAAAATCTATATAAGAACGTGATGCATGGGTTCATTTTTACCTTTAAAATCACAAGTATTTGAGCAAGCTAAGTGCAACCGAGCCAAATGAATCGTATTGAGGTGCAGAAGAGCTATGAAACCAGATGTGGAGAGCAGATTTGTGTGTACGGAAGTGATTGTATCCCCATTAGTGAAGGGTTTGAGAAAAGTAGAAGCATTGAGAAGGAGCTAAGGGCATTCGGTTTTGAGCTAGGCATGATTTTGAGCTAGGGTTTGAGCTTACTTGATATAGAAGACAAAATGCAAGATTTTTACAATGGCACCCAAGAAAGCACCTACAACAGGCACAAAGGGAAAGAAAAAGGTGGAGGTTGAGGTTGAAGTTGCACCCAAGAGTAATTTTTTAGAAATGCAGTACCCAGAAGGAGTGATAGTTGGATGGGATTGGGGATTCCCACATTTTTTGATGCAAATAAGTGATTACAATCACCACACCACTGACAACAGGGGAGAATTGGATGTGTTGTTAAACAAGAAGACCAACAAGTGCATGATGATGATATGCCAGTATATGATGATGCTGGGGAGAAGTTTTTTAAGAAGGTAGGGGTTTATCATTTATATGAACTCCCATATTTTGGAAAACCATGAAGCTTTTGTATACCAATGGCTTATGAGCAGAGTTCATGAGGAATTTTCCTATTTTTCTGGATGGAGGGTAAGGATCACAACAACCTTGATTGCCACATTTACAAGTGAATGACTTCAGGATCCAAAAATGATCATGAGTGATCTAGCTAATAGGAGCTAAGTCACCTGAAATGAGTTACAATACCACCAAAAGAAATCCACACAGCATATGACATTGGAAAACCTAAAGAAGTATGCTAGTTTTAGGAAGTTGTGCATTTCCCTACAAAGTTAAATGATCAAGAAGATGGTCCACTAGTAAAACAATGTGGTTACATATTGTAAAGAAATCCTAATGGTAAAATCTACAACTTGGCTATCTACATTGTCAAACTTACAATAATGAGGATTTGTTCACAAGCTTGGAAGATAATTGCTATCCCACTGAAGGCCGAGTTTTTGTAAGAGTATTGGAGTACTGATGGGCCTTTCTTTGGGCAAAATTTGGGAATTTAATCCACTGGAGAAATTTAGGCTTGTTCGGGAAGGTTTGAGGGTAAATATAGATGTCCACATTGGTCAATTAGTGCCGATTTAAGAAAAGGGTAGAACTGTGGTATGACGCTACTTCGAGTGTATTTAAAGGAAATCAAAAGAAAATGATTAAAGGGCTTGATCTGGGAATATGTAGGTGGTGGCAATAATTTGAGGGTGTATCAACATTTCTGCATTGCGCGGTTAGGGCCATCAAGCAAGGACATGGAGTCCATGGTGAAAATGATTCCCTATGCATTCACAATACCTAGTTACAAATTGAGTTAGACATGAAAAAATGGATGTGCACAACGTCTATAAATTCAACTAATAAAAGATATTATTAGTGTATTAGACCAAGTTGGTGGAGGTAAACTTACTGTTATATCCAGATTGGTATGGTTGGATGGTAATGGCATTTTGACGTCAGATGGATAAAGCCAGTAATTTTGGCTATTGGTGACAGTGCTAACCCAGGATATATCCCTTCAATGCAAGCCTGGCTAGTGGCATAACATGTTGGTTGGAGAATGAGTCCATACTGCAGGGCTGCCTAAATGTGTAGTTCACTTGCAAATTGGCTCACAGTCCCTTTGGTCTTGCTCTCTGAATATGCCAACTTGAAATATAGTTCACCAAAGGGAATAACCCTTTTACCCCACATTAATATTGGGTTTAATCGCATTCAGTTTAGGGGTAATACCACTCACTTCATTCATTTTCTAATTACCTAAAATTAAGACCAACTTCATCACTCCACCACGTCACCTAGAAACGGATTACCCTAGACCTATTCATAGCATGTTACCATTTCTAATGAGCAGCCCTACTTGGTTAGATGAACTAAGATTTGATTTTTACCCTAAAAGTTACATGCTTAGTTCTTCCTCTAACCAATTCCCGTGTATCTAAGAATACATTTTTAGACCTGGTGGTGTTGAGCAATTATCTGGAATTAGGATAATCCAAGATAATAAATATTGTTAGGCAACCTAGGATTAATCCCGCCTTAATTACAATGGTCAATATTACCAGTGCTGGATAAAAGGGGCCATTGTTCGGTTACCATATTGTTTGAGCCTTGTTATTTGTCGAGGGATCGAGGGGAGTGTGACCCAAGTTTTGGTGTCTAAAGGAGATACTTCAATGCTTATGATCAAGATTCCATGAAGACTTTTTCTATTTCACCAGATCCAGGGTTATGATCACAACACACCCATTTGATCATTAAAGGATTTACATTCAAGGAGCATTCCGGGATAAACACTTGTTATGATCACTGATCAGATTTACCGATCAACCATCAGGCCACATGAAACCATTGAACCTACACAACAATATGTGTGTGTACTAGACCCAACCATTTCAGTTTCTATTTAGTGTTAGCTACACAGTCTCTTCACAAGGATGAATGATCAAGACCATTTATATGGTTTAAGTAAACCACTATGTGGATTCATATTGCAAGGAAAATGTCTTGGGGAGAAGTCAATACCATTTTAAGCAGCTATATTCAGAAACCATTTTTGAGGAAGCGCACGCAGGTGAAAAGATAAGTTTTGGTGCTATCCTACTATCCTTGTATTTGTCAAATTGGAGTGCCCAATGGAACAAAGAATTTGAGTTTTTGGAATACCCTGCTGAGAAGAATTCCCTTGCTAGACATGTTTCAGAAATATTTATGTGAAGGATTAATGAGTGGCAGTCCTGCAATACCAGATCACAATAACCTGGTATGACTGACTTCATACATGACATTTGAAGAGGACCCTGGTACATTTCGAAACTACCTTCGGTAGTAGGCAAGTATTTTTAGATATGATCATAGCCTAACATGTTATGTTAGCATTTTCTTATTGTTTTCCATGAAGATATGAGACATGGAGTCCATGGTGCAAACCTTATGCCTTCATTTATTGCACTACTTCCAAGATTCAGCTCAAAAAATTTATGATGCACACCGTTTGAACTTCAACATAGATCTAGGTACATTGTGACTACCACATTCTCAAGAAATATTGTATATCAATCTTTGGTCTACCTACATATTGAGGCTCATTTCAGATATCCAAATAGGAAGCCAGTAAGCATTGGCTATCAAGGGATGCGTGGAGACACTCTCATATATCTTTAGCTCATTCCTAGGATGGAGAATAATAAGTATGTGAACTCATTCTCCAAGGATAGTGCCTAAGGGTAAACATATGATGGAGAATGTGCCAGCTCCAAAGCTATGCAATGATAATAGAATATAGACGAGGAAGAAGAACATGAGGATAGTGGAGGCTTGGACCATAGAGGACTGGAGGAAACCCACAGACAGAGTGGAGAGTGAGCACGTAGATACTCCACCACAGGTGTAAGAAGGAGAGGAGGACTTGGACGTGGATGCAGTCCCTGATGAGTGCCTAGTTTAAAAGGGTATTTAGAAGAACCAGGACCCAAGGCGCAGGAACATCACAACCTGGTAAGAAGATCACCTCAACTCTCCCCTTAGAAAGAAGCACCTGAGAAGAAAAGAAGAAGAAATATGAAGCTTAATGAGGAGGTGGAGGAGTCTGAAGAGAGCGCACCTAGAACTCTAGTGCAACCAGAAGATGTGGAGGAACCCAGAGATGAATGAAAATGAAAGATGAAGAAGAAGGGGTGAAAGAAGCAGAAGAAACTATGTGTGAGAAAACCACGCCAATTAAAACTCAGATAGGAGAAGGGCCAACTCCAAACCTTGGCACTCAAGTTCCTAAGGGGCCAAGGATGAGGAGAAGTGAAGAATATTTTGTGCCAAGTATGGGCTATGCTGAGGACACAAGAAAAATTTGTCTACCCAGTTTCAGAGCATAGTGGACCTTAAGGAGTTATATGGGTGGGAGTTGATGGACCCAGATATGGCCACTACATGCTTGTAAGGAAACAACTATCCTGGTCCATGCAGAATCACATGGACGAACCAAATTTTATGTCTTTGAGGAGTCTTATGTCTCAAGGAGAATAAAGAAGGCACCTCAAAGCAGGCACATGACCATAAATCCGACACTTATGTCTGATGAGTAGGTCAACAATGCCTTAGTCAAGGTATCTGCTGAGGTGGTGGAGAAATATTGATAAGGCCACCACCATTAGAGTGCTTAATGGAAGATAACAAGGATAAAACTGTGGAGATAGAGATGTTTAAAGGTAGAGAAGGAGTGAGAACAAACAAATAATGAGGCCTTTGTTAGCATGACGGAGGATATTGGTGATTACATTCTGAAAGCAAGGCCTCATCTAGAACCAAAGATACCTAAAAGGTTTCCTTCTACAATGCATTATGTGTGCACTTTGGTTGATTTGGTGCTAGAAGATGGACCACTTAGAATGCCTAGACCAAAAGATGTTATACAAGAGTAAAGAGAGCAAGGGCCTCTATGATCAGGAAAATTTCAACTTATGAGGCATTGCTCCAAGACTTTTAAGGATGATCTGAAGAAATCATGACCAAGCTCTGAATTTATGTGCAGCTCCAGAGGTAGTAATAAGGACTAGAACTCTAGTTGAGGATAATGAAGTTCTGGAAGCAATGAAGGATGAGACTTTAGGGCACAGAAATATTGGCACTAGTGAAACAGAAGTGTGAAGCCCTTGCAAGTATCCCAAGATCCACATAAGGAGAGAATAGATGAGATTGGGAAGATCATAGCGTAGAAGATGGATCTTCTGGAGGGAATGATGTCTGTTATGGCCAATGTTGTCCGCGTATTTTAGAATGAGAAGGAAAAGATTACTCAGGATGAGTTGGATGCCATCGACTACATACATTCCAGAGAAGACAAGGACCATGCTAGATGACTAAAAGACATTGGAGGCTGAGATAAAAATTGAATATTCATAGACTTGATCCTCTAGTTGAAGAAGAGGAGCTGCAGAGTAAAGACCCATTCTTTTGTACAAGTGATTCTTTACATTCTTTAAATTCTTTATTTATTTGAGAACATAAGAAAGAATCCCTATTTTTGGGACGATAATGTACTTTAGTGTGGGGTAATGTTGAACAGACAAAGTATTATCCTAAGGAGAAGACACACAAATAGGATTGCATGCGGAACAAGGTGCATTTGAAGGCACATAAGATAGGAAAGGAAATGCGCACCATAACAAGTTGACTCATGACTTAGCCATTTTTATAGATACAGGACTATTTTTGGAGATAGCGTGTGGAGCACACATTGGGATGGAGACTTGTGCTACACGAAAATGGTATTTTGGGAATGAGTGGTTGATAAGCGCCATGCATGAGTTTATTCTAATAATATAATTTCTCTACCAGTTAACTATATGATGTCTATTATTAGCGCACTTACATGTGTGCATGTTATTGTAAAGGCGCATGGCTATTATCAGCATGCGACCTATTTTAAGAAGTTTTTAGGCAGTGAAGGGAAAGTCCCCACCCCTATAAGTATGTATTGAACTATGTAGTTTAGTAGTGGTGAATTACTTGTAGAGTTATGTTGTTGGATCTGATGCGCGCATGACTTATGGTGATACTTTATAATGTAAGAAGCTTCTATGTTTTACAGTGTTTAATGTAATGGAGTATGTTGGCTAGATAATGGTGTTAAACATGACTATAACTTGTTCTTGTATGGTTGATCTTATTATAGTTATTGTTTAATTCATGATTCTCTAAGATCTAGATCTGGAATATGCTATGTGAAATGTTTATGGTTATTTATGGTTCTGAATATGCTTTATCTTCATCACACTAACATCCTGCAAAAGAAAATCTAAAGAGGGGCCTGGTACCTTTACGTGCTTCGGGTGAGCACTCATCTCAGGCTGGGTGATGTGCCAACACGCCTAGGTTTTATACAGTGGATTCTAGGCTGCATCATGCACCAAGATAAGGGTGTGAGAATAACTCTCTAATGTGTGAAAATGGGAGAAAAAATGCAAATTAGAAAGGGTGGTAATAGTTCTCCACAGTCTAACAACATCATTCACAATAGCATTTCCATAGAATCAAAAATATAATGAACTCTATATAGTGAATAGAGAGACACAATACACCTACAATAAGAATAAAGAGGCAAGGAGAATGCAAATAAACACAATAAGGGAAGACACGTCCACAACTTGCATCTATTACTTCATTGATATACACATCTCATTCTATTACAAGAGAAAGGTCAACATCATCATGAAATAAGTCCTCTATAAAGACTTGTAGCACATTTGTTCATAAAACAAAAATGGCAGAGTTTTGCTACCAGAATTACCCCCCCTTACAAATGATAGAACACCTCAATTTATAGAAAATGAAGGAGAGGAGAGAGAAACAAACAAACTTGGATTTACCTCTTGCACAAATTACAAAGTACCCAAAGTGGGTGGAAATCATGATAGAAAATCTTCAAAAGTCATCTTTGATTGATATGCAACTTGCAGTGAGAGAAAATTTCTGCCCATGCTTATTTAATACTTCCCCAACCACTTTAAAATCTCTGTTTAGAACTAGGTTTGTTTTCTATAAATTTCTCCTCCTTAACTTCATCAATTCTATAATTTCTTGATCTTTGTGTGGAGGTGTCTGAACCACAATTCCAATGAGACCAATTTTTTACAAGTCCGTTGAGAAACACTCAAGTTATGAGCTTCTCAGTGACTACAACTATTTGATTTGTGCCAGGTTTGGCTTGATATCCACGGGACTGTGCAATTAAAATTTTGGCTAGCAATCATTATTTTAAATAATTCCTCTTTTTCTAATGTTTTCTAAATTATTTAAATATCCTGCTCATTTAAAATTTGTGGTCCCCCTTTATATTTCCACCACCTTGCATTTATGTTGGAAGTGTGATGGTTAAATATTTTAAATCATTTATATTTGGCCAGTTCAGCCAGCTCGGCTGAGATGAAAACCACTCTACATCATCAATCCCTTAGCTTATAATATATACCGACCCCTTATCCCTCCAACTTGGTGCCACCTATACCATGTCAGGAACCATGTTTTACTCCATCGACCTACCTTGCTTGACTTGGTGTGGATGTCAGCATGGACATGTCAATCCCAATAGATATCCCACCACCTTGGCTGACTCAGGCTTCCCATACAATCCCACGGTAGATGTGGATGCATCTAGCTTTGGCCACATAGCTCAAACACGGGCCATTTGGGTTCCCCGACTCTAACTTCCTCACACAACATTGTGTTACCTGACCTTTTGCATTTTAGTGAAGTCATGTTTTTCCTACATGCCGAGCCCAAGTTTTTGTGGGCCAATTTGGGCCTAAAATTCTGCTTTCCTTACCTCGTTTCGAGCTCTTCCATTGAATTCTTAGGTCATTGACTCCAACAATCTCCATATCATTCATTCTATAGCATCTTTGACTTTTGTGTGCACCCATATCCCAACTCGCCCGAGACTTTTGGGTTTTTGACTTCCTCATTCACCTCAAGACCAATTCTCCTGCACTCTATCCCATGCCTCATGGACCGCCTGACTCCGCCATCTCTACACAAAATAGACTTGTGGCATTTTCAAGTTTTAAATGCCCACGTGTCCCAAACTCCATTAGGCCTCTCAGGCTTCAAAATACCAATCCACCCGCATTGGGCTTGCCAAAATCTTACCAAATTTCCGATGCAACAACTCTCTGAATTGGCTCAGTGAGCCAACTCCTTTCCCTTTCTTCGTCATTTCACATTTAAGTCCTTTGACTGAGCCACTATATCTGACTTAGCTTAGGGACTCTGCAATAAATCTCTCTATGGATGGGTGCCAAGTTCCTCTGATATTTCACCTTGAGTTCACCAACAAGCTAAGCTCTTGACCTAGTTTGGCCTCACTGATTGCTACTGCTGACTCAATGCACTTCCTTATCCCACAAAGCACCAAGTTTCTGGGCTCATCCCTTTCAGTCCACATGCCTCCTCTATAACCTGAACACTACATCTCGAGCTCCCTCTCAATGTTCAATCCTTTCATGTTGCTCGGGACCTGCAACACTAACTCAACTTCCCTTGATTTATTGAGTTTAGCTGAATCATTCCACATTGGCTTAGTGGAGGGTATCTTCCTCATTATTATTACCTTCAACATCCATCATGGATTTTTTAATAGATCGACTCCTGTGTTTACATTATTTCACATCAAGCTAATGCCCGAGTTGCTATGCCCTTGAGTTTTGTGAGCTAACCCATCTCTTATACTATGTTATATTGGCTTGCAATCAAGCAACTCAACTACTATGATGCACGATTCACCCACCTACTCATTCAATTTGACTTGCTTCAAATATATTTCCGTAAGACCTGATCTAACTCTATACTTTTTAACAAGCTTTCACATTTTCTATGCAGAGCTCGGTGTCATACAAAGACATCAAATACTATGGTAATGAATTCCATCGCTTGTAGCTCGACTTCCTTGCTCCCATTAAGGATTTTATCCTATAAAAATTGTCACAATATTTCATAGAACAAATCATTAGGGCCCTTTTGGAGCTTGAACCATCATAATAATGCACAACTCATTCCAGCACTACTGAAACAACTCAATGCATGAGTCTTGACCAGCTCAGCCATTAAAACATAGCTTGGCTTCAATCACGACTTGGCCTTGGATTGTAGAGCTTGATCTCTTAAAGTTAACTCATCTGAGGCCTTTCTAGCTCAATCCTACAAAACAATGATTCTACATAAACCTCTTTTTGATGCATGTTGATATCTCACTTGGGGAATGTAATACAGTTTTGGTGAGCTCAGTGATTGATACATGTAACTTGTTAAAGGGGTTTCTACCAGCTTGGTTCCAGAAAGCTTTCCAATGCAAAATGTGAGTTTAATAGACTTCAGTACTTTGATCATCGAATCGCAGGGTTCTTTGAGACCAAAAGAGTAACCTTTTTAACTCCTTCAACTCTTCCCAAGTTTCTTACATAAAGTGGATCTCCCCCATACTTGAGGATCTATGTGGATGGCTTGGAGATGCTTTGAGTGCTTGCATCATATTGTAACTTCCCTTCTTACCTACAAGTGAGCTCCATGCTTGCTGTTTCTTCAGTTGGAAAAATTTGAGCTTTGTGAAAACCAAAAAGAGGAAAAATTCCTCTCGTAAGTTTTAATCCTCCTAAAGACCATGGTACTGCCTTAAAACATTGAAATCTACCTTCATGATCCATTTGATCTATGAGATCCTTGTAACTCACTTAGTGTAAACCTGCTTAGTTGTCCAATTTCACCCAAGGGGTAAAATTGGATAATAGGTGCACTACAAGGTGATGAACCACAAGAGAGGGATCAAGGCTTGGCATATATTTGTAAGACCAAGAAAATACATCCTAAAAATAAATTAGAAGAGTTGTGAAGGCCTTGATTTTGGTTTATGATAAACAAGCACCTATTTGTAAGAGTTTTGGTTGGTCTTCAATCCCAATGTTGATGGTTTTCATCCCTTCTACCAATAGCTTAGAAGTTTCATTATCTTGAAATGATGTTGTAGGCTTGTGTTGGTTGTGTGATATTTTTGGATCCAAATCTTCTCTCTCTAGCGCCTCTGAAAGGTTTTCACTAGGAGATGCATTGTTTTCTTTATTTTTTTGTTTCATTTTTCGTTGCTCGCATAACACCTTAGAAAGGTTTTCACTATGTGAGATATAATTTTTCTTCCTTTTGTATTTAATTTCTTTTTCTCTAGGACTGGACATTTCAAGTTCTTCACCAAAGTAGGTGGTAGCATCAAGGTTTATATCAAAACCCTTCTTGTGATATGATAAGGGAAAAGGGTCTTAAGCCTTTAGGAACTCATGGATGACCTCATCGTTTTGAAAGAGGTCCATGGAAATATGACACTATTGATCCTGATCAATGAGGGAAGGATAAACAACATCAAGGGTTCAAATGGATAAGTGTTCAAGGAAAAGCGTAGTTTTGGCGAGGTCTTCCAAGAGGCTATGTGTGGAACCGATCTCAACTTCAGAGTTCGAGTCCTCATCGTTAGTTAATACATCAAATACAATTTTTCTCTTAAATGTCTCATATCCTAGACCATATTTGTAAAGGTTAGACTTGATCTCCATAGGTTCAAGAATGCCATGTCCTTATGGGCCAAGGCCTCTTCCTTTCTAGTTCATGTTTTTCATCATTCTATGGGCCTTGGTGTAGTTAGTGGATTCGTAGCATTCTGCCATCTTGTCTTCATACAGCCAAGATCCATCAGAGATTTGAATATGTTCATTTTTGAGATATCCATATCATCTCCAAAGAGTGTTTCTGAGATAGTAAACTAGAGGTTCTCGTAGATGGGGAACGTTAAGACGCACATAGCTGTGAGGTGATAATGGGAGTTTTCTAACAAGAAATGTGTTTTCGAGCGTGTACTCACCTAATCCTTTATGGGAGAATGTAACCTCAGGTGACACTTTAGATGTAGATACTTTAGAAGAAGATGCAAAAACATGATGGCTAACATCGGGTGACATCTTAGATGTATATGCTTCAGAAGAAGACATGGAAGCATGAGCACAATATTATTTTCGGGTCAATATGGTTGGTAGCAATAGGGGCTGCACTAGATTCAGTTGTGCTATCAATAGATGGACAATAATTTGATTTTTTGTACCTTTCTTCAAAAAACTTACAGTATTCAAAGGGGTCAGTATCACCACGCAAGGTGAACTCTCTTCCGTTATGTGGAAACTTTATGCATTGATGGAAGATGGATGGTACAACTTACATCACATATATCCAAGGTCTACCCATAATAAGGTTATACGATGTTTTTGTGTCAAAGACATGACATATAATTTTGAGGAGCTGTGGGCCTACTTGTATGGGAAGAATGATGGTACCACAAGACTGAAGCTCGGTATTATCATAACCATGAATGGTAATAATATTATCATCTAAGTCATCTGTTGTATGACCAAGGCAACAAATCATTTTTATAGAGAAGATGTTAAAAGCTTCTCTATTGTTGATAAGAAATCTCTTGACCTTATGGTCCGTAACGTAGGCTTCTATGCATAAGGAGTTATTGTTAATCAGATTTGGGTTTAACATATCTTGAGGGCCAAAAGATAGGATAGGACTTTTAGGCATAAGGTTTGCGATTATATCCTGAAACTGTTGAACATTGAGAGTAGGAAGAACATGTGATTCATGAAGAGCATGAGTGATAATGTCCTGAAAGCTAGGTAACTCTTTTAAAATTTCCATTAGAGAGATATGCATTGTCATAGTAGCTAACTATGTGATGAGGTCATACTGATTGGGAGCGAAAGATTTAGCATTAGAGTTTGAATTTTGATTCAAGGGAGCTATTGGTTTGGATAGTTCAGGCCCTACAAAAGACGTAGAAGGTTAGTTTGCCATGGGAACCCATATATTCCTTTGATGTGTGGTCACAACATTACTTGAATGTTTAAATTTAATGGTCACCATTGTAGAAGGTACTTCCTCATTAAATGAGATAATTGAACTATAATCAGTGTTATTGGCGGAGGAACCTTTGTCAACATTTTTACTGTCACCACCATGTTTGGGAAATGGGCTTAAGAACACCTTGAGATTTTCGTTGGGTGTTTTATTTGGTGATGATTCGTCAATGGTGATATCTACACTATTGATGAGGCCTTGGAAAAAGTGACGTAAATGAAAGCATCGATCGGTTGTGTGACCATCAAAGTAATGAAAATCAAAACAAGTATCAACTTTATGCCAAGTGGGCTCAGGTTCTCCCTCAACCCAAGGTCTAGTGATGGGATATGTGACCATGTTCACATTAACGAGCTATTGGAGGAAACTTGAGAGAGGTTCTCCAAAAGGCGTGAAACAACATCACTTAGAATTGTGAGAGGAAGAAACCTCTTTCCTAGAAACACCAATAGGTTGTTTACCTTTGTATGGTTTAGCCTGAGTGTTTTGGACACTGTGGACATTACGGGTGTCTGTAACACCATTCTTGACCATATTACAATTGGAGTTAACGTGTTTGGATTTATCTTGGTGAGAGATATTATGATGGTTACTATGTTTCCCATTATTGTTTGAATGAGGTTTGATCAAACCTTTTGCGACAAGTGATTTTTCAATATACGATCCTTTCTCAATAACTTCTTCAAAATTATTGAGGCAATGCATTTGCATGTGAAAGGATAACTCACTTTTGAGGTTAGGTACAAAGATGCTCATAAAATTTTTCTCAAGCAGGGAGCATGGGAAACAACTAACAATCCCACACCATCTTTGTAGGAATTGTCCAAAGGTTTCATTTGTTCGTTATTCGGCATTACAAAAATCCATCATTGTAATTTCAGAGTCTAAGTTGAATGATAAATTTTTAACAAAATTCTCCGAGAGGTCTAGGAAATTTTGTATAGAACCCTTGGGGAGGTGTAGAAACAAGGCCAAGGAATTTCCACTTAGACTTTGTGGAAAGAAACACATTAAGAAGATATCACTATAGGCCACCTCTTGGAAATCCATATAGAATTCCTTGATGTGTTCTCTAGGATCATTATTGCCCTTTTATTTTTTGAATTTGGGCATCTCAAAATATTTGGGAAAGGGTATGCGTAAGATTTCCTTATCTAAGGGGTAAGGACACAATTCTTCAAATTTGAATTGTTTGCGTTGATGTTGTATACCTGAGATGGTGTCCTTCATCATTTTGCACTCTTGAGAAATTGGTGAGTTGATCTATAAAATAGATAAGGAATCATCGCTTGTAGAGTTGGTTTTATCTTTGGTGTGTGTGGTATGGATCCTAAATGAAGCATCACTATTTTTCTTTGGTGCATCATTGTTATGGGATCCATTAGTGACTTTGGAATTAAGGATAACAAGTTGCTTAGCCATATAATTAATTTGATTCATGAGGGATTTAGTGGGATTAGTAGCAAAATAAGTTTATTTTCCTTTGTTCCCTATGACATATTTATCTTTGTTTAGTTCATCATCTTTGGTGTTGTTTGAGGTGGATTTTTTTGATCCTTGTTGTTTGTGTGACTACGGCCCTACCCATCGTCATTGTTTTTTGAAATGAAAGGTTCACCCTTGTTGGGTGGTGGTTTATCAAGTAATTTTCATAGAAAATCCTCATCGAAATCAGAGGGTAATTTTACTCCTATCTCAAGGAGATGAAGCCAAATTTGGTCTTTATTCATATGCAAGATATTTTCAACGTGGGATTGTTATTCGAGAGATATGTCATTCCGATCATCCTCAGAGTTTTTTTCATTGTCACTATCAAAATTTACAAAAGGATTTCTAAGTCGTTCATTTCTTCCAGAAGGACTATAATCTCTGTGTCATGTTCCCACCATTTTTAAAAGAGGGGGGAGCAAAAAAGAGATGTGAAATATAACTCAACTCGTAACAAAGTGAATTCTACGATGGAAGAGAGGTGTGTGATTAAGTTTGGGGTAATACCTTGTCCCTTAATAAAGTGAATCCTAAGATGGGCAAGACGTTTGGAAGATATGAATGACACAACCCTTAACAAAGTGAATGTCAAGATGGAAGCATGTGAAAGTGATTGATAAAATCAACCCTTGACAAAGTGAGTGCCAAGATGGAAGAGTGGTTTAATGTGGTGAAAGTTCTCAACCTCTAAAAAATTTAATGCTAGATGGGAGGAGGGTTACAGTGATAAAAGTCAAAATGTGCTCAACCTCTAACAATGTGAATGCTAAAATGGAGGAGCGAGGATAGATTGATTTCAAATGTACTCTACCACTAGAAAAGTGAATGCTAGATAGGAATAGGGTATGAAAAAGGAGTCAAATGGTATGCGATGTGCTCAACCCCTAACAAGAATTAGTTAAGAAGGAAGAGGCTAATGAAAGGATACGACTTAAATATTGATAACGTAAACGTTGGGAAAAGAAGATATGATGAAGTGTCTTAAATGAAACAAAGAGTTTCTCAAGTTAGAGACGTGAAGAAAGAAACATATATAGTTTAACAATGATGATGCCAAAACTAAAGGACATAAGAAGAGAATGAAGATAAGATGTGATGGAATTGATTTGTGACAAAGTGGAATATAACACTGTCAAGATGTGAGTTGTAAGATGAAAGTGCTTGATGAGGATGTGGATATCCACAACTCAAGACTTGATGTCAAAAAGTAGGTGGAAACTTAAACTTTGGGAAAAGTAATCCAACTATTTAAGTGTCAAATGAAATGTGAGATGAACTCAAAATGAGGTGAGTACAAAAGAGAAAATTTGATGATCGCAAAAGAGGAGGACTGAGATAAGTGAATTAGAACTACAAATTCATGAAAGAAGGTCAAATATAAAGTGCAATGAGGATGAAAAGATTGAAAAAATGAAAAGGATACCAAAGTTCTAAAAAGGGGAATTTTGAGAGTAAAATGAATGATAGTGAATGACTGACGATGAAGAGAAAAGATGACAAGAAAAAGAAGTGAATGTTAAGTCCAAATAAGGATACATTTGGAGATAGCGAACAAAATAAAAGATCAACCCAAATAAGGAGTATTCTGTATATCAAAAAGGAGGTGAAAAATGCTCTAAGTAAAGTGTACTTAGAAATATGAAAAGAGGATGAATGTAGAATCCAAACAAGGAGTGTTTGGAAATGAAAAAAAGATACAAACGTGAAGAGAGAATTCAAACAAGGAGTGTTTGAAAAATACGAGAAGATATGAACGTGAAAGATTTATTCTAAACAAGTGTTGGGAAAAAGTGAGTGTGGAACACTACTATGAAAAGAAAGAAAATAGAAAAAGAGTTTTTGTTTTGATCTATTTCTTTGTGGCCTCTACCTTAAATTGGTTGGGACAATGTTTGGATTTCTAGGTGGCTCTCTCAACTAGGTATTAGTAGTATACCTGAGAAAACATGACGTTATTTCTAGTTGACAACTTTACTCTACCCCCTTTGAAATCATGAGTGAAGATCATACTCAGAATGAATCGCTCCGGGGTCACCACTACTAGATATCCATGACTCTAACTCATAAGGATTTACTAGTCAGTTGGGATAAAAGGTGCCCGTTTCATCAGCCAGTTCCCTCAACGTGCCAACTACTTTGGGGTTCCTGTGGTAATCCTCAAAAGAGTTTTATGGCTTATACTAAGGCACTTCCCAGAGTTATCTATACTAGTTTTTACCTTTATTAAAACTTGCAAATACAATGTGTAGAAAATGTTGATTTTATCTTATTTAACCGCAATTTCTTGCACACAAGAATTAGTAGTTTAGAGCTCGCGAGGAAAGGCAACCTACACGTAGTAGTTTTTAAGTGTTTTTTTTTTTCAATCTTCATGAGAGAGGGTCTTGCAAGACAAGGATTAGAAAGTTTTTTAGAAAGAGGTAAAAGAAAAGACAACATAAATGACCCCATGTTTTTTATTTCCAAGGTTCCTTAAAAGCGTGAGGAAAGAGCATAAGTGTGGGTTGGCTTTGATTAAGAAAAGTGTTAATTCCCCCCAAAGATAAACAATCACGTTTCTGATTCTCATGGCTCGATCACTTAGAAAAGTGTGAGGGAAGAGCATACACATGATTGTACCTTGATTAGTTTGACCAAAAACAAAAACAAATGACAAAAGAATAGCATGTAAAGCACGCCAAAAAGTGTTATACTAGTTTATAAGATGTATAAATGTGTACAAGAAGTGCCAAACAACAAGAAAAGTTGGACTAAGATGTCTTAATAACGCTAAATTTGTAACTTACACGAGTAGTCTGAAGGGAATATTGTGAACGAAAAAGAGCCAATTGCAAGTAAAAGTTGAACCCAAAGGTCTCAAAAGTGAAAAATAAAGTGAAGGTAAAATGCCCAAAATCCCTAAAAACCAAGTTTGTCGATTATGGCCACTTGAAAAAAAGCGAGGAAAAATAGAAAAATAAAATACAAAAAAGGAATTTAAAGGTCATAATTCAGAAGTATTTAGACTAATGAATGAAATAAAAAATTTTCAAAGGAAGGCTAAGAATAATATATGATTATGAACCTAACCAAAGGAGTAGTGAATGTGAAGGTTAATAATAAGATTAAAAGTAATATTAATATTATGATTAAGAGAGACTATGAACTAGAGTTATAAACCGAGGTATTAAATAGAAAGCAAACTATACTAATAAATAGAAAATAAAAACTAGATAGAAACCTAATCTCATAAATAAAAACTATAAAGAAAAAATAAGTAAAAAAACCTAAAGTCTCTGTGAGCAATGTTTTGTTTGTAGGTTATGACACTGGTTTTGGTCTGTGAGAAGGGAGGTCAAAACACAGCAAGGGCCAAGAGGGGGGTTGGCGTTTGGGGAGAGTCGTTCGGGGTATGTTTGGTTTGGATAGGCAAGGTAAGGCCTGAGAGTGTTGGGGAGGGGAGAGAAGGGGTGGGCAGGAGCTTGTGGGGGCTCGCGGGTTTGAGCTTGGGGAGGCACATGATGTATTGACCAATAGAACCAAATATGAAAGAATGGGTAGGAGGCCCAGTGTTCAAGTCCCACTGGGTGAGCCAAAATGTAAACAAGGAAAAATCATAGTAAGGAAAGATACACAATTTTTTTTTACAAACCTCCCTATAATCCTTCAGTGAAAACCTCAATAAAGGTTGTAGAAAATTCATTTGTGAACCTTGTAAATGGATATGGGTTATCTTGAATGTTCTCCAAACTTGGGATGCAATTGCTATGATTAGTTGGAAATCTTCATAATGTAAATTGACAGAGTTTACTTGCAAACAATTTTAGGAGGATTTGGGATAAGGCAAGCTTGCATTTTATAGAGGAAAAAGTGGTTGGAAGTTGGTTGAATACTTTTGAATGCACATGCTAAAAATAACATTGGAGGAGGTTGTAATAGTTCTGGGGCATTTAGGGGCAGTAATGGAATTAATTGTAGAAGTTACATCCGGAAAGGTGGTTGTATGTGCAATTCAATTGCCCCCACCTTTCTAGGATTCTAGAAGTGTAGTTAACTAGGATGAGGATGTGGAGTCCAAGTGGATGTTGAATGAGTGACAATTGACTAGGATGTGCCCACACTAGCTAATTAATTAATCATTTAATTTAATAAATGATAATTAACTTAGCACAAAGGGGAACAAAGGGTACTAAAGATTAATTTAATTAATCCAAAGGGTGAAATGTTTATGAATTAATCAATTTAATCAATTAATCACAAACAGGTGAATAACAAGATGTACTAGGATAACACTTGGAACATGTGAGTAATTTTGGGGTGTCTAAAAGTGGTGATGAGAATTAAGTGAAGGGTTGGTGCACGCAGGGAAAATATGTCATAGGTGCTAAGGATGAAGGTGTTTTAAAGGAATTTTTCTCAGATTAAAAACAACGTGTAGAAGGATGATTATGCAGTGTAATACGAGGTAGGAAGTAGCATTGGAAACTACTTAGTATGAGGTGCAAAGGGTTATGTACTTTGGCACATTGAGGCACACATAAGGAGGTTTGCGATTAAGAAGTAGTTCGCGTGCCATAAGTTTATGACTGGAGTGTATAAGAAAGTAGCAAAAAACACATAAAAAGTAGAAAAAACATCATTAAAGCTGGAGTATGGTGGTAGGTGGAGAGTAATTAATGCACAAAAATTTAGAAAAAAATATAAAAGGGGTGCATGCGGCTTCATTATCACCTTGCATATTTGAGTTTTTGAGCTGAGAAGTGTGAATTGATGAGCAAGCGAGCGTGAAGTATGAGTATAGATGTACAAAATAGTGAACCAATGGCGACTTTGAGTATGGCCGTAACAGAGCTCCTTTGTGGGAAGTTTTAGATCAAGTGAAAGGACTACAAAAGAAGGGTTTGAGGAGATAAGGTTTGAAAGGGAAAAAATTGTAGCTAGGGCACATAAGTTTGAGTTCATAGAGGTTGTAGAAGATATAAAACCATGAGGATAAGTGGTGAAAGGTTGTCATGGCACTAAGAAGAGCACCTGTAGCAGCCGTAAGAGGCAAGAGAAGAAATGAGCCCATTGTAGAAGTGGAAGAAGCACCTGAAGAGCAATATCCAAAAGGGGTGATTATGGGACATATATAGGAGTCCCATGTGCATAAGAACAATGTGAGTGATTATAACCACTACAACCAGGAAAATAAAGATGAGATCGATAATGAGATGGTTAAGAAGACAACTTTGAGGACTGAAGATGATAAACCTATTTACGACGATGCTAGACAAAATATTTTGGAGAAAGATAAAGTCTTGAAAATTTATGAGATGCCATACTTTGGAGAATCTGAAGGGTTGTACCAGTGGTTGCTGTCAAGATTCCACGAGGACTTCTTCTATTTTGTAGGTCGACGGGTGTGCATCATTGCACCCTTGATTGGGAGAATGACAAGATTGAGGAATTCAGGGACTAAAATTTCTAGCAAGTTGGATGATGAAGTGGGTGTGGAGGCCACTATTGTGGAATTGGCCTACCATAAAGGATGGCATGCGATAGACATGTCTAAGATAGATGAGCCTGTGGTCAAAATTTCTATGCACCTTCTAACAAAGTTCAATAACTAGGAGTGCTGGGGATAGGTGAACAAGAAATGACTCCACATTGCAAGGAAACTTATGAAGGGGAGTGTTTACAACTTATTTGTATTCATGGAAGAAATTATTATTGAGGAGGCACACAAAGGAGACAAGATCAGCTGGGATGTTATCCTTATGTCTATTGTATTTACACAGATTGGAGTCCCACATGGCCCTAAGGACAAAATATTATAGTTCCCCCATAAGAAAAAAATTCGTTGGTTGAGATATTTGTAAAATACACTTGTGAGGGAACTATGAGTGGCCCATATAAACAAAGGTTGGAGCTTTGGTATAGGCATATGCACGAAGCCTTTAAACATGAATGACACATACCAAAGGACTTACCTACCGTGGTGGATGGAGAGGCATATTTTATGGTGTTCTAACACTACTGCATTGGCATGTTTGGGATGAAGAATGGTAAATGGAGCCCTTGGTGCAAACTTCCTTATGCATTTACTACGCAGTACCTTTAGGCCTCTGTCAACAAATTTTTAGACATGCGCAAGCTAAGATTTGATGCAGAAAAAGTTGACTGTGAGTACCATACTCTCTAGAAGACCTATGTGTATTTGGGTAAGTTTGCATACATCGAGACAATGATATCTGATGACATTATTATCAATTATATGACTTTAGTGGTTGGAAAAGTTGGTTTAGCTAAGGTGTACCTCAACCTTAAGCCCAAATTGGTGAATAGGATGTACATCAAAAATGAGTTTAAACTTCTAGAGATACCCAAGGGAAAGCACACAGTTGACACTATGCAAGAGAATAAGCCCACTCCTCCCAAATATGATGAATAAATTAATGATAAGGAGGAGGAGATGGATGATGTTGGCACATTGGATCATAGCTCGAGAAAGAAACCAATTGCAAGCATGAAGAGGCTGTGAGAAGAGAATCCTCCAAGGCAGGAAGAACAAGAGGCAGGAACTGATCCTATGATTGAGGAGATAGAAGAAGAACAAGAGGTGAGGAATGATCTTGTGATTGAGGACTGATCCTGGATAAAGGGGCCACAGTCAGAACATTTCTAGAGGATAAGAAAAATAAGGAAGAAGACATCCAATTCCTAATAGAAGAAAAATACAGAGTGGAGCGAAAGGCCAAGACTGTCCTTCAAATGGAAGAAGAGATGAAGAACACGTCACTTGAACATTTCCTTCCACAATGTATTACCTTCAGTTCTTAGCGAACTTACTATTGAAGGAGGAAACATGTGTAAAGGTGTTGAGCACAGAAGAAATAGCTAACGAAAAGGAGAAGGCTAGGAAGACTATTACACAATGGATTGGGGTGTATAATGCCTTGTTGCAAACAATAAAGGATGAATTAAGGAAGGCAATATGGGAACTTAAAAAATGTGAGGATCATGAGAAAATCCTCAAGGCATATATAGTACAGGAGGAAAACAAGGTTGCAGTAGCCAAGAAGGACGAGACCCTGGGTAGAGAAGAGAGATTTACAAAAATGGAAAAGAAGCGCGATGCGCTTAAGGAAGCCAATGAACCCCATGAAGAACGCATCAAGTAATTGGGAGCACTAGTAGCAAAAAAGATGGTCTTCATGGAAGGTATGGTTTTAGGATTGGTTGGTGTAATCCGGGAATTGAAACACTAGGGTTAGGATATGACTCTCGAGGAAATGGAAAAAATAAGTGGTGATGTCCTGGAGAAAGTGAAGAAGGGACTCAGAGAGTGGAATGAAGTGGATGCTACAATAAACAAAGAGTACCCTGAACTCCTACAACCAAATAAATATTGATGCGTGCTAGTCACTCTTTTATTATTTCAAGTAGGGAGTAACTTGGTCCTTATTATTTTATTCTTTGGAGAGATAAGTGTGAAACCACATTTCCAAGAATGACAATGTAATTAGTGTGGGGTAATGTTGGGCTAGCCGAAGTGCCTAAGTATCGAGAGGGAACCTAGAATAGTTTAGTGCGCAGGCGAGGCACGTAGGCATGCACAAGTGTCAGCTTAAGTAGGATGTGCCCATGAAAGGAAAAACCAGGACTTAGCTGATTTTGCATGACACAGGCTAAAAATAGGAAAAGCAGTTGGAGTGTGGCTCAAGTAAATATAAAAGCAAGAAGACTTCGTGGCTAAGCAAGAGCTATTTTATGACTTAAGTGGAGATCAAAGGTCATGCATATACCACACTAATAATAGGATTAAAGTAGGGTTTATTTATAGATGAATATATTATTATCCTTTTTGTAAAAGCACGCAACTACTTGTGCATGGCTATTTTGGGCACACAGTCCATTTTGAGATGCATGGGTGGTGAAGGGAAAGTCCCCACCTTTATAAATATGTATTGTTCTATATTGTTTTGGGTATTGTGAACCGTAAGATGTAATGAGAGTTATGCTACCCTGATTTACTATCATGCATGGCTCTATTATAGTGACTGTAATTTATTTAGCTTCTATTATTTGATGACTTAATGCAATGGATAGTTGTGGTTGGATTCTAGTAATTGATGTTTGTGATCATGGTATTTATATGGTGAATCTGTTCTTAATTCTTATCTGAACCATTATGATTTTTGGTTTGTGCAATGGTGAATGTTGTGATTTACACTTGAGTACATGATCTGGTAACAATAAATATGAACATACATGCTAACATCTTGACAAGCTTTCATAAAGGAGGGACCTGGTAGCTTCGTGCACTTTGGGTGAACATTCAGACCTATTGGATGAAGTGCCAACACACCTAGGTAATCTGGTGGAAATAAATGACTACAATAAAGGACACATAGAGATAGATGAGGGCCGCTAGGTGATACTTTACAGGAACCCGAGTGCATAATGAGGTCCATATTAGTCTTGATGCTATACCAAGGTCAGGGGTTCCGTGATTACAAAAATTTATAGTGGTTGATAGGTCATTGTATTATCAGTCATTTAACCAACTCATAGACAAGTTGGTGTCATTATAACCAAGGCACAAAAAATGATGAGTTGTTTTATTACCAGTCATTTAACCAACTCATAAACAAGCTGGTGTCATTATAACCAAGGCGGTGTCTAAAGCTGTATGTAAAAAGAGAAAGAAAATCTTATTCAACAATACTTCTTCCTAATAAAAAATACTGAAATTAAACATGCATGAAAAAGAAACACACAACAACTAAATTACTAAAATAAATCTGCAGTAAATAAATTATGCTAGGAAATAACAGAAAAATCCTCCTCCTTGGGGAAGAGTGAATTTTGGCCATTCTCTTCCCTTTGAATTTGGAGAAACTATAATTAACTTTTAAAATTGCACTTGTATTGATTCAAAACTGATTTACAAAATATGCCCCCTTTCCAAATATATGGAAGAGGTATTTATAAACATTACTCCTAGTTTACTTGGTCCACACACCAATAACTAACTACCTATTCTTGGGTGGATTTATTTAAAGCAATAAATACTAAACAAACTTGACTATAACAACCCACTTATCATGGAGAATATTTCTACAACTCATCCCTTTAGTCTAGGAACACAAAGTGGGAGAGTACTTATTCAACATTCCTAATACTATTCCACTATTTTCTCATCCTTGAAACATGGAGAGAAAATGGAGGAGTGTTAAGTCTATGACTTTGAATTCTTCTTGGAATGCCACATGCATGCATGAATTTGGATTGCCACATGTTTGGATCTGTATTCTTGGTTGATGACATGGAAGCAAAAAGTGGGTTGAATAGTTTGGTACTCCTTTGCATGAATTTGAAACAAACCAAAAGACTTTCACTAGTTGGGTGTTTTCATAGTTACGTGAAGAATTTCCGTAGAAGAAATCTAGTAGCAATCTATGAATAGTTAGGCCTTTCAGTAATTGCGTGAAGACTTTTGGTAGCTGTAATTTATGAAATTGGAGTAGATTTGCTTAATGACCTATTTTATACACACTATTGCATTCCAACTTTATAAGAAATACTTGGAAATAACAATAATTAGATTGCAAATAGATTCCTAAAGAGATGATAAGATAAAACCTATATTCTACCTTAAATATGCTATCCGTTATTAAAACTACATCTAAATTCACTTGAAAGCTTTATTTTAAGAGAGAGAATAAGAGTGTTATTTGGTAGCTGTAATTTATGTTGTGATTGCTTCTTCAGTTGCAATTAAGGGAGGTGGTGTAGGCATCTTATGTAGACACCTAAAATCTGCTTACGCAGTTTTAATACTGAGATTGCACTAATTACCCTCTTTCTTGTCATTTATATTATAATTGGTGATTTTCCACTAATTAACTAATGTTCCCCTCCATTTTGGTCAATTAACAACACCTCATTAATTAACTAACCTTTACCCGATTCCGGATGCCAATTAACGACACTTCGTTAGTTATAATCCTATTCGAATCAATTAATTAACTATCATTAGTTAATTAAACCATTGTAACCTTGTATTTAATCAATAAACCCTCTTATTGTCTAAATTCCCCTTTCAAATCATCTCAATCCTACCTAGTTTCCTCTAAATCAAATTCAAATATCTTTCTAAGCTTATCCTAGCCTATTAATTAATCCTAGTTGATTGATTAAATCATCTCTAACTCCCATGAGTTGCTATTTATAATCAATTCCCTCTAATCGATCTTAGCTCTTCTAAATCTACTTTATCTTTTATCCCACATGCACTAGGTTTCTATCTTCTCCCAAATACGAAAGCTATATAAAGTAACTACCTCCTTCCTTCCAAGCTTACACATTTACAAACACCATGCTTTGAATAGTGATTATTATAGTCATATTGATAGAGCATTCTCCACCATTGAAGAAGTTTGTTAATCTTGCCTCCATTCATCCACTCTTTGCATTAGAGTAGTAAAGGAAGATCCATATATGGCCTTGTAGCCATTTTGGAGAGATACTTTCCTCTCGTGAGAGATAGCCATAATTTTATCCCTTTGTGATCTTAAGGAGCAACTTACAATTTGAAAGGCATATCCAACTTAACAAGAATTAGCTTGATGTTTTCAAAGCTCCATTTGGATGCATTAGTTTAATTTTTTTTGTCTTGCATAGCCTTATCTTGATGTTAATGGTAGATTAACTTAGCTCATTTGAAACTACTTGGTGTTTGTTTCCTTTTAATTAGCTTAGTTAGTTTAGCCTACATAAATTGGGACTTACTCCATTATCTCATGCATTTATTTCAAGTTTTATGTAGTTTAGTTTCATTTTTTCTTTACTAACACATCTTTTAAGCATTTATTGATAAATCTTGTGATTCTTAACTTGTTTTGTTAATTTTGACATATGTTGAGTGCTCTTTGAAGGAATAAAGGAGGTTAGGTGATGCCAAATTTGAATTTAATCAACAAATATTTGAGCTTTTTGACATTCTTTATATTCAAAATCCCTTGTGTTGTTGAAGCTACACAGGAGCCTTGAAATTTTGTTAAAAACCCTTGCATTAGCATTGAAAGGCTTGTCACTACCGTAAATACTTGTACGCTAATGTAACTAGGCTGTGCATTAGAATTTTTCTTGGCTTGTGTTATTAGTTTCCTATAATTTCCTCCTCTGCGTCAGCTCACATGCTATTGTTATACTGAGCCTTGCGTTAGCATCTCTCTTCCTGCGCTAGCATTGACACTATTTTGTTTCTCTGTCACATACCTACACTACTGTTAAAATTCTTGCACTAGTATCAATATGTTTGTGCTACTGTGCATAGGCTTGCGAAACCTTTAAAAGGCTTGCGCTAGTGTTCTATGTAAAATTTTGGTTCACATTCCAAAGAAATTCCATAATCTAATTTTAGTGTTTTATGTTGTTTTGCAATTTTTTCTGACTTATGTTTGCGAGTTTTAATTTAAATCAAATTTTCTAACATGTCTAAATGTATTTGATGAATGTTGTATTTCCATGCTTTTCGTAAGTTAAGTTAAATTTTGTGTATTCTCTTCTCTTGCACCTTTGGTGATCTTGAGAATCAAAAGTAAATTTATGCTTCTTTTCTAAACATTTAGATTAAACTTGAAAATTTCATCATTTATTTTGTTAAGGGAATGAATCTTTTACAAAGAATTGTTTAAAGTCATTTGATTTAAGTTTTCCATTTTTCTATCTAGTTGAATCAATTTTTGTGTATGCTCTTCTCTTGCATCCTTGGATGATATAGAGAATCAAAAGCAACTTTGGTTAACTTTTTGTAAGGAAACTACTAAATCTTTTTGTGCGCAGGACCTAATTCTCTTGTCAAAGAATCAGGATCTAAACAATACTAACAAAATTTGTTTTAGGTTGTCCAATGGTGTACTTAACCACATTTTTTAATCAAAGATAAAAAACACACCATTTATTCAAAACATTGTATTTATCAGGTTCGGTTAAGGGTTAAAACCTGTCCACTTTGAACTTTGAGAAGTATCTTGACCATAAGCCATAAAACTCATTATGAGGATTACCACAAGAACCCCAAAGTATTCCATACCTTGAGAGGAACTGGTGGATGAAATGGGAAGCATGCCACACTACCCACTTGATTAGAATAAAAACCCATGAGAATAAGCTTCAATTTTCCTATATGAGGCCTCATTCATTAATTTGAATATGTGATGTAATGGTCCTTTGTCTATTTTACTATAAAAATGTACCTCTCTTAGGAAATAATTGGCAGAGTGTTGAGAACAAAAGCTTAGGCAACCATTTGGCATTGGGGCTAACTTGAATTTATCCATCATATTCTAAAGATATTTTAGAAAGAAAAAAATTTCTTGGATTCAAAACCATGTTATTCGAACAAGGGGAGATTCCATTAAAGTTGGTGCCGCATGTGAAATTCATCATGAAAATAATAAATCAATTTTTTTTCCTAGTTTCCACTTTTTCATAAGACAAGGCGAAACTCTGTGAAAGTTACACCACGTAATGTTTCATCCCCATTTGATCTATCTCCTTTGTTCTCTTGTTTCCATTTTTGGAAAAAAGAGAACAACATACATGGAACTACCAAAAATAATCATGTCCACCACTTTTGTGGTCTTTTACATGACCATGTTGCATGGCATGGAATGTTAAGTGTTGAAAGTGTGTTGGTACATTCCTCACGTTTTACTAATCTTATATCTTGATACCCACATGTTAGGATCATCTCATTGTAGTTAGGTTGTCTCATCATTTATTTCCCCTTGATTTTTTTATGCTTGCTCACATAATATCCATACATTTTGGATACTTACATCTTATTTTCTTGGAAGACTTCATATAATTTTCTAGATTGTATTGTTACATGCTATTCGCATAGTATCAAATCTTTGCTATACTTAGACCTTTTTTCTTACCAAACATTTCCTTAGGTTTATGGAAAGATTTGTTACAATGTTCACATCGTGTCAATACCATTTTGACACTAACATCTCTCTTTTTCTAAAAGCTTGATTAAAAATGTCCAAGTTTTATTGTTGCGCTACTCGCATTGGTAACCTCCATCTTCAAAGACTTAGAATTTATCTTAAAAAATTGTTTAAGTGTACGTTGAATCGAAATCAATTCAACATCATTTTAATACTTAAGTCTTGTTTATCCCAAACTCGATTTAATTATTGACATTGTGTTGTGATTTTTGAACCAAACCATATTTGAGGTTCAGGGAGTAGATACTTTTGTGATTGGATCCTTGTTCGAACTTGTTTTACTTTTCCTTGGTTCTTCTTATCATACAATTTCATATTCTTTAATTCTTTATTCATTAATTCCTTGATTTAATTTTCCTTGGTTATTTAGGATTATTTGCCTCGCTTATTTAGCATTCATTGAGACATTTGTAGCCATCACACTATTCAATTTTTCCTAGGGTCGTTGTAGTCTTTGTACACATTTATTAAACCCTAGGTAAACACCTCCCATCATGCCTCCTATTACAAGAATGGGGCACATAAAATTAGGGTAAAATCCTTTCATTAACGATAAATCAAATCCCTTATTTGAAGAAGAGAACATGGTTGGCCATAGTGGTGACAAGGGGAACTCTCCTCGAGATAATTTTGAATTTGACCCCACCCACATGGATAAATTTTTATTCCAAAATAGAAACAAAGTATTAGTGCATATCATAGAATTAGGGGCTAAACTACCACCTAAATTTGATCATACTCTCCTCACAAACATGGTTCGTGGGGAAGAAGTGGAAGAATGACCCGTTCAATCTATAGATGACATACTAAATCCAAGACATGCATCTACTTCCAGTCCACAAAATGAGGAAGATGCACCTCCTAAAAACATTGGGAGCTATCGTATACCTGTTGTTCACATTAATATTGATGGAAACTTAGAAAACAAAGAAAACAAGGATCGCGAAAAACCACCTCCATGTAACACTCAAGAAGAAAACAAAAACAAGGAGGTTTTAATCCAACAAAAAATACAAGCCCTTAGTCATCAATTGACAAGTTTGGCTTCACATGTCCATAAAGAACCATAAATAAATGCTACAAATCCACGTATAGAAAAACCCAAGGCTACATATCATGAGTTTTTCACCAATACTCCACATTAAGAAAAACCTAAGGTTGCATATCACGAGTTATACAATGATAACCGAGGCCGTGAAACATCCAAATCTAACCATATATACATGCCTAATTCACCTACATGTGGAAAAATCTTTGATCATGAGTGGCAGTCTATGAAAAATTCCCTCACCAATTTACAAGAAAGTAATTTAGGACACAGTAAAAAGTACCAATTCGAAGAACTGTGCCCTTATCCTTTTGATGGAATGATGTTAAGAACCCCCTTTCCTCACCAATTTTATTTCCCTAAATTTGATAAATATAGGGGTAAAGGTGATCCACATGATCATATTAAAGACTTCTTCATGGCTTGCCAAGAATTTACCTATAGTGATAATCACCTTATACGTCTATTCCCATGGAGTCTTGGGGGCCAAGCGCTTAAATGGTTCCTTCACATACCTAAAGGGTTGATCTTCACATGGGATGAATTGGTGGAAATGTTTGTGTGCCACTTTTCATTCAATATGGAAAGTGATGTCACCATGAAAGAATTGTGAAATTCCAAGCAACAAAATAATGAGAACTTCATTGGTTTCTTGCAAATATGGCGAGGGTTAAATAGTCACTTCCCTTGCTCAACACCAAAGAAACATTTTGTTAGCATTTTCATACCCAATATACATCCTGAAATTGCTTTCCATTTGCAAATGAACTATGGTAATAATTTCAAAGAAATTATGTAAAAAGGAAGCCAGATCGAAAATAATTTATTATCTAAAGGGACATTAAAACCCTTTTTAAGAGACAATCATGAAACCAAACCTACAGACAAGCCTAAATTCTTTCAAAACAAGAACAAAAATGTTGTAGGTGATGATATAACTAATTATAAACATGTGCAAGAAGTCCAAAATAGTGGTCTTTTGAAGCTTACCAAAGGACTAACTACACCAGAAGTCAAATGACGTGCGTTCACCTCCTATCACGGATTCTTTATAATCTATATTAAAATAATTAGACGTAGTAAACATGATCAAACTTCCAAACACTATGCCATATGCAAATGATGCAACTAAACCATCATGATATAAAGACCATGAATATTATGATATCATTGTGTTAAGGGCCATATCACTGAAAAAATGTTTGAAGTTAAAGAACTTCATTCAAGACCTTATTGATAGTGGAGAGGTTGAGATGGAATCACCTAGACACAATAAATAATGTAATCAAAAGTTGGGAATTTACAAAGAGCTGTTTCCTAAACATAAGCAGATGGATAAAAAGTCAGATAAAGGTCATTTTTCTCAAGCTAAAAGTGCCAATCATTTTGCTGACTATACTAATCCCTTTGCTACGCCCTTAACCTATTGCTTGTATTAGGATATGAGTAGCCGACTTGTGGCTTACCATATCATTTTATTATATCATTTATACTTTCTCATGCTTAGTAGGTCAGCCTCAATGATGGCCATAACATATGAATAGTTTATATAGGGGATTGTAGGTAGTATTTCATCATCATTGGAGTATTTGAGTATTATTGTATGGTTTGGAGGTTGCCCCCTTGAAGTGGCAAAGCTATTATAATTGCATATTGAGATAATTATTCTAGAATATTATGTTATTTGGTGTTATATTTCTTCTCATGATTTGAATTATATAAGTAATTTAATTACAAGTGGTATCAAAGCTACGATCTGGGTCAAAATTAGGGCAAAAACCCAAATTTTTTGTTTCCGCCATATATTGCGAACCAAAGCGAATTGGTGGTATATATGTTTACCAGTGTTGTGAAACATTTCAAGTAAGGTTCCCTAAAAATTTTAGACTTTTTTTTATATATTTTGCAAAAGTTATTAAGAATTTAGTGTTTTTCATAAAATCACTCCCTAGGGTGAAAATTATGGAATTTTTTCAAATTCGTTACATTTTCAAAAAGAATTTTTTTTTTATGTGGGGTTTGTTCTTCAAGTTTTTTTATATTTGGCCGAACTATTATCGAAATCTGAAACCCTAACATTTAACTGTGATCCCTACATCCTACTATTTTGGGGCATCATGGCGGGGCCTTCCACAAGAGGAAAAAAGAATCCCATCACTCCAGGTAAAACACCAGAAAAGGATGAGATAGTATTTGAGGAGTTGGAGATAGAAGATATAACTACAGATTCCTCAGGGTTAGGGTTTACTTCGACAAACCATAAAATAAGCCAACTTGAGTTTAACCTGAGAGACATCGAATCTAGGGTGGCCAATAAAGAAGATGTGGACATGATTAGACAAATATTAGAGGATTTCATGTAAAAATTCAGTACGCATATGATGGATAATCATACTTATGTTAATCAAGGGGGATCCTCAGATCAACATAATAGACACATGAGCTAGAGTGGTTCTTCAAGTGTGCACAATCCAAATACGAGCACTCTATAGGCCTGTACTATGTTTCCAAAAGTGGATATGCACAATTTTGATGGAAAGGATCCACTCAATTGGATCAACCAAATGGAGAATTTTTTTGAACTACATCAAATTCCATCAGGACAAAAGGTGACCATGGCAGCTTTGTATCTCAAACCTGACCAATTCATCTGGTATCGATGGTTATGTGCTCAAAGGAAGAAGAGTGGTCTCAATGTTACATGGACAGTCTTCACTAAAGAGTTGCAATTACACTACAGTTCTAGTGTGTCAGATAATTACTTCAGCCAATTAGCAAAGTTGAGACAGACATGATCTGTTAAGGATTACATTCATCACTTCCAAAACCTTTCTCTACGGGTGGAAAATATTACTGAAGAGAATCTGAATGACCTATTTCTTAGGGGTCTTAAGGATCACATTGAGCATGAGGTGGTGCATATGTTTAATCCTCAAAAGGTTTCTGATTCGATTGTTATGGCAAGAAGGGCAGAGGAGAAAATTATTTCAAGTAGGAGACAACATTTCACTTATAACAGAGATCGCAACACCTTAGCCCCACCACTCCCTCGGCCAGTTAGATTGACACCTAAAAAAATTGAAGAAAAAAGAGAAAAAGGGTTATGCTTTAATTGTGATAGTAAATTTGGACCCAGACATAAATGTGATGAAAAGAAGTTATTCTACATTAATGGGCCTAGTGAAGATGAAGAGAATAATGAAGATGCAGAGTCAGAGGTCTTGGTTGAGCTAGAGGAGGAGTTAGGAGATCCTCAGCCAACGATCTCATGCCATGTAATTTCAGGTATTAGCACCCCCAAACCCTAAAGGTGGTTGGATTCCTAAAAAATAGAGGGTCATTGTGTTGATTGTTTCAAGAAGTACTCACAACTTTATCAATCATAAGTTAGCAGTACGCCTAAACTGTTTCATTTATCCAGATCCCGAATGTCAAGTAATGATTGTTGATGGAGGTACTATTACTTGTTCTAGAAAATGCCATAGCATTAAGCTTTCCATGGGAGATTACATACTAAATAGTCCCATGTATGCCATTTCTATGGGAGGAGTAGACTTGTGTTAGGGGTTTAATGGCTTACCACTTTGGGAACCATTGAGATGAACTTCCAAGACTTGTTCATGTGATTTCACTATGAAGGAAGGACTTTTGAGCTAAGAGACTTAAGAGCAAAGTCTCCACAAATAGTAAGTTCTCATCAGATGCACAAAATGCTTAAAAAGGGTGCAAAGGGATTTGTGGCACAGCTCTTTTCATTGGAGGTTCATCATTCTAAGGACATTATACCATCATATATGCAAGCAGTGTTGGATGCACACTCTGTTGTATTTGAAAATATACCAAGGGGATTACCTCCAAAGAGAGATCATGATCATGTTATTTAGTTATTACTAGGAAGCTAACCACCTCACATCAGACCTTATAGGTACCCATATGTGCAAAAGAGTGAAATCGAGAAAATTATACAAGAGATGTTAGAAGCATGAATCATCCGCCATAGTCAGAGTGCTTATTCTTCTCTGGTAATGATGGTACGGAAGAAAGATGACATGTGGAGCATGTGTCTTGATTATAGGGAAATTAATAAGTACATAATCAAAGATAAGTTTCCTATTCCTGTTATTGATGATTTGCTTGATGAGTTGCATGGTGCTGTTTATTTTACAAAGCTTGATCTTCATTCGGGATACCACCAAATCTGAATCAAGGATGAGGATGTTCATAAAACCACCTTTCAGACACATGAAGGCCATTATGAATTCCTAGTAATGCCTTTTGGGCTCACAAATGCACCTTCTACATTTCAAAGTTTGATGAATTCTATTTTTAAGTCATTCCTGCAGAAGTTTCTCTTAGTGTTTTTTGATGATATATTAATTTATAGCAAAAAATGGGAGGAACATTTGCATCATGTAAATAAGGTTTTGGAAACCCTTGAGCAACATCAACTTTATGCAAAACCCTCTAAGTTTTCTTTTGGACTCAAGGAAGTTGAATATTTGGGTCACATTGTCTCTCATGAAGGGGTTAAAGTGGATCCTAAAAAGATCAAAGCCATGATGGAGTGGAAGGTTCTAAAAACCCTAAAGAATCTACAAGGATTTTTTGGGCTTATAGGTTATTACCGAAGATTCGTAAGGCATTATGGAAGCATAGTTGCACCTCTCACAACTTTATTAAAGAAGGAATCCTTCCATTGGCACGAGGATGCAAACAAAGAATTTGAGCAACTAAAGGAGGCCATGTGTACCACTCCAGTCTTGGCTACTCTAGATTTTTCCAAAACATTCATTGTTGAATGTGATGCATCAGGGGGTGGGTATGGGGGGTAGTTCTCATGCAATAAGGCCATCCTATTTCCTTTTTGAGCTATCAATTCAAAGGTAAGAATCTTTCCAAGCTAACTTATGAGAAGGAAATGGTAGCCATAATTCATGTAGTCAAGCAATGGAGACCATATCTCATAGGAAGACATTTTAAAGTGAAGACAGATCATGATAGTCTAAAATACTTCTTGGAGAAGCATTTATCATCTGAAGAACAACAAAAATGGGTCTCCAAGATGTTGGGATATGATTTTGAGATTATCTATAAGAAAGGGAAGGATAATGTAGTTGTGGATGCAACTGTCGTAGAAAGATGACTCAACTGCAACCTTGTTATGTGCCATGTCCATATTACAAGAAGATTGGATAGATGAGGCAAGGTCCGAATGGAGAAATGACCCAACCACACAAAAACTCATTCATCATCTCCAGAATGATCCAAGAATGTCTAAAAAATTTGTATTGAAAGGGGATGCTTTATGGTATAAAGATATATTATACCTATGTAAGAACTCCACTCTTAAAAATAGGATTCTATCTAAGCTTCACTCTTCTCCAGTAGGGGGAACTCTGGATTCTTCAAGACTTATTATCGAGTCAAACAAGATTTCTTCTAGGAAGGGCTCAAAGGGGATGTCCAAAAAGGATGGGCAAAATAAGGGTGAAACAGTTTGATCCCCAGGTATTCTACAACCTCTATCTATTCCTAGACATCAGTGGGAAGAGGTTTCCATGGACTTTATCATAGGATTGCCTAAATCTGATGGAAAAAAATGTCATCATGGTTGTGGTGGATAGACTCACCAAATATGCTCATTTTTTGTGCCTTGGCACACCCATTTACTGTAAGCACAGTAGCAACAACCTTCATAGACACTGTTAAGAAGCTTCATGGGACACTGAAGATTATAGTAAGTGATCAAGACCCTATATTTACTAGTCATTTTTGGACTGATTTATTCTCATGTTTGGGTACTCAGTTAGCTCGTAGCTCTTCTTATCATACCTAGTCTGATGGGAAAATAGAAGTTGTAAATAAGTGTTTGGAGGGATATCTCCGTTGCTTTACGTCTGATAAACAAGCAAGATGGGTCCAATGGTTTCCACTTGCAGAATGGTGGTATAACACTTCCTTCCATACTTCATCTAAAATATCTCCTTTTTTAGCACTCTATGGGTACCATCCACCATCCATCACATCATCATTGAGAGGACAACCACGGGTTAGAGTAGTAGAAGAACACATTCAGTATCAACAAGAGGTCCTCTCTTATCTCAAGGAGAACTTGGTCATGGCACAAAACCGCATGAAGCAACAGATTGATCAACATCACACGAAAAGGCATTTTGAAGTCGGGTGATTGGGTTTTTGTGTAGTTATAACCATATAAGCAAATGTCTTTGAAACAACAACAAAAGGATAACAAAATTTCACTGAAGTATTATGGCCCCTATCAAGTATTGCAGAAGATTGGTACTGTAGCATACAAATTAGAACTTCCACAATCAAACCAGAATACATCTAGTATTTCATGTTTCTTTCCTGAAGAAAGTAATTAGATAGAGAGTATCAACCCAAACAGTGTTACCTGAGCTAGATGAGGAGGGGAGGGTCATCTTGGAACCTGAATGCATCCTTCAAACATGCACTAAAAGATTGAGGATACGGGTTATTACTGAATACCTGATCAAGTGGAAGAATATGGACAATGAAGATGCAACATGGGAAGATATGGCATTCCTGGAGCAGCACCCAGAGCTTCTCAACATTGGGGATAATGTTGCTTTGAAGGGAAAGGGCATGCTATGCCCTTAACCTATTGCTTGTATTAGGATATGAGTAGCCAACTTGTGGCTTACCATATCATTTTATTATATCATTTATACTTTCTCATGCTTAGTAGGTCGGCCTCAGTGATGACCATAACATAAGAATAGTATATATAGGGGATTGCAAGTAGTATTTCATCATCATTGGAGTATATGAGTATTATTATATGGTTTGAAGGTTTCCCCCTCGAAGTGGTGATGCTATTATAATTACATATTGAGATCATTATTTTGGAATATTGTGTTATTTGGTGTTATATTTCTGCTCATGATTTGAATTATATAAGTAATTTCATTACACCCTTTGATTCCCTTATTGGCTATATCGATCCATCTATTGATCATGTTAACACTATTAGGATCAAGGCATGAGAGTGCACCATGGCAACATGATGTGTTCACCTTGTTATCCTAGAACCTCCTTTGCCTACCCCTCAAGATAATCATTATGATATTTTAGAACAACTTGAGAAGGCCACTTATAAGATTTCGATCTTAGACATTCTCAAAATATCTAATGTTCATAAGGACATTATTTATAAAACACTTCAGGGTTCAAGAGTTTCAACTGATATTGATCTTATGTGCTTCAAAGCCTTGGTCACATAGATTGTTCCCTCTGAAAACATTACCTTTAGTAAACATGAAATTCCTAGTGATGATCATACTCACAACTTACCCTTGTATATAGAGTTCATTATTAATTGTAAAAAGATAAAAAGGGTGCTTGTGGATGGCGTATTTGGCCTAAATATCTATAATTTAAAACTTGTTCAATAGCTGGGGCACATTGACACTGATTTGGAGCCTAAAATAATCATGATCAAGGCTTATGATAATGCATAGTGATAATCAACTGGTATGATCACTTTGCCTATGGAAGTTGGGCCTACTAGTCAAGATACCTGGTTCCATGTCTTGGACTTGGACCTTTCCTACAATATGCTCCTCGGTCATCCATGGATACATGCCATGTAGGCTGTACCTTCCACGTTCTATCAATGCATTAAATTATATCATGAAGGAAAGATTTATATTATTCTAGGGGGACCCTAACCCTTAGCCTATTGCAAAGCATTTTTAGGTTATTTCCCTACGACCTATGAATTTCCTTCCACTAGAGTGTTTACCCAGTTTCAGTCAGAGGCTCTTGCCTCCCACATTGACCCAAATACATTGTGCTCTCATAAGGATGGTGCTTATACATTGGTCTCTCCCTTTGCTTCATGGGAGACGAAAGTTATTGCAAATGGATATGGAAAATATAATCTCCAACAAGCCCTCTTTATTTTCAAACTCCCTCTATCACCTAGAACGTGTGGTATGCCTTGCTACAAATATCAATGGTCCCAGGAACACTATAACATTGATACTTTTACTCTTGGTGGCCTTTTGCTAGATGAGAAACTACTCCAAAATTCTATATCCCAACCTCCAGATGATGAGATGGCTCCATGCTATCAATCACCCAAATATGTTATCCCAAATAAAATAATGTATGCTATGGGATACAAAGGATATATATGTGGTATAAAAAAACAAGGTGTGCAAGAAGCTCTTCCCATACCACATCATAAAGTAGAAAGATATGTGTATCAATATCCGAACGTATGGGTCCCATCCTCCAGAGGTCAAAGCAACATATTCTGAGTGAGAAGATAGTTCATCTTATTATGATAGTAAAACATATTCCCAATGTAGTCTCTATGAAGACCTTACCTCTACGAACATGTTTGCTAATATGGATATCTTAACCATATCCCCTACCATTTCTAAATTAAATCTTGTCTATCCTTCCCTTATCAACTAGGACCAACAACAACACGTGCCAATTGATTTATTTGAGAATGACAAAGTAATTGGTGATTTTATGGGTCTCCATGATGGAATTCCTATTGGAGACCATAAGAAGGGCTTCTCCATTAATCTTGATGCATGCACATACTTCAGAGATGAGGTTGAACTTCATGGTCAACAAAATTTAAAAGATAACAAGGGCAAGATATAGTCAAAGAAGCCTTGTAAAAAGAAAAATTTCAAGTCCTATAGTGAAAACCTCTTCAAGGCACTTACAAAAAAAAAAATTGAAGCCTCGAAGGACATAAAAAGTGACCACTCTAAGGGTAATAATCTCATTGAGATGCCATTAGATGAAGATCTCAACATCCCTCTTGATCCTACATATATGGAAGATGAATCCATATTACTCGTTGAGGAGACTATATATGTGAATATTGGACTAGAGGATCACCCTAAAATTATTAAGTTGGGATCTTCACTCTTAGAATAAGAACATAAGACCTTTTGTCATTCTCTTAAGAGAATTTTTAGACATATTCTCTTGGTCCTATGCAGACATGCTAAGCTTAAATCCCTCATTGGTAGTACATAACTTAGTTGTACAAGAAGAAGCAAATCCAATCAGGTAAGAACTTAGAAAGATGCATCCTCATGTTGCCCTTTTGGTTAAAGAAGATCTGGAAAAAATATTGGGAGTAGGGTTCATTAGGCCTATTGATTATTACGAGTGGATTTCCAACATAGTCCATGTACATAAGAAACCCATTGGCATCATAATCTATACGAACTTAAGAGACATCAATAAGGAATGTCCAAAAGATGATTTTCCTTTACCTAACATTGACATGATTGTCAATTCAATTGCTGGTTATGAGATGTTATCCCTCATGGATGGATTTTTAGGTTACAATTAGATCAAAATTATAGAGGAAGATTAGCATAAAATTGCCTTCATAACCCCTTGGGGAATATTCTGTTATCAAGTGATGCCCTTCAGTATTAAGAAAGTAGGTGTAACCTATCAAAGGGATATGATAGTCATCTTCCATGACATGCTTAATGATATAATGGAAGATTACGTTGATGACATCTTGGGAAAATATAGTACCAGAGTAGAACATCCTGAGATCTTACGGTGGATCTTCTAATGAATCAAATATTATAAGGTTAGACTAAATCCAAAGAAATGTGTTTTTGGTGTGCTATTCGGAAAGTTAATAGGATTCATTGTGTCAAGAAGAGGAATTGAAGTTGACTCGACAAATTTCACTGCCATTATTGAAATGCCTCCTCTAAAGAATCTCAAACAACTATGTAGTTTATAAGGAAAAATCTAGGCTATTTTCCGTTTCATTTCTCAACTCGCAGATAAGTGTCATTCCTTTACACATATTCTCAAGAAAGATATTGATTTCCATTGGGTTCCTGAATAACAACAAGCATTTTCCTTAAGGATTATTTGGCCAAACCGCTTGTTCTTATGCCACCTACTCCAGGTGAGCCCATGCTATTGTACATCTTAGCTACTCAATTTGCAATATGCACGATTTTGGCTTAGTATGATATAAATTAAAAAGAAAAATCCGTCTACTATCTCACTTGCACTTTGATTTCCTATGATATTAACTACCCACAAATTGAGAAATCTTTCCTAGCTGTTGTTTCTGCTTTCCAAAAACTCCACCATTATCTATTGAATAACAAGATCAAGCTCATTTCGAGAATTCATACACTCAAGTACTTATTGTCTAAACTAGAACTTACTGGGAGGATGGATAATTGGATCATATTTCTCCATGAATTTTATATTCAGTATGTAAATTAGAAATTAGTTAAGGGGAAAGTACTTACAAATCAACTAGATAAGGCTCCCCTACCAGAAATATAACCATTAAGTATGGAGCTGCCAGACACTCTATGATGTATATTGAAGAATATGTCACATGAAAAATGTACTTTGACGGATCATTTACCTTTCATGGTTTAAGAGCATGAGTTGTGCTTATCACCCCCGCTAGTGATCCGAATCCTCAAGCATTTAGAATTGGCTTCACATGCACTAATAACATAGCTAAATATGAAGCCTTGATTGTAGGACTCAAATTTTCTATACAATGGGACATCAAACATGTTAATGTTATTGGAGATTCAAAATTAATCATCAAGCAAATAAACGATGAATATAAGGTTAAGGATGAAAAAATCCTCCATTAAAAAAAATTGGTGGATACATTGAAGGAGTTATTTGTATAAATCACGTTCCAATAGATACCTAGAGGAAAAAATCACTCAGCAGATACCTTGGCTACAGTTGGATCTATGTTACATATCCCACCTGGAAACAATGACATGCCATTATTTTTTGAACAACTAAGAACACCAATGTATGACACGCCAAAATATTGTTTGGTGTGTGAAGTGATTGGTACCTTATCCCCCTGGTTTGTTGACATCTATAATTACCTATATGAAGAAACATTTCCCCCTGCCATTTCCCATTCCTAGAAATAAAACCTAATCCAGCGCATAACACGATATATCCTCCTTAGAGATACTCTCTATCATAGAGGCTATGATGGGAATCTGTTACATTACCTTGATTTGAAAGAATCTAACTTAGCGGTCAAAGAGGTGCATGATGACATCTATGGGGCCCATATAAGTGAAATGGTTCTTGTTAAAAATATATTAAGAGTAGGTTATTATTGGCCTACCATGGAAACTGATTATTGTCAGTATGTCAAAAAATGCCTTATGTGTCAAAAGCATGATAATCTGATACATGTTCCAATACAGTCATTGCAAACCCATTACAACACCGTGGTATTTTTTAAAGTGGGGACTTGATCTCATTAGGAAGCTTAGCCCTAATTCCTCTGATGGCCACAACCATATCATAACTACCACTGAGTATTTCACAAAATGGGTAGAGGTTGTTCCTCTTACTTATGTCACTAGTGCGTAAATTTCCAAATTCATTACGAATCACATTATCTATCGCTATGACATTCCCTCTACCATTTTATTTGACAATGGAAAGTATTTTAAGAATAGGAAAGTAAAGACATTGTGTCAATGCTTCTAGATTAAAAAAATGGTCAACTCCCTATTACCATCAAGGTAATGGATAGGCTGAAGCCTCGAACAAGACTCTTGTTTGAATCATGGAGAAGATGGTTAATAAAACTGGCTGTAATTAGAACCTATAGATTCATCACATCCTCTGGGATTATCGAACATCCATCTACATCCCTACTGGTGCTACTCCATATTTACTTGTTTTTGGAATAGATGCTATCTTGCCCCATGAGATTGAGCTCCTATCTTTGTGCATATATTTGAAAGATTGTTTAAACAAAGAGGAAGACTATAGAGTGTCCAGACTTGTACAATTAGAGTTATTGGATGAGAGCTGCTTTCACACATTGGACCATTTAAAAGTGTATCTGAATCAATTGTGCAGAAGCTACAAGAAATGGATCATACCTCACAACTTTGAGATATGAGACCTTGTCTTGAAGAAGAATCAGTTAACACTACCAAAGATTGAGAAAATAAAGGAAATTTTGAACCTAACTGGTTAGGATCATATGTTTTGGTCAATAAATTTGGTTCAAGAGCATGTAAACTTACCGAATCAGATGGTGATGAACTTAGGGAGCCTATGAATTCCATGCATCTCAAGCTTTTCTACGCCTAAGTATGGGGGACCTCTTCAAAAATAAAAAGTATAAAAATAAGAAAAAGAAACAAAAAAGTAAAGAGAAAATAATCCATCCAAATTTGAAAACCATGTAAATGTGACACTTTAGACAAGTCCTTTGGTGAAATCTGGTTTCCAGCACCATCGAAGGATTTTTTATTCACAAACATCTCACACCTAGGGGTACAGTGGATTTATCCTAAGCTATTTTTTTCCCATGTATGAGTTTATTTTGAGCCTTTCCTTCATGGCCTTGATCCAAATGATCCTATACTTACATGGAATGAATTTTTCCTTTGTACATTCCCATCTAACACTTGGGGTAATCCTTTATATCTTCAATTTCTTGTACATATACGTGATGCCCTATTACATTCCCCATCTAATGCTGGGGGCATCCATGCTTATTTGTTTCTTGTACATAGTTTCAATTTTTTTTTATAAAATCCCAAAAGCATTCAAATACACTTTGAAAAAACCCTAAACATTCAAAATAGGTTTCACCGGAAAATAAACCAAAAACAATATAACATTGTCCCATCACAAATACAAAAAGAATGCAAAAACCATTTCAAAACCGTCCCACAAAAATAAAGTAGTCTTTTCCTTACTTAGTTGTTTGTCTGTATATAGTTTTTTTGGATTGTTGTGTGTTGACTTACATGCTTTTTGGATTAGTTTATTCTTTTCTTGATTAGATTAATTCTTGTTGCATTGTTCATGTGTGTTTAGAGTAGATTTGATTATCTTTTTCTTGTACTTGTGTTGTTTTCTTGTACATTTTTTGTTATCATTTCATCATTCACATCATCTATATCATCACATCTAACATCTATACATCTCATCAAATAAAATTCTAAGCTACATCATCATAGAAATGGACATCAATATGTATGCTAAGATAACCTCATATAATATCATCAATGGGGAAATAGGGATTATTTTTATCCCCTCCTCATCATAGACTATAATAAAAACATGGGATAAACATCATATCACATAAAGAACAATACAATATCATAAACATGCTATAAATCAAAATGTGATACTCATCATAAAGTCCATAATCATCATATATCCATATAAAATGTCAATGTCCATATAAAAAATGTGTCTTGATATACATCAGATAAAAAATATGCCATCATAGGCATGGATAAAAAATGTGCCTTCATCTCGAGGCATAATAAAAACCAATACATATGCATCAAGTCAAAACTATGCCTTCATCACGAGGCATATACCAAAAAATATACAATAAAGAGTCATGGATGAATCTTGCCAACACTAGGAATTCCTAGCTTATGAGTTGGGCTACTTTATCTCTGAGCAGGTGGGGGCATATGAACTGATCTGGCAGACCTGGAAGGCATGCATGACCTGGTATCAAGTGGTTGCCAATAATCTAACTTTATGTGGCTTCCATATGTCCCTATGGTACTGCATCATGATATAGAGCCCTATAATGAACTTCCTCACCTGAAGTTGCTGCAAAATCATATACTAAATCACCCACTTCGTTTGTGTCAGCTACCACTAAGAAGGATATGACATTAGAGCTCATTCACCCAATAAGAGAGAGAAAATATGATGGAACACTAGTGTATGATGATCCGTAAAGACAAAACTGGAGAAGGTTGGGCTTTTGTAACTTTTTGAGTTGCCATTTTTCAGCAAACTTGAGAGATTATACTAGTAGCTCATGTTACATGTGCATGAAGATCCATTTTAATTAATAGGGAGGAGAATACACATAACACCACAGTATATCTCCATATATACTGGAATTATCTGCATAGGTGAGTCACTGGACGATGACTTGGATGACAAGGAGGCTATCGTGGATACAACCAAGGAGTATGAATACAAGAAGGGCATGCACTATTTCTATATTTCCAAGATAATTGACCTAGTCATGAAGATGGATGTGCACTTGCTTACCAAGTTAAATACATAGGAATAGTGGGTGTAAGTGAGATGGTTGAATGTTTGTAGAAATATTTCAGAAGGGACAATCTACAACCTCTTGGCCTTCATTGTGAAGGATATCATAGATGTTGTAAGTGACGAAGATAAAATTATGTATGGTAATATTATCCTTACCATTGTGTTTTCTAAGATTGGAGTGTCTGATGGGCTGAATAACAAAATTTGGGAGTACCCTAATGAGAACCCCTCCCCAGCTAAGATATTCAAATCATATACTTGTGAAATGATGACAACTGCATACAAGGCATGCTTGGATAAGTGGTATAAGTAGATGCATGATGCATTTGGGGTAGAATAGAGGATTCCAGAGCAACTGCCAGTCTTGGTAAAGGATGAGGTTGAATTTTTAGTGTACCAAAACTTCTGCATTGACATGTTCATGTTAACTAATGACACCAAAATCCCATGGTGTAAACTACCTTTTGCATTCACTGTGTAATATTTTCAAAGTGTAGTTAACAAGTTTAAGGAGGCCACGAAACTTAGGTTTGACCTAAGTAAGGTAGATCAGGATCACCACGCGCTGTGCCGAACATTGGTGTATCCTAAGAAGTGAGCATATGTGGAATTTTTTTTCTCCCATGATATACATATCCTAATGCCCGTAACATTACCAGTTGCAGGAAGCATTGTGACAAGGGTGTACATACACATAAGGCCCAAGTTTGAAAAGTGAGCATACATTGAGGATGATGTCTCCATCCCTGAGGACCTTTCCGGAAGGAAGAAAGGGGCAAAGAGAGAGAGAGAGAGGGAGGAAACTACAACAAGCAGGGCGCTGAGTGCATCTATAGTTTAGACTGTAGGGGCGGAGGATTTAGGGGAGGGCCCAAGTACTTACACTTGAAGGAAGAAATATCTTGTGAAGGAGAAGTCACTTGAGAAGAAAAGGTCCCCTATGATAGAGGATTCATAAGTGAAGAAGAAGTAAAAGGTGGTACAGATCTTAGACTCTGAGGAGACAAAGAGGCTGAAGGGTGACGAGTTTGAGTAGGAGAATGAGGAGTGCAAGGAAGCTAAGAATCCCCTGGTGTTTTATGTACATGGATCTGATTAGGAGAAAGATGAGTTTTTAGAGGGAACTCAGGAGAAAGAGGGAACTCGGGAGAAAGAAGGAAGTGAAGAGGAAGTAGGGATGAATGTGCATAGGACCCTGTACCTATCTGTTAAACAATTGGATGACACACTGGAAAGGGAAGTAGTAGGTATTATCAAGGATTTGGTAGAGCACGAGGTGGAGCGCAACGTAGAAGAAGTGGAGAAAGAATATGGGAGCATGGCGGATATCCCAGTTTAGTAGTCAACTTCCTAATATGAGCGCACATAGGTGGCAAGGGGTGTGGCAACAACACAAGGACCCAAAATGACTTATGTCAATGATCCAAACAAGGTTCGCGTGTATTTTTAGAGCATGGTACATAGATACCAAATTTTATGCTGGTCATCATTTGAGAAAGATAGTGTGTACAAGTGCACAAGGAAAATGCTGTCATGGAATTTTGAGTCTCATATTGATGAACCAGAGTTTGAAGTTGATGTAGGAGCATTGGTAACCACAAAAAACCATAATGAGGTGAATCCTATTATGGATGCCCAACTAATAGATGAACATGTGTGTAATGCACTCAATAAGGTATTTGCGGAAGTAGAGGCAATGTTATTTGAGAGGAATAACAAACTCAGAGCCTCTTGAGGAAGAATTGGAGTAAAATAATAAGGAGGTGATTGAGAGAGACAAGGAGATCAAGGTACGAAGTCAATAATTACTCAGTTGAGGGTTGAGTCGAGAGAAGAAAAGGGGAGAGTGTGCAAAGCTTGCAAAAAGGAAAAGACTATCTCAGACTCCATTATCTTAAAGTGCTCAGATTTGGCCCCTCTTGAATAGAAGTATGAGTCAAATTTCCACTACCTAGAGGATTTGACATGTTTAATAATGATGGAGAAGAAACCACTTGCATTAGAGTCAACGGAGGAAGTTTTAGCGTGAAAAAGAGAGAAAGAGAAGTTAAAAATTTAAGAGACCATAACTTAGTACTCCAAGCTCCTTGCCTCTGTAAAAAACTGCAGTGCACATGGCTGAAGTTGTCTATGTAAACTGTGGAGACAAGGACATGGGGGCAAGTGTATTGGTTGCTACCCATGAGCCAGACCTAAAGGAGTTACAAGAAAAGAACAAGGGTAATAGGGACGAATGAGACAAGATCATAACAAAATTTGAGAAAAAGTACGAGGTGATCAAAAGCTTAAGGGTCTCCATTAGAAATAAAGTGAAGGAATTATATCCCCAGGTTACATGAAGGATGGATGCGTTGAGCGACCTTACTAGGAAAATGGAAAGTATTGTTAATACAATGAAGGATAAAGGTGAAGAGTTATCATTTGATGAGGTCAACACATTGATAGGGGGTTTATTTCAATAAATGCAGAGTGAGGTGGATTCATGGAATAAGATTGAAGCATCCTTGAATAAAGACTTCCCAATCCTTGTTTAACAGTGACGAAATTATTTTGTTCTTTAACACAAGATAGATACAAGTAATTATTTCTCTCCATTCTTTATTATTTATTGGGGATCATATTGGTTTTAGAGGACAGACAACATGTTTAGTGTGGGGTGATGTTGAGCTGGAAAAATGAATAATTCCTAAATTAGAGATGAGCACATGCGGAAGGCACTATGGAGAAAAGCGTGTGAGTGAACACGCGTGAGGAGAGATAGCTTTGCACATGGGAGTAGGAAAGGGTTTAAGGACTTAGATGTGACAAGGTTGTTACATGTAGACTTGAAGCTCAAGAAAGGAATATTCTAGGGAATCATTACAGTTATGGGATGTAAAGTGAATGTTGTTATGGCTAGATGGTATCTTCATGTCTTGGATACTCGAGTATAACAAAATATGATGACATTTGACATGCGAGATTACTTCTGGAATGATGATTAGTTGAGTTCCTATCCTATTTAAGGAGGCATTTGGATCTAGAAAAGTGTGTGTGTGAGTAAAGGTCGAGTGTGTGAGTTCATATGTATGCATATACATAGTGTAGTTTTATAAAAAATGAGATTATGTAATGGTTCTAGGGGGTAATATTTTCGATCAAAGCCATGGGAAGGGTAGGATGCTAATGGTAGAATGAAGTAACTAATCTATTGCTAAACCTTTTTGATGTAATGTGGATATTGTAAATGGTTATAAATCAATATATAAAGGGTTGTTTTGAATATCTATATTTATGGGTTCAGTACTCTCATTTTTCTCATAGTTCAGATCTAATATCTTTGTGATGTTGTAGTGTTTACTTTTACATTATGATGCATCTATGCTTAGATCTAGTGCTTTTACTTCTTTGATAGAATGAATACGTGTATATTCTATTTCTGCAACCATTCCTCCATTAATGGAAGACATTCTTATGAAGCTCACATAAAGGAGGAGCTCGACACCTGTGCACACCTCGAGTGAGCACCCAAATAATGTTGGGTGATAGGAAAACACTAGGTTTAAAGGGAGTAGGGAAATGTGACTACATGCTATACAGACAACTATAAAGGAAGCTTCTATGGGGGTGGACCTTATGGTTGTATCTATACTTGTGGTCCCTAGCCCTAGCCCTATACCTGTAACTCTACCCTCATCCTCGAGCTATCATAATATGGTATTGTCTCTTAAATCCTAACCCTGAAGACCTCCTGTTGCTGTAAACTATACCTACCTCCATTGTGACATGTGGAATAGTAATACAACATGGTAGTACTATAACATACCAGGTACCATAATCTAGCGTGGTCTCTGGATGAATAATCTGTGCTCTCCTATCCCATAGCTATGGGACAACATCTTGGTAATTGTCTTGTGCCCTTAGCTATCGGATGTGAGGCCCAAAATAAAAAGTCTCCCATGCTATGCGTGCATACCATATATCATCTGTAGGAATACCATACATGAGACCTAACTGTCACTGCACCCTATCAACATGGTATCACTCAAAAAATGTGTCTCTGATTGTGTTGTCATGTAAATGTGCAATAGGGAAATTGACAATTAATGAGCACGACAACTATACCCCTGTGTAAAAAAATTTCAAGTCTATCATTCCAAGACACCCTGGGTTTTTCTAACCAATTCAAGTGACCTCCTAATAAATTTTATCTCATCCCCTAAGTGATTTAGGAAATTCAAATCAGTCCATTAGGTGATTTTAGGAGTTCATTAAATTTCGTAAGCTACAAGTAGTCATAAGAAGGGCTATCACTAGCCTTCCTAGGACTAGAGAAACTCCATGGAACGGAGCAGAAAATAAAAAATGGATGTGGAAGTGATTAAAATGCATAGGAACATCATGAAGGTGATTTTGAAAGGTTCAGGGAAGATTCAGAGAAGTTGGGGCAGTTTTGCCAGAATTAGGGTTCACAAGCCTAGGCAGTACATAAGCCTAAAACAACTACTGAGCTTCAGAAAAAGATTATGGGAGCTCTAGATGGAGTTAGGAGTAAAAAAAACATATTTGAAAATAGAATTCCAAGACCTACAAGATAATGAAATCATATTTTTCACAACACCTTGGCGCATAGGGTTTGCAGGTAGTTTTTCTCAAAGTATAGGTAGAGTACCAAATAAAATATCCATTTTTCAGGGATTATATGGAGGAATAAATACATAATGACTCCCACCATTGGAATCAAAATTCCATTTCCAGTCAGGATCATATAAAATTTCACCCAAGAAATTCCACCTGGAGCTCAAGTTATCATCGTTCCAAGTTACCCTCTTGGAGACAGTTCGGGAGTTAGTTAATTTTTGGGAGGACACGTGTCAACACCAGGAGTATGGCGAGATATTTATGTCCCCGATGTCCCTGAGGTCAGGTACATCATCCTTGGAAAAATGTACCCAACCCCCATGTGACCTCTGGGACCCTCATGTGACCTTTAGATTTGATAATTCAACCCGCAAGTGCATTTTTGGAGCTTAAATTCCCTGCCATCAGAATCGAGGACACATGTCGTCCTCTTGCTCACCATGGAATTTGATGTCCCTCACGTCCCTGAGGTCAATGACATCAAGACACAAAAAATTCACACCATCCCCTATGGGGAGTTCTTTTTTCATCCACATGACCAACTTTCACCCCCCAACGCTTTAAAGCCACTTTTTTCACCTCCATTCCCTGCCGTTCAATCAATGCCACGTGTCAGATCTAGCACCACCATGAAATTTGATATCCCTCATGTCCCTATGGTCTAGGGACATCAAGAAATTAAAAATGTGCCCAACTCAAACTCAAAAATTTGAATTTTTTTTTCTAACTGTTAGCTTGTTCCAATTGCTTCTCACTGCTAGAAGAAAAGTTGCAAAGAACACCAGATCCACCACTCCACCATTTCCAAAGCTCAAACTAGATCCATCACATACAAATTATCCTTCACTCCATGATGGAACATAGGTCACAAAAGTAATATTTATCAAACCAAGAAGAAAGAACGAAGAACAAAGGAAGAAGAAGTCTGAAAACTCCATTGCCATAAAACCAAGAATCAAACATATCTTACAAACCATTGCATGGATTGACAAACCGTTTGTTGCTGAGGTCTTCTCTCTTGAAGGCCATTAAAAAAATTATATTCAAACCTCCAATTTTCAGCAATGAATGCTCACAGTGAAGAAATTTCACTTTCGGCTCCACGAAGAACAAAATTCAATTTCCCATCAAACTAGTTGTCGGATTGAAGTAAAATTTCGTGTGAAACACTAGAAGAAGAAAAACCTATCGCAATGGAATTTACTTCATCGTGAATGGAAAAAAAAACCAGATCTGAAAATTTCAAGCTCCATTAATGCCTACCATGACACAATAATGAAAAAAATTGGCTAGCTACCTCTCTGCTTCTCAGGGTTCTAGTGGGCGAAATCGCCCGAAAATTGGAGGAAATGATCATTGAAAAATCTAGTTTCGCTGTGAACTAGTTTTCATGCCATGAAGTCCCTATTTTTTAGGAATATGGATGGCTGTATTTTTTATCATAATTCTTCCCTCTTCAAATAAATTTTAAAATTATTGAAGATCTGACAGGTGAAATCATCCAAAATTCAGAGGGAAGGGTTTTAAAAAAATCTAGTTTCTCTCAAACCAGTTTTTACACGACAAAGTTACCAGTTTCTTGAGATATGAAGGACTGAATTTTTATCAGTATTATGCCCTAGTAGCTCCATACCTAAAGCTCTTACAATAAACAAATTTTCATTTCTCATTTTTGAGCTTTTTGGAAAGTGAATCATGATGAAAATTGGAGCACGAGTTCATGATAAAGATTCGAATCCAAAAAAGTTCTCGTCACAAACAAAGGTCAATTTCACCACTCACTAAAAATAGCATATTTTATATTTCCTCACATGCTATAAATGACGAGTCCTACTGAATTGCAAGTTCTGTCACTCAGGACAATTAGAAAAGGGGTAAAATGAAAAGTAAGACAAAAAATGACTTCTTCCTAAAATAGCAGGTCCCCAAATAACAACCTGCTAAAAATAGAAATGTGCTAAAAATAGCAATATATCAGGAACATAGGAGGTTATAATATGGTATATGGTTCAAAAGGAGAAATTGGAACAAGATAGGTGATATGTCCCAGAATAGCAGAGCACAAGATCATATTCTAAAAATAGAAAGTTTTCATTTCAGAGTGGAAAGTTGCATATGGCTTTGTTTTCACTCACCTTACTGCTTTTTGGACTCTCTTTTGGATAATGATATGGTTTCATGAGTTGAAAAGGAGGAATGAGAACTTCATGGAGGTCTTGGAAGCATCATCTTGAGTGTAATAGTTTACAGAAGCAAAACAAGGCATCGCAAGGCACATCATCCGAATTCATCTTCATCACTTAAGGAACCGAGTGATCTAAAGTGAATTGGTCAGAATGATCTCAGCGATTCGAAGGGTTCATCAACCATGTTTCAAGGAGGGTAATCGTGGGCATCATATGTGTTCATCTCAAGTTTTCACTAGTAAACATCATAACAATGTTTTCTAGGCACTCATTTTATGGTCCAGGATGTCCATGCATCATAGAGTTTGTGGTCATCACTAGATTGGGAAAATGATTCAAAGTTATTCAAGGGAGCGATCTTCATCAGTGTAGAAGATCACCAGTGTAAGAAATCCTCTCTCAAATTTCATAGTTTCATCAAGGCATTCAAAGCATTTCATCTTGAGGAGTGTTTTCCCCCTCCATCCCTTCCCTCTCCCTCTTTCCCTCTCTACTTTCTCTCTCCATTCTAATTCTTCGTTATGCATCATCATTGTATTTTTTCCTCTTCAATTAAGTGACCCATTTTAATTGTAAAAAGTATCTTCTCAAAATTATAATAGAAATACTTAATTCATGGAAAAAAAAAGGTCACGAGTGAAATATGGAAATGAAGAGTCATGTGAGGGAGGTGAAAGGTCAATTCAGATTTCTATAAATTGTAATGAGCTCTTCATTCCAAAGGGTTCTTATAATTCTAAAATTCTTCTAGTTGGTTGTATTCTTATAAGTTCATGAGAGATATTTTTCTCCCTTGTGAGTGAAAAGAGTTATCCACTTCTTCCCTATTCTCAATGTCTTCCATTTTCAAACTATGTACAATTTCTGCTTGAGCATCAATACAAGGAGTTTCAAGCCTTTTTTGACTAAGGGGTTTATTGATACTTTGTGTTTATTAAATTCTAATTGGTCTTGTTTCTATTTGTAATATTGTTTCTTCCTAAATTTAGTGCATGTGATGAAACTTCTAACTAGTGTGTGTAGGAATATGATTTTCTACCTGCAACATTAGTTCCCCTACCTCTTTTCTCACTCCCCTTTCCCACTCTTAAGAAAAAGTCTCCCCTAGCAAGAGATTGCCAGCTTTGCCATAGGGTTATTGGAGTGCCCCTGTTGGATCCCCAATCACAAGGCCATAGGAAAATACACCTTTAATTGCGCATGCATATACAAGAGCTGCACCGGTTAAGTAGAGGGACTTAGATTCCTAGAGCTTTGGCAAGAAATCTAAAATTTTGTCCACTCGAATTTTTTTCTCACCAATATACTGCTAATCAAAAAATGATCTACCTCTACGAGACTCAGCTCTAGTGCATCGTCATGCCACTGGTATATATGGTATGGTCGCCAGTTAACCATCCAAAACTATAGATCATAAAAAGCATGTCTGTAGGATGGATCATCAGGTGCTCTAGCACCCAATACTCTAAGTGGGTGCCCGATAGCAATGTGGTCCCACTGCTAAATCTATAAAAGTGTCATAGGGCCCATGCTCCTCATACCTCTGTATGCGACCAAGTGTTAAACCCAGTAAAAATGGGCTAGTATGCATTGACCCCAAAAAAATACCTCTCTATCCATTAATCTGTGCACCACTCCTATCAATATGAGTGGAAAGTGGGTAGCAATCTTGTTAGGAATCAATAAATCACTAACAAGTTCCATAATATACATTGGTATGAATGCAATCCACTGATCATGAAAGAAAATGTACAAATGCATGGCCATGCTCAATTGCGAAATATCTTGTAGCTAAAAAAGACCCCATATATTATCTATAGTTTAGTCATGGCGCTCATTGTATATCACTGGGATGCCCTAGATAGGAACTCAGAGGATCCAATACACTTCCTCGAGTGTAATAGTCATCTCACTAGTTGGAAGTCTAAATGTTTGACTCTTGTTATGTCATCTCTCTACCAAGGTAGTCAAAAGGCTGTGATCCAACATGATATGTGGCATCTTTGCAATAAATGATAAAACTATCGCATGTAGCATGATAATCACCCCTCGCCACTCGTGACAGGAGAAGGTCTACTTGTATGCTCAAAGGGGTCCATGGCGCTTGTGTAAATCAAAATTGCATAATACCGCCTGTAAGATTACCCAACCCAAAAAATTAACATCATTTCTTCTCATAACATCTACCTAAGGTGTTCTAATTACTCCATTATTCTAAATCATTCTTCAGTTCTTCTAAACATCTTTAACATTCCTCTACAAAAATTCTAAGGATTAGGTGTTGCATTAGTGCAACCCTTTTTACACTAACAAAATCTCGCATTAGCGCAAGCTTTTTAGCACTAATGCACTAATTTTTGCAAATGTGCAATCTTACACTAGCACATGTATTTTCATGCTAGTGTACTCATAATCACGTTAGCACATGCCTAACCTAACCTAAAACCTAGTGTTGTGCTAGCTCACTAGTTTTAACACTAGTGTGTGACCCTTGACACTAGCGCATGACCCCTAATGCTAGTGCACCCAAAGGCCTGCACTAACATTCACCTGTCAATTTCCCCTAACCTAAAAACATAATAAATGCACTCACAAATCATTTTTTTTATTTTACTTACCATTGAAACGTCTGCTGGGATCCTCTTGTACTTTCAAATTTTATCTGCGTGGTGTCTATGTCTCTGATCTCATGCCATCTCTCTCCTAAGTTAGAGCAAAATATCTCAACAAAACAATAGAGGGTAATAAAAAATAATGGGCCGTGATGGATTTTACCCCTCTCGCCCTACTATTTATACCCTCCAAGCCCTAATTCTTCATTTTTCTTGCCTCCCAGGGGCTAGATGACTAATGCATTCTTCTATTTTCTTCTCTCCACATGCTGACATTTCGTCGAGATGATTATTTTTATTAAATGATCATTTTTCTAACATTTTCACTACATTGGGGCATATTTTTGCTTCCCAACGACCTTTTCTACTACCTACGGCATATTTTTGTTTCCTGGTGCTTTTTGGTGATATAACACAATATCATCATTCTTATATATTCTATTCTTCCTAAAATTTCAAAAAAATGGTCAAAAATCCAAAAAAATTGGTAAAATTCAAAAAATCCAAAAAATTGGTAAAATTTTCAAAAAATCAAAAAATTGGTAAAAAGCATTCACACATCTGAATCATTTACGGGACACAAAATCCTTGAACATCAATTTTTTTTCCTATAAAACATCTTTCTTTGGACCTCACTTGTTCCTACACATGACTTGCAGATCATTTAGATCTACCTCCATTAACAAAGCTGGTTTGCCTACGATGGCTTCCCTTCCTTGCACATCCAGGTTCTTAGGGCAGTTTCATAGAGTTAAAATACTTTTTCATAGGACCCCTGTGTCCTCCGTTTATTCCCATTACATGTATCCTTGCTTGGGGTGTCATTTTTAAACCCTTGTCGTTAACTCAAACATTTGGGAATTGAAGCTTGATAAAAAAAACATTGGTACAACTAACCGTCTTGAGCGTTATTTGTTTGTGCTTGTTTTCTTTGTTAGTCTAATTTTTTACTTTCTCGTATTACATTACATTCTATACGTTGCATTGGTCCAATCTTCACATTAAATAAAGTTACCCACTGAACCAATTGGTTTGTTAATTACATTGAGAAATAATGAAAACAGGTGGCTCTTGAGCCAGTCGGGTTGAAAGCTATCTCTCTTTTCTTCATCTCCACATTTCTTCATCACCATTTTCTTCTATTACATTTTTTCTTCAAAACCACCTAGGCCAATAGGGATTGTATTTATACGCCCTCCTTATCCTTGTTTCTTCCATCCATTGAAACACAACATTTCTATTCCAATCAATCAATTTGAATAATGGCCACCCAAGCCATGTTCAAATCCCCATTGCTACAATATATTTCAACCGTGTTAATTCTTCTTATTTCCTTCTTATTTTTCAATCATTGATCGACCTCTTTCATCAACCCATTGACACTTGAGGGGGAATCCTTCATTCTACTAATTTTTCTTCCATTACTTCAAAATTTAATTGTCTATAATTATCTACTATCTTTGAATTGACATCGCTTGCATTACGCCACCCCAAAGAGGGGAAAATATAGACACCTAAGATCTACTTACACAGTTTTAATACTAAGATTACACCAATTACCCTCTTTCCTATCATTTATGTTATAATTGGTGATTTTCCACTAATTAACTAACATTTACCTCTATTTTTTTCAATTAACGACACTTCATTAATTAACTAACCTTTACCCCATCCTCGATGCCAATTAATGACACTTTGTTAGTTATAATCCTCTTCGAATCAATTAATTAACTATAATTAGTTAATTAAACCTTTGCAACCTTTATTTAATCAATAAACCCTCTTATTGGCTAAATCACCCTTTCAAATAATCTCAATCCTACCTATTTTCCTCTAAATCAACTCCAAATAGTTTTCTAAGCTTATCCTAGCCTATTAATTAATCCTAGTTGATTAATTAAATCATCTCCAACTCCTATGAGTTGCTAATTCTAATAAATTCCCTCTAATCGAGCTTATCTTTTCTAGATCTACTTTATCTTTTATCCCACAGTCACTAGGTTTCTAGCTTCTCCCAAATTAGAAAGCTATGTAAAGGACCTACCTCCTTCCTTCCAAGCTTACACCTTTACAAACACCATGCTTTGAATAGTGATTATTATAGGCATATTGATAGAGTATTCTCCACCATTGAAGAATCTTGTTAATCTTTCCTCCATTCATCCACTCTTTGCATTAGAGTATTAAAGGAAGATCCATATATGGCCTTGTAGCCATTTTGGAGAGACACTTTCCTCTTGTGAGAGATAACAATCCTTTGATCCCTTTGTGATCTTAAGGAACAACTTACAATTTAAAAGGCATATCAAACTTAGCAAGAATTAGCTTGATGTTTTCAAAGCTGCATTTGGATGCATTAATTTAATTTTTTTTTTGGTCTTAAATAGCCTTATCTTGACGTTAATGGTAGATTAGCTTAGTTCATTTGAAACTACTTGGTGTTAGTTTCCTTTTAATTAACTTAGTTAATTTAACATACATACATCTTGTATAAGATGCATTATATTTTCTGTCATAAAGAGGAGGATGGGATGAGATATGCATGAGAAGGATGTGTATTAGACCATTTTTATAGGTATTTGTATATATTCACACACGAGGAGCACTAGGGTGGTCTAAGAGACACCACTTTATTGCATGTGTGGGCATACGAGCATATTGTGATACTGAGGCTGCTTGGTGGTCCATGTGGAGAGTGGGTTAGACCTAGGATACTGAGTGGTGGGTAGGTGTGCGGGGTAGGAGGATGGACATTAATACATATAGATCTATGTTGGATCACATAGGGCTATGGGCCATTATCTGGAGGCCATATCGTGACTATGGTGGATGGCCAGAGGATGTAGTGGAGCTGTTATGTATACGATGTACTATGTGGTTAGAGGAAATGTTTCCTGGGGTTGTAGAGCTATTTAAGGGAGAGTTCATGGCATGCAAGTTTTACATGGTGTTGTATACCCCTGTACCAATTTTTTCAAGTTTTATCATTCAGAGGCACCTCGGGTCTACCTAGTCAATCTAGTAACCTCCCAATTGGTGTTACCTTAGGTGATTTAGGAAAGTCCATTAATTCCCCCTAGGTGATTTTAGGAGTTCATTAAAAGTTGCAAGCTTCAAACAGTTGTGGGAAGGGCTATCACTAGCCTTTATAGGAATGGAACAACCCCATGAAGTGGAGTGGAAAATAAAAAATGGATGTGGAGGCAATTCAAAGGCCTTGGGACATCATGGAAGTGATTCAGGAAGGACTTGGAGAAGTTGGGGTAGTTTCACCAAAATTAGGGTTCACAGGCCTAGGTAGTGCACAAGCCAAAAAAGATGTTGAGCTTCGGAAGGTGATTTTGAGAGCTCTAGATGGATTTAGGAGAAAAATGAAACATCTTTGAAAATCAAATTCCAATCCTTAAAAATATGGTGTAATTATTTTTTTCACAAAACTTTGGCGCAATGGGTTTTAAAGCAGTTTTTATCATGTATAGGTGGAGTACTAGATCAAAAATCCTATTTTTCATGGACCAAATGGATGAATAAATACCTCAAATACCCACTATTGGATTCAAAAGGAAATTTCCAGTAAAGATAATAAAACATTTCATCAAAAATGTCCATTGGGAGCTCAAGATATTGCCGTCACAAGTTATCCTCAAGGTTCAAGAGTTAGTCAAATTTTCAGCTCTAGGAGCTTGGTGGGATTTTGTGCCCCTCACATCCCTCAAGGTTAGGGACATCAAGGTTGAGAAAATGTTCCCAGCCCCCATGAATCCCTTTGGACCCACATATGACCTCCAAGATTTCCAGTTTAGCCCTGAGGTGCTTGCGGGAGTTCAAAGCCTTCACCGTTGGATCACTGCCACGAGTCATCACCTAGAGCACCATGGAATTTGATGTCCCTCATGTCCCTTTGAGGAGAGTGACATAAAACATGGAAAAATTCACCCAACCCCTAAGGAGACTCCTATTCAATCATGGGACCTCTTCAAGAGTGAATTTCCAGCCCCTAGGTGCTTGTCAGGCCTCCATTCTCAATCGTTAGATCTCCGCCACGTCTCATCACCTTGCTTACCATGGAATTTGATGTCCCTCATCACTTAGCCATTCCCACTCATTTATTATTCAAAAATTCATACCTTGCCATGAATTTCTTCATTATTTTCTAGACACCCAGTCCACCATTGTTGCTCCAAACTAGCTCCGCCATAACAACCAAACCTTCCACTCCATGAAGATGAAGTAGAAAGACCTCAACCCATTGTCTCGTGGGGAAGAAATATAGGCCCACTTACTCTTGGACCCCCTCTTCATGATCTACCAACAAGTTCCCGCAAGAACATTTCAAATTTCAAAGGTGATGGAACACAACTCCCTGAAGAGCACATATCAGCCTTCACCACTATAGACACTGGTTTTTGGTGTAACTCCTCTCGTTCATCCTACATTCGTTATCCTTCATTAAAATTTCCCCCTCACTTTTCTTTTTCCTAAATTTGATTAAATTCCATTTATTTACTCACCCTTAATTAATTAATTATCAAATGGTCTCCATGTGGTCCCATTTGATAATTCAAATTTCACAGTATCTCACATATCCTAAATTTATTCAATTCATGGGAAATAATATACCCATCCAACACTCCACTCCTAAATTAAAAAATGGGATACATTATTACACCTAACCATGTCCACCATGCTCCCCACTTCATATCACATCCTTATCTCTTTAACCTCATAGTTCAAATTGTGAGCCCTACCTGATCACATCATGTCTCTTAACCAAGATTACTTTACCCAACGCAGGCTACCTAATACTCATAGTCTAACCTCATTAGAATAAGTTGAAAAATTTGGGAAAATGCTATTTTGAATTTTTATCCTCTTGTTTATCACATTACCCTCATACTGTCCTTGTAATGACACTGGGATCCCCATAATACTCTGTTCATGATTTCATGGTTCACTTAGCATGGTTCATGTTGCATGTTGTGTTTGGATTAGTTCCGTAACACCATATACATACCAACATCTATATATTTCTTTGTTCATTAGCTTGCATGTTATCTGTTTGTATTATATTTTATCATTATTCTTTATCACACGGGGGTTGACATCCTCCAAGGGAGTTCATAGCCTCTTGGAACCGACATTATCCGGGAGACCCCCTCATATTGTTATCTAATCACATCTATTTCAGTTTTTCAGATCTATCTTCTTTTATCACATATCTATCTTCTCTATGCCTATAGATCCATATCTACATCTGAGGTCTTAAGCCCTTCATCATTTAAAGTTGCTGGTGGCTTCTTGTATTGGCTTTCACTCACGTGAGAATGAGGTTTCCTATACAACATTTTAGCACACCCGGTGGGACCGGACCCTAGATCTGGTCATTTTGTTTGTTACTATACTCGTCTTGTCTAACTTACTTGTCTGTAAGGTCTTAGTATTTGTCGATATCAATTTAGTATGATCAATCATTTAGGTCATCTCAGAGGTACGTGCTCTTCCTATTTTCAAATGGCTTTCTATTTAGCTATGTATAATAAGTATCCACTTTCTGTTTATTGTTACATAATTAATAATAATCGAATGAAACAAAAGAATAAATTACTTTTGAGTTCTACCCGCATGGGGAATAGATTTGGAAATTAACCTTATGGCTTGAATTTTATTTTCGAGCTTGGTTTTGTAATAAATATATATCTTGATTTTATTGCTTGATTTATTTTTATAAATGTCATAAATATCATAATTAATTGTCATCAAAAAATTAGTATTTGGAGGATAAAAGTTTATATATTATTTAATATTGATTATTTGAGTTGTCAGTTACATTTTGTAGTTCATATCCATCTGTCTAGTTTATGATACCATCGTTTGTTTTCTTTGAATGATTGTTAATATACAATCTAATTTATATTATTTTATATAATAATACTAACCTTAATTATAAAACAAATTTAAAAAAATGTAATTATTATTAAATTTAATTAAATTAAATTACAAAAAAAAAACTAATACTTTTACCCTAAATACCCTCACATCTAACATCCCCTATTCCTCCACATTCCCAACGTGGTCGACCCTTGAGTTCTCATTTATATCCTCATCTCCCTCAGTTTTCACTATTCCCTCTCCACCGAGTTACTTTCCTCAAAACCCGAGCTCTCTTCTTAAAATACACCACCCAACTCACCACTACTCTGATCACCTCCCAACACTTGGCCACCTCGGCCACACCCACATCAAGCTCTCTTCCTAACAACTCTATCCCACTTCTCATCTATCTACCCAATCCACTCGACCAACTACCCACATATCTCTTTACTCTTGAGCTACACCCACCCAAGCTCCTCATCTCCCAAACAAACCTATCCGCTGATATCTCCCAATGCCAACTTCTACACCAACTCCCACCTCACCATCCCCTTCTCTCTTTGTCTTATCTACCTAACCTGATTCCCATCTCTCTTTACCCTAGCTCTACTCTCACATCTAATATCCCCAAGCTCTCCACTTGCCCTGTACCATGAGCTACCAGCTCCTTACCTACCTTTCCCCCTGTTCACTGAGTTATTTCCACAGAAAACCCATACTTCTTCCTTCCACTCCACACAACCCTTCATCGAACTCCTCACCTGATCCATAGTGTAACTCTGCTCAAATCCATTCTAAAACCCACATAGCCACTCCCAACACGTCCTCACCCAAATCAACTCCTCACTTCATTCCACGCTATAATTGACCTATCCCCCATCCACATGAGCTCCCTCCTGTGCTACTCTCTATCCCACATAGAATGAGATCCCTCCCATGTTAACCACCTCTCCCATCCACTCCACCTCCCAATCCCTGTCTCCCACACAGACCCTTCATCTTTGGTGTCATCACCAATCATTTTTTTGTTTTCTATTCACTATTTTATCATTTTATAGCTTATTATAATTTTATAGGATATTTTTATAGTCTAAAGTTGGTCTATCATTATATAGTGCATGTCGTAATTTATTATTTCAAATCCACTACCACATTGCATAGTTTGGCATTCCTCGTTTCGATTTGGAGTTTAATAGTTATTTCCTTGTTTATTTCATCATTTAGTTTCTCTTCTAGTTGATTAGTTCTCATATCTTTCTCACATGCGAACATCAAATTACTTGTTGTTAATAAGTTTAATTTCATATGCGAAGGTACTTATTGTGCACACAAATATTAGAACATTTTTTTATATTTTTAACTTACGCCTCTAATTGTCTTATTTGCTTTTGTAGGTAAAAGCCTGTGACCTTGCAACCATCCAATCACGTCGTCAAAGATCATTTATTACAACATAAACATGAATCAAATATCCTTCCACTAACCTCATATACAATTATAAATGGTGTAATTTTAGGGTACTCAGATGTTCCTGACCACTGATTGACATTTTCAAAATACGTCACTATCATGTGTAATCAAATAACATGGGAAAGCGTTCTCCAAGTTTTACTCATTTTTCCCTTTTTTTAATTTTTTGCATTGTAATTTCCTTTCTTTCATGATTGTTTACATCAAACTTCACATTTCAAATTTGGTCTAAAATGAACCCCATACATCCTACCTAATCAGATAGCTTAACTAAGGGTTTAACCTTCTACATTTCACTTATCACACACTGTTTGAGACTTCACGAACAAGATCAACACATCAAAACATTCCTTTCACTTGGTTCACTGATTGGGATTTGAACACCCAACAAGAAACCATTTTAGACATTTCCTTAGCCAAAACTACCTAAAACCAACCTTAGACTTCGGTTCTTTAGGCACCTTCATTATCCATTTTACTTTTCTTTTCACATCTCATAATTAGTCATGATGATAAAAAATATGCTGCTTGATTTGTTTGTCAAAAAAATACATAAACAAATGTTTATCTATTTCACACCTATTGTCACTCTCTCTCAAATCTAAATAAAACAACAATGTCCTCCACCCAATAAAGTTACTTCCTCTAAGGATCTTGCCCAACAAGATTATAAACTCAAAACGATGCCTTCAGTTACCCAATCCACTATCTCTATGGCCTCACTTCATGAGAACCATGTCATCCAAGATTGTCCCTATCTTAAAACCAATTCTCATATCCCTCACCAAGATAATCTTCCTAAACCAACTACACCACCATCTCCCGCTCCTCTAGAGACACTCGAACTTCATCCTAACCCCATATATGATTTCTTACTCCAAAAATATTCCACAATCTTTCAATCCTCCTAGTCTCCTAAATTGGTGGATCACATTCCACCCACATCCTTTTTTGTCAATTCTATTTCATCCACTACTAATATGCCGTTCTATCCATCTCAACCTCTTCACACTTACATTCCTACCCATCGTATGCTCCAACCATCTCAACCTCTTAACACCCATATCCCCACTTATCATTTACCACAACAACCTACCCATATTCAATGAACACATCATGTACCTATTGTTCAAAGTCAACCTATACAACAATCTCAATCCATGACACCTGTTAATCTTACCAAACAGTTCCCCACACACCTACACACCTACAAGTTTATCAACCGTCTTATCAAACGATTTCACAAACATCCAAACCATAAGTCTATCAACCACCTTATCATTCGCCTTATCAAGCAACATTTCATAACACACAACTAATCCAATCTCAACATAACAACACATCAAGTGATCCAATTCATGCCTTAATAAATCAATTTTCTAGTTTAGAGGCTACTACCTTGGCACCCAAGGATACATTATCCTATGAACAATTCTGTAACAAACTGGTTCATCCGTCAGTTCCAATCAAACCCTACCCTCCTCATTAGAAACTTCCTGATTTTACTAATTTCAACAATAAGGAAGATCCCCAATAACATATCCTCACATTTAAACATGCATGTTGTCTTATTGTACATGATCACAATCTACTTGTTCGTACTTTCCCCATGTCTTTATCTGGTCATGCGTTGGAATGGTACAAAAATATCCCACAACATTTCATATTCTCTTTCACCCAACTTGCACAATTGTTTTTAGAATAATTTTCTATCAATATTGCATGCAAAACCACTATCGTTGAGCTATACACCATCTGACAGTTTGATGATGAATCCATTGCCAATTTTTCACACGATGGTGTAGTGTTATAAACCAACTGTCATTCACTCTTCCGCAAACAAACTCATCAAACTCTTCTCACATTCATGTGCAAAACATATATCATCTACTTTACAAGTCGAGTCATTTTGAAGCTTCAATGAAGCTTTCATAATGGCTCGCAAACTCGAAACCCATGCCATTGAACACAGTCATATTAAAATCAGATGCACCAAACCTAAAATCAAATCTAGTAAACCATTCCCACATAACGAAAAATTTAAGGGTGTGGCCAATTCCATGGATAGTAATCCCTTGTCCACAAAAAAAGCACGTGGCCTCAACAACAAGCCCCTTTACCAACAATCAACTATACCCCCTTGGGAGAATCCTAAAGATCTGTATTTGAAAAATTGATGAATGTAAACTCCATCCAAATTCATCCCATACCACTCATGGATAATTCGCAAGCCAAGCCTATTTGGTATCATGAAGCCCAGTGTTATAAATATCATCGATTCAAAGGTAACAACATTGAGAAATGTTGTTCCTTAAAATATCTTGTCCAACAATTCATAAATCAAGGGGATATCCAAATTGATAGCTCCACTACTTAAAATTTACCTAATCAACCACCAACGAATCAAGCCATGCCCTTTACATCTCAAATATTAAATACTTATATGATTCACACCATCAATCAAGATCTTATCTCATCGATAACTCTGTATGTTCCCACCTTAGATATTATTCCCACACCTTATTCAGAACCTAGCACACCTATGTAAACTGTTACTACTTGTCCTGAACCTACACTTCTTCCACCTTTACCACATCTGCATCAAATTTGACTATAAAATCTAATTTATCCATTTCAATCATGCCCCAATCCACCACATATGATTCATCCTTAGCACCTATTTCAGCCCCATTGATATCCACACATATCCGTACAACTCTCACATCTTTTCCTTCACCCACATCTACATCAAACACACCTATTACTACACCTACATTACTCACAACCATCGCAGCTAAACTCATTTCTACCACATGTACCTTTACAACCCCACCTCCGACATAAACCCCATTAGAAAACATATGATTCTTACCCCTCAAAGTAATTATGAAGCAACCAGTTCCACCTACTTCTACACTCGATACTACTCCTACATTTTTTGAATTACCTATAATGTATAGTACATCGGTTACCACATCACCCACATCTCCAAATATCCCAAATATTCCTACATCCCTATATATCCCAACTACCCCTATATCTATCATATCAACAAATCCACCTATCCCTACCTTGACATCTTTACCTATATACTTTCCCATGGCCACATCACTTGGTCTATCCCAATACTCTTTACTTAATCCTTCTATCCCAATGACCAAATCCTCTTGATCTGAAACCCTATCAAAGATACCCTTTGAAACATCTACTGAACAAAAACCTCCACCTAAGTAAAATAAATATGGTTTACATTCTCCCTCTACAAAATCAAATCTTTCCATGCCAAAACCTAAACAATTCACATCTCACATAGATCTCATTAATCACATCATACAAACATCTATTTCTCCATTAACATCCTCATCTTGTTTTAGGACATTTTCTCCATTAATAACCACACCACCAATGTCAGATCCTTTGGTTGAGATTATTATCATCCATGCTAAGAGTAAATCTTCTCGATTAAAGTATAAGGCTCATGGAAAACATACCCGATAGTCCCTTGCACATCCTCGAAAACATTCAGACTTTCCCTTTTTTCAACTATCAAATCCCACCACATCTACGACATCTCGCAATGATCAATCCACATCCAAACAATACAATCCTTTAACCAAATTTGATTTTTATTCCAAAACACATAATTTACCCATTCAATGTACATCCTAAACTAAATCCCAATCCAAACAATCCAGTCTTCCAACCAAATTTGATTTATCTAATTCACCCATCCAATCTAAATCAATACCTAAGTTTAAGACAAAACATCATAAGAGTTATCTTCCTCATGACACTTTGATTGGGTCCTACACACATATTTTTCAACATTTAGTTTGAATATCTACTATCATGCTTCCTCCCATTAAAGACTTTAATCCATATGGTCCAAAGCCATCATGGTTCAATCTTAATTACATTTACACTTATCATCGTACCTCAAGCCATGACATCAAACATTCTAAGTCATTTTAGACAATCGTCCACAACCTTATTAAGAAAGATAATTTCCTCATTCAAGGGAAATATCCTTCTCCATCTACATTTAATACAATTCATATCCCATCCCTCAGGTTTCCCATGATTCCTTCATCCACATCATCCCTTGACATCCATCATGCACATGATGTTCCTCTTAAGGAACATCCTCCATTGTTCATCAATACCACTTATTTTTCCAAGCACACTTGTGGTCTCCAACTGTTTATCCCATACAAATCTAAAACAATGTCATCTAAAATATTTTAACATCATTTAAATCCTTCACATTTAATTCATTGGGGGAGAAACCTTCCCTCGACCTTGAGCATATCATCCGTACAACTCCCTTGACACTAGGGGCTTCGTTCCTTGACATTGTTTTGTTTACCTCCTTCAAATCCATCTAATCTAAACTAATTCCGTCAAAATCCTCATATCATTCTAAGTCCACCATTGTGGCCATTTTTGTCCTTGTGAGGGACCATTATTATTATTTTGCTTATCGAAGTCCACCATTGTGGCCATATTTGTGTCTCTTTTGGGGCACCATCTATTTCATCAAGACAACATTTGTGGCCATTTTTATCCTGCCATATTTGTCTCTCTCGCTGGGGGCAATATTTATTTTCATCCAATTCCACTATCGTGGTCATATTTTGCTTCCTTAAGGACATAGTTTGATTTCTCACTTGTCTATCACATCTAATCCTTTGCAAACTATCATCTCATCCTGTCACAAGTGAATGTCTTCCCTCTCTTGGTGGTAAACTAGAGAAATAACCTCTTAAGGCATTGCACTTGTGACCAATCTACTCTTAGCATATCTACCAATGAGCACTTAGTCATATCCTTAGATCACTCGTCCACCATTAGCCCCTTCCGTCTATTATGTTAATGATATGAATTACATAGTCTACCTTCACTACTTTGATATGACCCCATAAACATTACATCCATCACCCTCTCATTCTCTTATTACAGTCATGCAAAGGGTCCATAGGGTGTCACTTGTATGATCATCGTCCCCTCCTAAGTGGTCTACTTAGCTATTCCTAGCTCTCCCCCATGTGAAGCTAACATTCATATATGTAAAAGGCAAAATCAAAGTTTTCAAAAACAGACTAAACCCTCGAAGGACAACTATTCGTGTAAAAAAAAAGAAAGAAATAGAAAAAGGAAGCTAAAAGGAAAAGCATACAAATCAAAATCAAAGCAAAATCAAAAGAAATAGACCAATCCCTTGAAGGAAGGCTATCATATATATTAATATTGTCGTCCAGATTATGTATAAAGTAGACCATACCCTTGAAGGAAGGCTACTCTTTTATGGCATTCAAAAATATTCCCACTTTGATCAGCTTTCTTCTATTGTTATTTCCCTTTCCCAGAGCTGGGGCATAGGCATAAGGAAAACCCCCTTTACAGAACCCTCTTCCCACATAAAAGTTACATCTCAAATCCCTTGTCATGTCAACATTAGGTTTATGAGAATATTTCATCCATATTTGCCTCATGGTCTTTTGGTATAACTAACTATCGTTTGTTATGTGTTAACACCTACTATTGACTGCAAGTGCAATGCCTTGAGTAGTAACCTTTCTTGTTTATCTCCAATCTAGTTTGAAGCATAGTTTCCCTATATGCCCTTGCTACAACTATGTTTCATTCATTTCATCAAGATCATATTTTATCAAAATCACATCAAATTTCACACTATGAATTTTATATCTATCCATAAAATCCATGAATGCACTTGCAAATACATTTTTCAGTTTGTGAATTCTACTTGATCCCCATTGCAGTTTGCGAATCCTACTTGAGGATCCTTCTCAAGGAAAGTTCATTATCATGTAACTTCTTATCCACCAACATGTTCAACAATTTCTTTGATCCATTGTTCTTCGCTCCCCATTTCCACTCATCACCATTTGTATCCACATCATCCTTCTCACCTTTCTGTCCCCTTTCACCATGCTGAATATCTTACTTGCCTTTCCTCTTGATTTTCCCTTTCACTCTTCCACCTTCAGTTTTACAATCTTACTTAATCATCTATACAGCTAGAGAATCTTAGTTAAGGTATATCTTCTTTCCTTGGATCCTCTTGTTGTAGAAGCTTCTCGACCATTTCCTCTTTCAGCGGACGGCAATCATCACCACATATGTCTTTCCACTCCTCCTTTTTCACTCGACACTCTTACATCATCACTCCTACCACATGGGTATCCCAATTATGGATTTCCCTTACACTCTCCATCTACATTGCATATGTTCCTCCATCCACTCATATCACACTCCTTTGTTTCCTTGTTATCACCTTGATATCACCTCCTTTCATCTCTTGTTCCATTTTGGTATACACCACTCAGTCTTTTCATCATTCTTCTTCTTATTTGGCTTGGTGATCCTACTTAACCATCCCTGTCGCATGGTAATCTTACTTAAGAGTCCCTCTTAAGAATGGTTTTCCATCTGACCCTTTCACATCCCATCATATTTCCATCATCTTCTGTCTCCCATCTCTCATCCTAATCATCTGATCCAACCAAACATTCCACACATGTACCCAATCCAATTTTGTCTTTCTCCTTCCATATCGTCACTGTTGGTTTGGTGATCTTACTTAACTCCTCATGTGACATGGTGATCTTACTTATGAATCTCTCTTAAGAATGATCTGTTATCCTACACTTGCCCACCACTCCACATTCTCACCATCTACATTTTATTGTCATTCCCCATCATCACATCCTCTCACCTCCTCTTCCATTCTTGCAAACACAACTTCCTACTTACCCCCTGTTCATCTCCATCATCACTTGCTTGGTAATATTACTTAACCATTGTTTCCCAATTCATTTCATATCTTGTTTCTTCATCTTTCTTTCATTCATTCTCATCCATGATGGCCTCTCCTTACATTCATCTTCACACACATCGTTATCCCTCATTTCTTTACTCTTTCCATTCCATCTTCTAGATTTATTCCACATATCTAACCCCATACTTACTCGTCATTTTCATTTTTCATCTCCTAACATTATTTCATCATCATATTCCATTCCCATACTAATAATTATAAGTGGAATTCTCCTTAAAATCACTCATCTCCATTCTGCATAGCCTAGATCCTTCTCTTTGACCTCCCCCATTCTATCTTCATTCCTTCCTTCCTCTGTGCCCTCTGATCATTATCAGGGGACTTCTCCTAATGTCACTTCATTGGCATTCCCCATTCTATTCCTCATTTAATTTCCTCCTCTTCTCACCTTTTGTCCCATCCTTCCCTAATGATCATTATTGGTGGATTTCTCATAACACCCACTAGCTGGCATTTCCTCTCCTATCCCTTCCTCTCTTTTTCTTCTCCACCTCTCCATATTTCATTCTTCCTTGCCAATTTCTTCACTATCTTCATCATACCCTCTCTCTATTTTCTCATCATTAACTTATCCTCATCTAACGCATCTCCGGATATTTTCCAATTTGTGTCATTCCTCCCCTCCAGTTTCTCTTTACGTTCCTTATGATTCTCACTCTTTATTGAATATGTCCATTCTTGGTTCCCTTCCTTCTGCATAATTTTCTTCATTATCCTCACCTCCTTTCTGATCCTCATCTTATTTCACTTCCTCTATATAATCTTCTTCCCCATTTTACCTTGCACTTCCTTCTTACTTCCCCATCGACAACTTGAATATTTAGCGTTGTCCCATATTTTTTTATCATCCCACCATCCACATGTATTTCCACATGGTCAGTTCCATATTCTTTGCCTTGGATTTCCTCACTATAATTTGGTTCCTTTGATTTTATTTGTTCTATCATCTCTTTTGTTTTTCATTACCTATATACCTTCATCTGCTTCATCCTCCTTCACACCTTTTATTTTAAATAACTCTCTCCCTTTTTCATAATTTCACCCTCTACTCTGTCCATTTATTGTATTCTCCTTTCTTTTCCTTCATCATTTCCCCCTTCCTCTATAATCCTTCTTTGTTATCTTCTTCCTCCCTTTTCATTCCTTATTTTCTCCTCCTCCATCTCTGTACCTCTGTTCCATACCCCTGTTGCCTTCACTTTCAAACTTTCTTTCTCTTATCATAATCAACCACTCCTCCTTTCCACTCCCTTTTATCTTTCTCATTACATCATTCACCACATCTTTCATAGCTAGCATTCACAATCAATTCTGATGTTTCTCTGTTTATGTACCACCGTCGATCCATTTCATTACCATTCTCATTCTTCTCTCTACAACATTGACCTCTTCTCTTTTTGTGAATTATGTCACATCTTTTATCTTCACTAGTCCTCTCGTAGGGGCATCATCATATCCATTTCTAAGAATCTCTTCCCATATTCCTTTGACATTTTTTTCTTGGAGGATACCAGAATGACTTTCACATGTCCGATCTTGTTCTCTTCCATGAATGTTTTCTCTGATTTGTTTTGTCGCAAAAGTATCTTGACTTCTTATCCTACTTACCGAAGAAGTGGGATTGATTTTTCTTTTTCACGTACTAATTTTCCACCACTTATGCATATTTCCTATGAAATATGATAACCATCATATTTATCACCCTTTTAGGGCATTCTATCTCACCCTTCTATCCTATCTGCTCATCATGTCAAAATTTATGATTATTCCCCCCTGGGTAATTTTTACTTACATATCCACCTTTTATATTGTGCCTTATGCTAGGGAATTATTTTCATCCTCGTCCCTTTTGTGGACACATGCTTTTTCACTTGATTCCTCATGTACGAAGGATTTCACATACTCTTCGCATTCAGTTGTGCATATTTTGATGTTTTCCTATGACCCATTGGTCATCATGGTTTACATCCATATTGAAGTGGTATCCACCCAATTACAAGTCCATAGAACATTGTCACTCATCTCTGTTGAGACTGTAATCGTCCTCTACCGATGTGATATTGGAGTCACCGCCATATTTTTCATTGTTATTGCGATCCTTTTTTTCCTGGAGCATCTTACCTTGGTCATGTCTTCATCCATTCTCAGACACATATTTCATCCAACCCATTTTGTTTTTGTCTCATGGCTTGCTATCGCAAGCCACACAACAAAAAGGGGAAAATGTAGACACCAGTTTTTGGTGTAACTCCTCTCATTCATTCCACATTCATTTTCCTTCATTCAAATTTCCCCCTCACTTTTATTTTTCCTAAATTTGAGTAAATTATATTTATTTACTCACCCTTAATTAATTAATTATCAAATGGGTTCAATGTGGTCCCAATTGATAAGTAGAATTTGGCATTATCTCACATATCCTAAATTTATTCAATTCATGGGAAATAATATACCCATCCGACACTCCACTCCTAACTTCAAAAATGGGATGCATTATTGCACCTAACCATGTCCATCATGCTCCCAACTTCATATCACATCCTTATCTCTTTAACCTCATAATTCAAATCATGAGCCCCCTCCGATCACATCATGTCTCTTAACCAGGGTTAGTTTACCCAACCCAGGTTACCTAATAACCCACAATTTAACCTCACCCCTAGGTTATAAATATGGGCCTTCCCCCCTCATCAGAATAAGTTGAAAAATTTGGGAAAATTCTATTTTGAATTTTTATCCTCTTTTTTTTATCATAGTACCCTCATAATGTCCTTGTAATGACATTGGGATCCCCATAATACTTTGTTCATGATTTGGTGGTCCACTTAACATGGTTCATGTTGCATGTTATGTTTGGATAAGTTTAGTAGCACCATCTACATACTAGGATCTGCATATTTCTTTGTTCATCAACTTACATGTTATCTGTTTGTCTTGTATTTTATCATTATTCTTTATTACATGGGGGTTGACATCCTCCAAGGGAGTTCATAGCCTCTTGGAACTGACATTATCCAGGTAACGCCCACATATTGTTACCTAATCACATATGTTTTAGTTTTGTAGATCTATCTTCTCTGCACCCGTAGATCCATATCCGCATATGAGGTCCTAAGTGCTCCACCATTCAAAGTTTCTGGTGGATTTCAATATTGGCTTTCACTCATGCAAGAATGAGGTTTCCTGTATAATAACCACATCATGTGGGATTATTAGTTTCTAACATGAAGATGTTGCTATAAGATTGTTCGTGTAGTCTCTCCAAGAAAAAAAAATAGAATGGTTCTACCTCCTACCTACCCAATCCATCACTTGCTGGAATGACATCAAAAGGAAGTTCAAGGAAATATTAAGATTTATTGAGGACTTTCAAGACCTCATTGTTCAATTGGCATAAATAAAGAAAGGAGAAAATGAAACTATGAGAAACTTCATGGCTCATTTTGACCAGTTACTCCACTGGATACCGTAGGAGGATTCACCATCTGAAAACAACGTCAAAATATTCTTTATTAGTTCTCAATAAATCAAGGTAGGATTTTTCCTATGAAGAGTTCAACCGAGGGATATTTTAGAAGCACAAAGATTAGCCATTAAAATTGGTGACAATCTCATTGTCTTTGAAAAGATCAAGAATTCCTCAAAGGGTAAAGATCAACATCCTAGAGATGAAAGAACCGATCGCTTTGTTAGAAAATGGAAAATGAAATGGCATTGTTGAGGAGGGAAATATTTGAAAGAGTTTCTTCTCAAATAAGCAACAAAAATCAAAATTGTAGGAGCACCCCGAAGGCTTGCCTTGGAGGCCCCACATGTCAATACAAGTTGTAGGAGTAAGGAAAATGAAGAGGATCTTGAACAAGAAAGGGAAGGTGGTGATTTCCTAGAAAGTGTTGAGTTTGAGAATGATACACAAATCAGATTATGTGAATATTATAGAGGTGATGAATATGAAAAAGAAGATGCACCTAAGACTTAAGATCCTCTTGTGGTGACTCTAAAAAACAAAATAATCAGTCAAGGATCTCTACTCCCACCCTCCATGAAGTCTGCATTGTTGAAGCCTAATCCTATAGCAAAGAAAAAGTCTCCAGCAATTCCAAGTAAGTCTTTTGATGCCTCTTCTAATTGTAAATCTAAAGCTTCTCCTATAAAATATAGTACTTTGAAAGCTACTAGTGTACCTTTCAAGATCCCCTATATTCACCAAAAATATACTCATACTTCTAAACCTATCCTAAATCCAAAATAAGTCCCTTCATGACCCTCACTTGCATCTACTCCTTTTGAATTCATAGAATACGTGAAAAAAGCTAAAGTGTAGATTATTGAAACCAAATATTTGTGGACTCATCATGAACAATTTGAGAGATTTTTCTGATATATAAGGAATGGAAGTTTGACACCCAATGTTGTAACAACCTATTCTAAAAGAGTAATACCAAACCCACATGAACCTTCCTTAAAAAACATGCTTTCCTTGAGCGCATCCAAGACTGACAAGGTTGATCCTTTATACGTATCCCTTTTTGTTGGATAATATGTACTGAATAATTACATAATAGATTTTGGTGCCTCAGACAATGTGATACCTTTGAAGGTTGCCAAGGATCTCAAACTCACCATGAGTACACCCGGTGGCTCTTATTAATCCTTGAAGTCAAAAGAATTCCCACTTGTAGGGAAGGTCAAAGATGCATAGGTGGCTCTCACTAGATTTCCAGAAAAGAAATTTTTAGCGATGGTTTTGGTAGTAGACATTCTAGCCTCATTTGGAATGTTTCTCAGAAGGGGTTTATGTAAATAGTTGGGAAGTAAGATCTAGATGAACTGGTCTTCTACAACCATTCTAGTTAAAGGAGACATGGAAAAATTGCTTCCAGAGAAGAAGATGAGGTACGGAGTGCGAAATTATGGAAGTCTAGGAACTGAAATCTTGTACCAAGATACCAGGCAGATGATTCACATTGTGATAACGAGGAGGAAGAGGATATTCCCATCTTGATAGAGATAGACATGCCTTCACAAAGAGGTATGGACCTTGAAGAATCATTGAGGAGATTCAACTTACAAGAGGGAAACCTTGAATTACCGGACGACACAAACCATGAAGAAGAGGAAAAGATTCTTAGAAAATCTCAAATGGAAAAATTAGCTTGTGTGATTATCCAAGATGAAATTAAGGTATTTTCATTCCCATTTGGAGATGAAGATGATCTCAGCCATGTCATTCATGGAGGGACAAGACCAGCTTGTGATGAGATTGTAAAAGGTTTGAAATAAATGTCTATACAAGAACTGCTTAGAGCCATAGAGGAAACAAAAGATCCTGAGCTCACTCTCAAACTCCCGATGAAAGCCATGAATCTATAAGATAAGTGTGAATCTGATTTGAAATCTTCAATCAGTGTGAAGGTTAGCCATGTTGAAACAAAGCAAGATGAGAAAAATAATTCCCCCTGAGCTAATGATTAATGGATGCAACAGTGAATGGATATATTTTCTTTCCCATTTGAAGAAGAAGACTCTTTCCATGATGAAGAAATTGAATCAAAAATTTTTGAGGCCTTTGAAGATGAAGCTAATCTTGACAAAGGAGTGATAGAATGCAATGATTCCCAAGATGATGAAGTAATCCCTCTGAATAGTTTCCTTGGGTTGAAAAATAAAGATTTTTAAAAGGCATCCAAAGATGAGCTGCAAGAAGTAACAAAGGAGGTCTCTATGTAAGAACTATTAGATGCAGTGGAAGTTACAGAAGACCCCGAGTTGATTCTTGATCTCTTAACTCATGCCATGGTCATACAAGACAAGTATGAGGTCGATTCTAATCCTTTTGTCAGTACTCAAGCACCTCACAGTGGAGTAGAGAAAAATGATAAGTTTGAGGTTTCTCATGGAAAAGAGGTCAATGAGCATAGACCTAAGGAAAGAAAAGAATTTAGAATGTTCAAGTAATTTGAAGGAAAAGTAGCCCTGGGGTAGCGATATCATGCTCAATGAAGAGTTAACTATGTGGATGAATGCAAAATGCAAATGGCATTATGAAATTGATTTCAAAGCGGATGAAGGTAGTGGAATTTCCAAGTGAAAACCTGAGCATCAAGAAGCTCATGTGGACTCACTCATACAAAAAACACAGATGGTGGTGAAATCATCCAAATTTCATAAATAGTTAAGGATAGGATCCTACTTTCTGGAACTAGTCAATGGCTTCGTAGAACAACATTACTTAGTGTTGCCCACTCATGAGTAAATTTTAAGGAATGAAAAGTATTTCAGTGAAAGTGGGTTGTCCCCTACCTTGTACCATAGGTGATTACTAGGTTTGTTTCCCTTTCTATTGCATGTGTTTCCCTTCTCGTTATGTGTCATGTGTTTCCTTTCTATCATTGTGTGTGTGTGTGTGTGTGTGTTTCCTTCTTCTCTCTCTTTCTCTCTTGTACATTTTACATGAATCCGTAGGGCCCAATGGATAAGTCATTGGTCAATGAATCATATGGTATAAAGTTGAGATTCTAGATTCCCCATGTCATGTCTTCACTGCACTCAGTCCATGTCATGTCCCTAAGCTAGAGACAAAAGTTTTCTTACAAATGTGTAATAAGGAAATTGACAATTTCCAAACATGAAAACTATACCCTTGTACTAATTTTTTCACATTTTCTCATTCTGAGGCACCTCGAGTCTACCCAGTCAGTATAGTAACCTCCCAATTGGTCTTAATTCATTCCCCTAGGTGATTTAGCAAAGTCCATTCATTCCCCCTAGGCAATTTTAAGAGTTCATTAAAAGTTTCAAGTTTCATGCTATTGTGGGAAAGGCTATCACTAGCCTTCCTACGACTAGAAATATCCCATGGAGCGGAGAAGAAAAGAAAAAATAGACGTGGAGGAACTTCCAAGGCCTTGGGACATCGTGGAAGTAATTTAGGAAAATTCTGGAAGGACTTGGAGAAGTTGGGGCAGTTTCACAAAAATAAAGGTTTATTAGCCAAAAACGTTGTTGAGATTTAGAAGGTGATTTCGAGAGCTCTACATGGAGTTACAAGAAAAAAAAATTATTTTCGGAAAGGGAATTACAATCCCTACAATATGGTGAAATTAGGTTTTTCTTAACACTTTGATGTAATGGTTTTCAAAGTAGTTTTTCTCATGTATAAGTGGGGTACTAGATCAAAAATCTGATTTTTAGGGATCAAATGGATGAATCAAGACTTGAAACCCCCACCATTGGATTCAAAAGGTCAGTTTTAGTAAATATCATTTAACATTTCATCAAAAAATTCCATTTGGAGCTCAGGATATTGTCGTCGCAAGTTGTCCTCAGGGTTCGAGAGTCAAATTTTCAGCTCCAGGAGCCTGGTGGGATTTTGTGTTCCTCACTTCCCTCAAGGTCAAGGAAATAAAGGCTAGGGAAATGGGCCTAGACCCCATGAAGACCTTTGGACCCACATGTGACCTCTAGGATCACCAATTCATCCCCCAGGTGCTTGTGGGAGCTTAAAGCCTTCATCGTTGGATTAGCGCCACATGTCATCACCTGGAGCACCATGGAATTTGATGTCCCTCATGTTCCTTTGAGGTGAGTGAAATCAAACATGGAAATTTTTTCATATACCCTAAGGATACTCCTATTCACTCATGTGACCTCTTCAATAGAAAATTTTCAGCCCCCAGGTGCTTTTCAGACCTCCATTCTCAACCGTCAGATCTCTGCCACGTGTCATCACTTTGCTCACCATGGAATTTGATGTCCCTCATGTCCCTTTGAGGTGAGAGACATCAAACATGAAAAAATGCACCTGCCCTTATTGTGCATGATTTTTGAATAATTTAAGTCCAACACTTAGCCATTCCCTCCCATTTCTTCTTCACAGCTTCATACCTTGCCATGGCTTTGTTCACGATTGTCCAGACACGTGGTCCACCATTGTTACTCCAAACCAACTCCGTCATAGCAACCAAACCTTCCAATCCATGAATATGCACAATTTTCAAATAAAATATTGATCGAAAGAGCTAGAGGAATGAATAATGAAAGAGAAGAGTGAAGTAATTCTTCAAAAACCTCCATTTCCGTGAGATCAAGATTCAAACATCTCTTGCAAGCTAGTGCATGAAACAAAGAACCATCTGTGGATGACTTATTCACTCTGAAAGGCCATTAAAAAATCACCTTCAAACCTCCCATTCATAGCAAGGAATTCTCACAATGAAGAAATTTCACTTCTGGCTCCATGAAGAACAAAGCTTAATTTCCTGTCAAACTGACAACCGGATCAAAGATAAATTTCACCAGTAAGACAAGAAGCAAAAACCCATCACAATGGAGTTGATTTCATCAAAAAAAGAGACAAAAACCAAACCTAAAAAAATTCAAGCTCCATTAATGGCCACTATGAAAGAGTAATGGAAAAAATTAGTGAGTTACCTCTCCACTTCTTAGGGTTCTAGTGGGTGAAATCACGTAAAAATTGGAGGGAATGATCGTTGAAAAACCTAGTTTCGCGTGAACTAGTTTTTGCACCATGAAGTCCCTATTTTTTATGGATATGGAGGAATGAGTTTTCATTAGAGTTCTTCCCTGTCACATGAAGAACATATGTGAAAAAGGCAGTGAGCGACCTCTTCACTTCTCAGGGTTATGGTGGGCAAAATCACATGAAAATTGGAGGGAATGATTGTTGAAAAATCTAGATTCATGTAAACTAGTTTTTGTGCCATGAAGTACCTATTTTTTAGGGATAGAAAGGGCTATTTTTTTTTTCATTATTCTTCTCCTTATGATCAAAATATAATTTTCCCACTTGTTTAAATGAAAGAATTACTCAAAATGCAGAGCATGGAATCCTGGAATAAGACCTAGATTTTCAAAACTTGTTTTGTCACAATCTAACATTTGGATGCACTTAATTAAAATAACATGTATTCCTACATAGGGGTTTGTTTCTTAAGGAAATCCACCATTTAAAGAGGCTACAAAGAAGGCAGTTAACACATAGGGAGTATCGTAGGCAAATTCATCTAAAAGGTCATCTTGACTCGCAATTGACACTTACTAAAAAATAGTAAGTGGTCCCAAAAGCCCCTGCTATAAATAGTCAGTTGGTCCAAAAATTGAGAGGAACACAATAAGAATAAATAATTCAAGCTACCATAGTTGGTTGAGGTTAGGAAAAGCTAACTATGACAATTCCTAAAAATAGTAAGTTGCCCCATCGGTACTTACTAAAAATAGCAAGTCATTCTCAAAGGACAATTTTGGCACAACGGGACATAGAGGGATGATCATTCAGGTCAAAACCATCATTCTATAGAATCCATGGGAATTTATTATAGGGAATTTGAGGCTCATCTCAAGGAATTCAACAGTGTATCTTGAAACTCACTTCGTGGCTCGAGTTGTGAGAGAAACTTGTGCAGGGTGGAAGTTACGGTCATCGGCAGAACCATTCAGTAGTGTTTTTAAACACTCATTCCAAAGCATTTGTGAGCCAATTGGAAGGAGTTTCACATGATTTTTAAGATTAAGAGTTTCATGGCATTGAGATTTCCATCGACGAGGATCAATGGAATTCATCGAGAATGACATCTCCTCTTCTTCTTCTCTCGCTCTTTCTCTCAACTCTTCCCCAACTTTCTCTCTCTTCTCAATGTTCTAATTTTGTGTTGGGATTGCAATTTTTCATATGGATTAATGTTCCTAATGTACTAAGTCACCTTTATGTTATAAAAAGGGACTTAAAAGTTTCTTAGGAAGTTGAAAAGTTTTAAGTTGTGCGAGGACATATGAAAAGGCATTGGGGGGTAGATGAAGAGTCATATCTCATTTTATAAATTGTAAAGCCATTCCAATTTCAAAGGGTTGGTGATTGATTTTTCAAAATCAAGAGTGCTTTGAGAGAAACAAAGGAGATAGCCAAATTCTTCCATTTTCCCCCACTCACAAATTTCTTCCATTTCCATGCTATGTACAATTTCTACTCAAGCATCAATATAAGAAGGAGTTTCATACCTTTTTTGATGAGGAGATTTTAGAAACTTCAAGTTCTCAATCTTAACTCATCTTGTTACCATTTGGAAGGTTGTTTCTCTCATAAATACATGTCTTAAAATTTCTAAGTAGTGTGTGCAGGAATCTACTTTTCTACCTGCAAGATTAGTTCTCCTATCTCATTTCTCACTCCCCTTTCCCACTCTCTTGATAAATTCCTCACTAGAAAGGAATTACTAGATTTTTTGTAGGGTCAGTGGAGTGCTTTTTTTGGATCCCTGAAAACAAAGGAAACAAGGAAAATCCACCTTTACTTGCATATACATATACGACAACTTCATCGATTAAGTAGAGGGACTATGATTCCAAGAGCGTTGGAAAGAAATCCACAAGTTGTCCACCTAATTTTTTTTCTCACCAACACAGGGTTTAGGATGTGCCCCCATAGAATTATATATGGGTGAGAGATACGAGGGAGCTGAGGAGGGATGGAGTGAGGCTAGGGCCCATAAGGGTGTAACTAGTACCCCCTGGCCAGAGGAATTAGATGCTTTCATAGAGCCAATACAAGTGGAATGACACGGGTTGTACAGAGGAGTATAATACATGGTGGGAAGCACACTGATAGGTGATATTATGCCTAGTAGTTATAGATGTGGTAGGAACACTACCAGTAGAGGAGTAGATGGACATGCACCTGTCCTCGGTGGTGATGATGTGGTATGGTGATGAGAAGAGTGTATGCTAGTACATTGGGATATGATAATATAATATAATAAATGGGGTTGATGGAGATGCCGACATGTGGCACACATCCCTTAGTTATATTTATTGGGTTCAATATGGGATAATGATACTAATAATGTATAATGGGTGATGGAGATGCCGACAATGTGGCACACAATCCCCCTGCTTTAATGAATAGTCAGTTGGTCCAAAAATTGAGAGGAACACATAAGAATAATAATTCAAGCTAAGCTACCATAGTGGGATTTGAGGTTAGGAAAGCTAACTATGACAATTCTAAAAATAGTTAAGTTGCACCATCGGTACTTACTAAAAATAGCAAAGTCATTTCTCAACGGACAATTTTGGCACAACGGACATAGAGGATGATCATTCAGTGTCAAAACCACATTCTATAGAATTCCATGGGAATTTATTATAGGGAATTGAGGCTCATCTCAAGGAATTGAAACAACAGGCTACGTTTGAAAACTCACTTCGTGGCTCGAGTTGTGAGAGGAAGAAGGAGAGAAAACTTGGCAGGGTGGGAAAGTTCACGGTTCATTCGGCAGGAGAGGCAGAAGCTAGAGCAGAACATTAAGCTAGCTGTTTTAAAACAATATTCCAAGCATTGTGAGCAAAAGGGAAGGAGTTTCACATGATTTAAATTAAGAGTTTCATTGGCCAGTGAGATTTCCATCGACAGGAAATCAATGGAATCATCGAGAATGACATCGCCTCTTCTTCGGTCTCTAGCTCGTTCTTCTAAACTCTGCACCAACGTTTCTATGCTCTTCTCAATGTTCTAATTTTGTGTTGGGGATTGCAATTTTTACATTATGGATAATGTTTCATAATGTACTAAGTCACCTTTATGTTATAAAAAGGGACTTAAAAGTTTCTTAGGAAGTTTGAAAAGTTTTAAGTTTTGCGAGGACATATGAAAAGGCATTGGGGGGTAGATGAAGAGTCATATCTCATTTTATAAATTGTAAAGCCATTCCAATTTCAAAGGGTTGGTGATTGATTTTTCAAAATCAAGAGTGCTTTGAGAGAACAAAGGAGATAGCCAAATTCTTCCATTTTCCCCCCCTCACAAATTTCTTCCATTTCCATGCTATGTACAATTTCTACTCAAGCATCAATATAAGAAGGAGTTTCATACCTTTTTTGATGAGGAGATTTTAGAAACTTCAAGTTCTCAATCTTAACTCATCTTGTTACCATTTGGAAGGTTGTTTCTCTCATAAATACATGTCTTAAAATTTCTAAGTTAGTGTGTGCAGGAATCTACTTTTCTACCTGAAGATTAGTTCTCCTATCTCATTTTCTCACTCCCCTTTCCCACTCTCTTGATAAATTCCTCACTAGAAAGGAATTACTAGATTTTTTGTAGGGTCAGTGGAGTGCTTTTTTTGGGATCCCTGAAAACAAAGGAAACAAGGAAAATCCACCTTTACTTGCATTATACATATACGACAACTTCATCGATTAAGTAGAGGGACTATGATTCCAAGAGCGTTGGAAAGAAATCCACAAGTGTCCACCTAATTTTTTTTCTCCCCAACACAGGGTTTAGGATGTGCCCCCATAGAATTATATATGGGTGAGAGATACGAGGGAGCTGAGGAGGGATGGAGTGAGGCTAGGGCCCATAAGGGTGTAACTAGTACCCCCTGGCCAGAGGAATTAGATGCTTTCATAGAGCCAATACAAGTGGATGACACGGGTTGTACAGAGGAGTATAATACATGGTGGGAAGCACACTGATAGGTGATATTATGCCTAGTAGTTATAGATGTGGTAGGAACACTACCAGTAGAGGAGTAGATGGACATGCACCTGTCCTCGGTGGTGATGATGTGGTGATGGTGAGAGAAGAGTGTATGCTATGTACCTTGGGATATGATAATATAATATATATGGGTTGATGGAGATGCCGACATGTGGCACACATCCCCTTAGTTATATTTATGGGTTCATATGGGATATGATAATATAATGTATATGGGTTGATGGAGATGCCGACATGTGGCACACATCCCCTTACTGAGTTATATGGGCTAACATAGGAATTAATTATATTGGGTAATGGGTTGGTCTACATTGGGATTAGGTGTTACCCATCCTATTTAAAGGATGTGAGTATCATTATGGGGATGTATGTATGAGTTGAGTCTTCTACTTGGTAGAGGTATATTGGAGGTGTCCCCCTCGAAATGGATTCCCATCGTGGGAGATTTTGGAGTTACTCCTTCCTTAAGTAGCATTGTATGGTGTTGCCCTACCTTAAGGGTATTATTCTGCATGTTTGGACATCTTGGCCCACCCATATCTCTTGTGTTGTGTTATCTTCAACAATTTATTGATTTATTATATGCAAGGTTCATATCAACGTAAGTATACATGTATTGATAGTTGTGGATTGTTTGTTATTTATTAGATTATATCATATTGTGGATATGAACTAATGTGTTGTGTTAGATTATTACAGATGATGATTATTGGTCATTGATTGTAGATTGGTTGATCCACATGTTGACGTAGAATATGCCCACCAACATGCTCATTAGAGGTGGGATGCTAGAGCACGTAGATGTGATTGTGGGTAAGCATGCCCATTTGTTTGAGCTAGTGGTGATAGCAACAACTACTTGTACAATGCTATTTAGCAAGAGGGATGAGGCATGAGAGGAGACACAATGAACTAGAGAGGCTGCAGATAGATTTCCCTTAGCACATGAAGCATGTGCTAAGTTTTTGGAGCTATAGGGTTGCTTTGCGGAGTAGTTTATCGAGCTTACTCTATTACATAGGTAGATAGAGAGGTATAGAGGTTGCGACCAACGGTGCATGTTGAGCGGTAAAGCATCTTGTTCTAGAGCTCCCGTAGTAATAGATAGTGACAACGATGATGAGATATGATGTATATTTATGTAGGGGATTTCTCCCTAATGATTGTATTATTAAACTATGATATTTTGATGATATATAGAAATGGATGATCGTCGTTATTATATTCTATTGATATGACGTGTTGTTCATATGTGTTGATTTGATTTGCATTGCTTAGTTGTTGATGTTGACTACTGGATAATGATGTTTAATTTGAATAACAATTGTGATAATGGATAGTGTATGAAATGTATAATGTGATTGCACCATGTGAAATATATGATGTAAAAGTATTTTGTATATATGAATAGAAATGTGATGGATGGTCAATTATGTATAAAATAAAGGATGTAAAAGAGTCTGTGAATGAGATGATCGTAAAAGTGTACTTAAGTGCATGTTAGTATGATGAAGAGGGTGGAGGAGAATAGAAATTCCCACTAGTGTGTGAATGATAAGTTTCATTTTTTATATAAGACCCCTATGCAGTCAAGAATGAACTATAAAGTAAGAGTGTGTCATGGGGAAATGATTTAATAGTGTGTGCTGGATAGATAGATCGATGAATCATATAGTTCAAGATATGGAGCACGGTTCTTATTATAACATATCCCTCGACACTCATGTAAGAACCACGAGAACATGAGTGTGTCATTGGGGGGTAAGGTGAGAAAATAACATACCAAAGACCAAGTGTGTGTGGAACGGTGGAAGCATGTGGAGTGTAAGCAGCATGAGTGTATGAACTGAACTAGATGCTAGATGAGATGGTGCTAATGATGGGTGGTGCAATGGTGGGAAGCACATATGTTGATGGCTTAGGCAGTCAATGTGTAATAAGAGCAGTATGTGGAGGATGAGATGGTGCAATGATGGATGGAGGAGATGGAAAGTACATATGGATAATAACTTGTGGTGGTGAATGAATAGTGACCTTAGAATTAAGTGCAAGAGATAGGTGAACTGAACTAGATGAAATCTTGCATGGAATTAAAGACATAAACCACTCACGAGAGTGAGATCCAAAGGAAAGGACACCCTTGTCTTCTAATTGTTGTAATTAATCACGTAGGGCACAAAAATCATTATTGCGATGGCCATTGATGTGATGATAGTTGCAATAAGGCTGATAAAATTTCTGTTACAAGAGATGAGGTGAATGATGCTAATTATAAGGTAATAAAATCAAGTGCTTATCAAGCAAAGCACGCAACACACCATGAGGTCTAGCGTCATGAGAAAAGTACAATGGAATTTGTGGAGGAGATGGACAGGTCTTAGGTGGAGACTGACATGGTGGAGGAGATGAAGGATGCTAATGTGATGGAAAAGACTGAATTTTCTTATGGGGTGGAGGAGATGGAGACTGAAGAGGACGTTGAATAGATGGAAGAGGAGAAGAACTAGATGATACAATAATAACATAACCAAGAAGAAGATCTATGACATGTGTAGTAGTGAGATATTATTCTAAATCAATGATCTTATAACAGAAGAGTGTGAATCATTTGCATGTATCATATTGAAAGTGTTTCTTTAAATTATGGATCAAGCCACGAAAAAAGATGAATTAATTTTCTAAATCAACGGGTTAAAAGAATAACGGATGCATGTAAGCATTGAAACACAAAATGTAATCAATAATAGGTTATGTGTTGCCTTAATGTAAGTGTTATCACCGAATCACAACACCCTCCAATTTTCACAAGTGTGTGTACTTGAGCTCATGGCGTGAATGGGTAACATGGGTACTATCTCCAAGTTGTGGGACTTGCTACTTGAGATAGACCTCTAGAGAAATCTAGTTCTTACTCTTAATGACTTGCCATAATCCACTCTAATGTAGGTACAAATATCTTATCCTAATCTAACTTTCCAAGGGACCAGGGAGAGAGAGTGCATTAAAACAAAACCTACACTAAAGCGGTGATATACCAGAAAATGAGGGTATGAGAACAATTTCCAATGTGTGAAAATGGAAGAAAAATGTAGATTAGAGAGGGAGATGACAGTTCTCCACAGTCTAATAACAACATTCACAACACATTTCAATGCATAAAAAATAATAATAGGTTCCTGTAAGAGTATATAGTAGACACAAACATTTGTAATAACATTAGAGAGGCAAGGAGAATGCAACAAACTTAGCAAGGGAAGATACATCCACAAACTTGAATCTATTGCTTCATTAATATACACGGTCCAAAATATTACAAAGGAAAGGCTTGGATCACCATAAAAGGAGTCCACTATAAGGGCCTGCAACACATTGGCTCCACAAAATCAAAATGATAGAGTTTTACTACTAAAAAACTATCCTCTTCTCACAATGAGCCCAACACTTCAATTTATAGAATTTTAGAAGAGAGAGAGAGGGAATGCAATTCCCTAAATTCACTTTCCCATCAATTTTAAGTCATGATAAATGAGTGTGGTTGGTGGTATTGGACCTGCAAAAGTAATCTCAAGGTTCCCCATAACTTGCAACAATGAAGAATGACTGCCCATGATCATTAAATGCTTCTCCAACCATTGTTAAAATCATTGTTCAAAACCTAGCACGTTTTCCTTAAAATCACCATAAAAAATTCATCAATTTTTGCATTTATTGATTATTGCGCATTGGGATTAGAAAACTGATTCTAACAAGACCAATTTTGTGAAGATCCATTGAAAATTTCTCAAGTTATGACCCTCTGAGTGTGAGCAACTATTTTTATTTTGTCAGGGATTTCTTGCATTTTACGTGACTAGGAATTTAATTTCTTGGAGATGGAGATGTTTCTTGTATTTTCACCCTCCCACCTTTACTAAAAATAAGAAATCTATTTTTTTTAGCGTAGAGGATGTCGAAAGCTTTCTGAAAAGTCTAATTTTGTGAAAATTAGAGTTTTGGGTCAAACATTATGCCTATTTGAACTTCGGGCGGCGGGCATTCCACATGGGCTCTCACAATCTGCATCACACCACCTTCCTTTGTATTGTGGGTTTTGTGGGGTTTTGGGGAACTTTTGACACTAGGGTACAAGGGCCGCCTATGTTGTTGAAGTCCACCTTATCTACAACGTACTTCATCTCCTTAATATGCAACAATTTCACCTCCACAGGGAACTCATGTCCCCATGGTACCTATGCCGTTCGGGCCTCCTTTCTCCATGTCACATATCCCAATCTCTTCCATCCTCGTGCATCCTTTGTTGACTAGGCTAGGTGGGCCATTGCCCCCTGCCATAACCACATGGTATTTCCTCTACTAATGAGCGACAATTTTAATTTGATAGGGAACTTCCACCTTATCCAAAACACACTAGATCCATCCTAAATCCTTTGCGAATTGGGAAAATCAGGATTTTGGGTAACTCATGACCCGATGGAACTTGGACCGCATGGGCTGCCGGGATCTTATTTAACCATAAATCATTGTTTTCTTAGAATTTTGGACCCAAGTTAGGTACGAAGAACCCTGATTTCTTCCGTAGTTTTTCCACACACAACCAAAACATCCACAATACATAAAAATATGCCCTTTTCCCCATTTTTTCAAATTTTTAGTAATTTTTCACTAACTCCTTAGATTTTTCTTGAATAGGGAGGTTAGAGAAAAGAAAATGGGTGCCTTTAAAATCCAATTTTCATGTTTTCACCATTTCTTCCTCTCCAAGTCTAATGAAATTGTGTAAGTTATCAAAATCACCTGGGGGTAAATTTCAGATAATAGTAAGATAGGTAAGCAATCATGTGTGACTCTAGGACCATTGTTAAGTATAAAGTGTTGAAGGAAGGCCTCTTCTATCTCACAATAATTACTAATAAATTTAAAAGTTAGATGTGTGTACCATTGGAGAGCATCATTAGTAAGACTATGGAAAAAATATTTTAGCAATAATCTATCATTGAAGTATGAAGCCATAGCTAGAAGATAATGTTTGAGATACAAATATAGATTTCCAGTACCATCAAAACATAAAATTGTAGGCATGATGAAATCCTTAGGGAATGTTTAATTTTGAATATTTTTCAGAATAATATTGCCATGTAAATAATTACTATTGATAGAAGCATAATAGGCCTTGATTTCAAGATGAGAGATTGGGACCTGAGATTATAATTGGCGAACAACATGCATGAGTGATAAGATATCATGTGAAGGAATGACATTAGATGTGAATGGTGTATTGAGTGGTTGAAGCTTTCCATTATGAGTGATCATGGGGATGCCAATAGAAGAAGTGGAAGATGTCGATGCTAAGGGCACACTTGATGTAGGTGCTGAAGAAGTAATAGGTAGTGAAGAACATGGAGTGTCGATAGGAACAATATGAATATCATCAGAAGAGATAGTAGGAGATGAAGTAATAGATGAAGATGATTTAACATACATGTTACTTGATATAATCTCAAAAGAAGATGAAAGTGGAGTAGATAATTCACATTCAATAGTATAAAAAGAAGTAGAATCATTACTAGTATGTGTATCATCAATATCAGACAAAGATTCAGATGCAAGGATTTTATTAAACATATCATAAAGATAAAATGAAGTAGGAGGATAACTAGTGTGATATGTATCATTAAAATCATTGGAGACATTTTCAAAAATTCAAGGAGCATGAGATGCAACTATAGAATCATCCTAAGTAGCATTAGAAATAACATCATGCACATGTATATTTTCATCATGTGTTTTATCTGAATTATCATCATCAAGACTAAGCATAAAATTGATAATAACATCATCTAAAGTTCAAGTAGAAATAGAAGAGGGTGGAGGGAGGCTAGCTGAATAACAAGGTATACAACCAGAAACACTTGCTAGATCAGAAATGATGGTAATGGTAAATGATCAAAGCTAATAGGGACATTTCATTCATTAGCCAATAGTTTCCTTTGAGTATCATCCAGAACAATAGTGTTGTGATATAGAGCACTAAGTTTAGCTATGGTTTCTTCATCATAAATAGGATTAACACTCACATGAGGCATGTCTATCCTAGGAGGAGAAGAGATATTCTTGGCCACTAGGGTTTTAGTGGATCCTACACAAAGGAGTTCCAAGCTATGGGTTTACCACAATGATTCAATAAAATATGGAATATTTTATTAAAATATGAAAGAAATGACTGCTACAATTGATATATAATGAAATATAGATGATAGGTAATTTTTTTGATCTATTTAAGAAAGTAAATACAAGAGATAGGGAACTTATCTTGAATTTTCTTATCTCGAAGCATGTTTGGACTAGGAAATGTGATAGAATAGAAACATAGACCATCACAATATCACTCAGAAAAATGTAGAGGTGCTCGAAATGCCTGGGCATGGGTCCTTGGATAGGGGCAGGGGCACCTGTGGGTGCCCTAGACCTTTGGTGGGTGTCGCATACTACGAAAAATACCAGGATCAAGTTCTAAAACTATCATGAGGGTTTCACACTTATTCACCACTGATGTCCTAAAATTCACACTTTGACTACGGGATCACCTGTAAATATGCAACAAAAATATCCTCTTGTAATATGGATTGTAGTGGTTGTAAGGTGTTTAAGGATATGAATCGACTCTAGGAGGAAGTCCATATTTTTCTTGAAAATGATGAGAAAATATGTTTTATGTAGGATGGTATAGCATGTGAATCTCTACTAGGGAGATGGTATGAATTCTGTTTCTACATAATGAAGTTTATAACATTGGATGGTAAGTACCAAAAACTGCATCCTCAACATTTTATGCTTCTTAATCATTTTCGTAGAGGAAGGAAGATAAATATTCCTTTCTACTTGTTTAATTATCTTCAACTTTTTGTTAAGAGTTTTAAGGAGGAAAAAATAGAGGTTCTTCTTCACCAAGGGTTAATACTTCTACTTGTTAATACGGGTAAGTCGATTTGGAAAAATAGGGGGATCAACATTAGGTTTAGGGAAGACTGACAAGATCACATTTCTTTAGCTGATAGGATTAGGATTAATAAAATGAAAGAGAGAGCTAAGAAAGAAATGGATGCTGCGAGTGCTTTACAAACTCTTGCTGGGAATAACGAAGAGGGTAATCCTAGTAATGGGTTACTGAAAGGAAACATTGTGTTTAATTTTCTTACAAGTAAAATTGAAGCTTTGGAGGACACTGTTTGTCAAGTTAAAGCTCAGAATAGAAATCTACTGTGGGGGCTTTAGGGATCAAATGCAGCGATTAAATTTTTAGAAAAAAAGGTTGATGTTCTCGAGGGGATGGTTACAGTGGACAAAGGAAAGAAGATGCAGATCAACATAAGTGGTTATGATGAGGAGTGATTTCTAAATGTATGGTGTCGGTATGAGCTCGAGGACTAGGGAAAATGTGTTTAGGGCTGTATTGCAGACTTATTGCTGACTGTCTGTTGAGATGGTTTTTTTGTAAACTATTTTTGCTTTGGGTTTTTTATATCTTATTTGTTGGGATTTGGTTGAGTCAATCTCTTTTTGACTTGATCATTTTTAAAAGTTTTTTTGATAGATACTTTTTTCTTTGATGAGATTTATTGTAATATCTGTTATGTAAATGGTCCTTGGAGTCTTTTTTTGAACATTATCTATAAACAATCACTCTTGTAAAACCCTAAAAAAGACATCAAAATCCTAAAAAAGAAAGATGAAAAATGAGGGGTCATACTGTTATTAGCTGTCAAGTGAGCTAATGAATGAGTGGTGCACTACATCTCAGACCCAATGTAGTTCTATGTTGTTATGTGTGTAGATATTGTTCCTTATGTGGCTCATTGTGCCAAGTTACACCAAGATAGCGAGATAATAGCTAGATGTAGACTGTATATAGATGTGAGTGATGAAAAAATGAAATTCCCTTTCCTATGTAGTGTTATATGTAGAAATAATGCACACCAAATGCAGTCCCTTGAATGGTATCTAGATGGATAGCCTTTGATGCTCTTAGAATTATTTTGAATGCAACCTTAGGTGACGATAGTAGATGCTTATTGTTTGTGTCCTTTATATAGGGATCATCATAGCTTTGTATTTATATGATTCCCTAATGACCTTTAATTTTTTAATTAGTACCACTAGGATATGAGTGGGATAACTCCAAGAAAATAATATTCGACCAATAGCTATAAAGTACCCAAAATATGATGAGCAAGATACATAAGGAGGACATGGGGTACCCATAGATGGACAGGGGTTCCTAGGCGCTAACATCCTAGAGACTACCGGTGACAACTGGTGTCCAGACTCAGAGACATGGATCTCTATTACCTGACCAAAAGTCAAGACTAGGAAAGAAAATGTGTAAGACCAAGAATAAAACTAGAAAGAAAGTGAAAATTCCAAAGACAATGATCCATTAGTACTAGTTATCGCTTAGGAATCATTAGTGAATACTATTATGTGATGAAGGATCTAGAAATATAGGATAACAGTACTGTGATTTAGTGTCTACATAATTGCACATAGTACTATGTGCGTGATTTTGTATCTACACTCTTCTCCTCCTATTCTTAACTTGTGAGGAGAAAATTATAGTTTGTACATGGGTACCTCATCAGGCCTTATTATCAGAGACCCACATGACACATCTTTCTTAGTATTGTCTAGGGTATTCTTACTTATCTTTCTAAGTATTCACATACCAAATTGGACGTCCTAAGCTGTTAGGATGCCAAGTCGGGAGGAGGTTGGTGTGAGGGTTTGAACCGTCAGGATATGCTACACCACTTAGTCTAGACACATTTGGTTATTTCCATGTCACCACATGGTGATTTCCATCTGCACTTATCTGATTCATAGGTACTTTGGGATTTATATGACATATGACCCCACCATCTATTCTATCATGGAATCTCCGCATGCTTTTCATAGTGCATCATAGGTGTCATATGCCATACGAACCAGTTATCTAGGTCCTATTTCTAAATTATAAATCCTGTTCTCCCTTGGGTAGAGGTATGATGAGTCACAAGAATGTCAAGATTGACATTGGAGCAGGACTCAATATGTACTTGAAGCTCCTTTTGATCTACACCGTGGGTATGAGTAGACACATGCTCCATTGATTTTTGTCATTCACATGTTGCTTGAGTCATTGTTTTTTCTTTCTAATTAGCATCGCTAGTAAATTTAATGTTAACTCACTCACTTCGTATACAAATCACATCTTGATGCTCGTATGCCATTACAAGGTATCTTAACCATGCCATGATTTTAGTATAGTAGCTAGCCCTTAGCTTGGTTTATGACTCACCTTCTAAATCGACAAGTTATGGACTTGAGTGTAATCATTCCAGTGAAATAGGGTCAGATTCTAAAACTAAGCAACCTTCACAACCTATCATGTGACCACTGTATTTTGCACCTAGATCCAGTGACCATAGTCCAGCAGTTACAGGAACATAGCAATACATATCTAGACCCTATTGTATGACCCTTGATGACCTTATTTTGAATCTACACTCTATAACTTTCCAGGTTATTCACATTCTTGGATTTCTTCATTTATTTTCAAATAGATGTATTTCCTTCCAATTTATCGTCTCTTTTATGACATTGACTCCATCTGGAGCATACAACTTCTATGTTTGAGACATTCCAATAGTCGTCGGATAGCTAGCATACCTTTAATTCATAAGGAACAGGTTTAGGGAGATAATTATGATTTTTTCGTAATGCTAAAACTTAGTTGACCTCCATGTTTTCTTGGAAAATAGTTTGTGTGAATTTACTCCTTTTATCATTGTCATTTGGATCTATATATGATGATTAGGGATGTGTTTATATCCATATGTGCCCCATGGAAAATATATTTTGAACATACATTATTTTGTTGTCTTGGAAATTTATTGTATTTTTCCCATCGAGGCATAGATTCATGGGCACTATTAGCATCATCTAATTATTATGGATTATAAAAAGATGATCGAGAATGATCATGATGAGCGTTGTCAAATGGAAATATTATTGAATTGTGTTATTCAATTACTGAAATTTGGTCAAACATTCTTTGAATGTTTTTACCTTGTTTTCAATTTTACACTATTTTTTAGTTTGGAACAATTTTACATTGTTTTTTTTGTATTTTTGAAACATATTTGAACGTTTTTAATTTTTGAAACATATTTGAATGTTTTTAATTTTTGAAACATATTTGATTTTTCTTTATTTTGAAACATATTTGAATGTTTTTTGTTATTTTTGAAACATATTTGAATGTATTTTTATTTTATTTGAAACATATTTGAATGTGTTTGTTGTTTTTTGAAACATATTTGAATGTTTTTATTATTTTTGAAACATATTTGAATGTTTTTGTTGTTTTTTGAAACATAATTGAATGTCTTTTGTTGTTTTGTGAAATATATTTGATTTTTTTTTTAATTTTTGACTCGATAAAAGGGGTGCTTTGTCTGAACTCATGTTCAAAAAATTGTAAGCATACCATTCCATTGGCAGAAATGTAGATGATGTAATGATAAGATGTATCACTCCATTCATGACTCCATGTAACTACGAAGATGCGAGGGATCATTTCCAAGAGCCAAGAAGGAAGTAAGAATGAGGTGAATAGTGATATGAAAATGAAGATGATGAATGCTAAGACATAAGGTGTAATAATGATCCATGCGAGAAAAATGTAACTCATCCCCGGTCAAGATTATCTGACTAATTCCAAGATGATTCTACTTTATAGGATTTGACTAGAATTATATTTGTTGATGGCATACTAATTGAGAAGATACGGTTGAAGGAATGTTTGTATCTCTTATCATAAGCAACTTCTTGATATGTTTTTTATTAAGCACTTTTGATTACGATTTTCTAAAGAATTGATATGTTTTTTTCATCAATAAAAGGTAAGGGATCAACACTGAAGACAATGTAGGTTAGTAATGACATATTTCTCCATTCTCATTCTCATAATACTAGTAAGAAGTAAGGGCTCATCACCGAAGACTATGAAGGACAAAAAGGTGTGATGATTGATTTATATTTTTTTGTATTTTAGATTGATTTTTCCTTATATATTGATATTGTGCTTGCTGGGAAGGAACATTCTGCCCCCAAGTCTCAACCTCATATGACTAGTAGGATGTAAGGGTTCAACACTGTAGAATGAGAAGGATAGTAAAAAAGGTATAGGTAAATTTTTTTAGTGTTTTATGTTAAAGAGAGATCTTATTCGAAATGAGGATTTTCCATTAGTAAGCTTCGAGACAAAACCATAGGTAGAAATATCTGGAATGGTAGAAACCAAAACAAGGATAAGACATCAAATCCCAAAATAGGAAAAGTTTAACCTATGTTGTGATAGGTGAAGAATGTGGAGATATGATAATGTTATGATTAAGATATTTTCCAATGGATGAAACAATTAAAATTGTTTGTTAAATGAGTTAACCGTGTAAGTGACCTCCCTAGTGCAGAGAGAACCCATGGAAGAATATGTTTTTGCTTATATGTTTTTGATATCAAATAGTTCTTTAATGAGGGGTTTGATATGGATTTTTATTCTCTTTTTTTACATTTTTTGATGTCTCTAAAATTTGTAGGATGAGAGTTGGTAATGGAATCATTGGGAGAGAGATCTATGTCGATGAACATAGAATGGTCCTGGTTTACGAGACTTGGATGGATGAGTTTTAAGTCAAAGGAGTAGTTAAAAGGATATTGAATGTATCCATGATTGAAGTAGTCCTAATTTACAAGACTTGGGCAGACAAAGTTAAGGTCAACAGAGTGAATCAAAATATTCGATAAGTATTGAGGTACAAGACTTGGACATATGAGATCCAAGTCAAAGTAGTGAATCAAAATATTTTATAATTCCTGAAGTACAAGAATTTGGCCGACAAGGTCCAAGTCAATGGAGTATCTAAAAGGATTTACGATGTATCCATGATTTGATGAGTCATGAAATATAAGACTTGGGCAGATGAGATCTAAGTCAAAGGAGGGAATTTGAAGATTTGATAAGTCTTGATTTATGATACTTGGGTGGATGAGGTCTAAGTCAAAATATGTGTGATTAGATAAATATTCCCTGAGATTGAAAGACCTATGTGATGTTAGAGGTAAGTTATTGATGTGAATAATATGTTGAAATTCATATTCACTTGTGAGTAGAAGAATGCAAGAAAAGAATGATTGATATCTAGATGTATATATGAGGTTATGTATAGGTTGTAGAGAGAAAATATTTAGTGTTGCTCCTTTGAGGTAGTGGATTAACTTATTTTATGATAGATTTGTAACTAGATCTTGAAAATGATTGTATAAGGATATTCCTGGGTATATGTACCTTATAGAGTGCACGCATATAGATGTCTTGACATGTAGGAATCATCATTGATGAGATGCTTGCAAGATTGATTATTTGAGGTATTATGGACACAAAAGGCTGCATTATTGCAAGTGTCTAATATTATGGTTGCTGTGTCTCTATAATGAGACTATAGATCAAGAATTTCCGCGCTTGTTACCTGTCCAAGTTAATGTACCAAACTAAACACAAAAACCCTGAAAAACTCAAATGAAATTGATACCTGATAGATAAGACAAGATCTGAAGATGTAGATGGGAAAGAAAGCCGATGTAGACAAGACGGGTGCACACGAGCGATCCTGCAAAGTAGATCCAAGAAACCTGCGAGACACAGATGCTTGATAGAAAAAGACCATGTTAAAAGATATTTGGGTGGACTACCCAAAAAGCGGGTCCAGGAAGCGATAAGCTCCCTCGGTGGATGTCAGTCCACGTTTTCAATTAAGGAAAGAAGCATACATGATAAAAGATGTAAGTAAATGTCTATTTTTTGATTAAAAATGACAGACAAAAAAGTAAACAGTAGACAGAAACCAATAAAAAAATGGGAAAGTGTGAAAACAATGATGGATTTGTGTTCCTTGAATTATTTTACCTGTCTGCAGGTAGATCGGCGTCGATTAGGAAAATCGGCGTCGACTGAGAGAAATAGGCATCGACTAAGATAGGTCGGCATCGATTGGACAGAATCGGCATCAACTGGGTACGGTCGGTGTCGACTCAGGGAAAATTGGAGGAAGACTGAAAAACAGACAGTGGAAGCTAGATCGTCGATCCTTGTTGGATCTGCAAGAGCCATAGGGATACTGACAAGGCTCCACCTATGCTAGATGCAGGAATAGAGTCACCAGAAGATCGATGGAGGCTCACGATGTTGATGTGGTAGGAGCAGAGTAATGGTACTCCTCTCAGGGATTTATTTGGATAGGATTCACTCTCGCTTGATAGATAATGCTCAGAATTGATGCTCAAAACTCTCTCGTTCTTTCTGTCTAACCAGAACTGAATTCTGGCCCTGTATTTGTAATCAGTGCTGACCGAGATGAAATCGACACCGTTCCAAAAAATTGGCGTTGACCGAGTACCGGTCGGCGCCGATCAGGGAACAAACTCCCGAAATGGCCAAAAGGGGTGATTTTTGGAAAGATGAAAGTGATCCTTCCACCTCAAATACGGGAAATATCCCGCTGCTTGGTTTGGGAGGAGGAGAAATAGGGGGGATAGATGGATAAAATAGATATGGGAGGTTAGGAATTGATATGGGGTAGATAAGTGGTTAAGATATATGTAAAAAATATAATTAAATAGTTAATATTTAATTATCTATGGGTAAAACATAATGGGGTGAAATAAACTTAGGATAGATGTTTAAATCAAATATTAAATAATACCCTAAGGGAGAAATGGTGATGTAAACGTGCCCCAGGTTACTCGAGAAGACAAACGCACACGGGGGACACTAAATTGGATAACCAATTTTAGGTGTCTACATTTTGCCCCTTTTTGTCAAGTAACTTGCGATAAGCAAAGTTGTGAGACAAAAACAAGGAGTTGGAAGAAAGGAAGAAAAAGTGATGATGTGATCCCCCTCAAACTAGGGATGGGATGGGCCCCAAAAGAGCAACCGATCCCAAGTTTGAAAAAAGGTAGATGAAAACGCAGGATGCCCCAGCTAGATGCATGGAGTAGATCTGATCATTAATGACGCACAAAAATAAATAAAAAGGCAGCAACCTAAGGAACTCACATTGGTAGGGCAGACTAGACGGTCTCCGCATGAGACGATGTTAGTACCTACAGACCCATGAGTGTAAGGAGGGCTGCAAAATAGTCAGCACCTAAAGAGAGACACATTGGTAGGGACAACCAGACGGTCTACAAAGCAGACGACGTTAGTGCCTACAGACTTGTTAACTCTAAGCTGCCAAAGATGTGAGTGCCCCATGTACAGGGAACAGGCTCAAAATGGATGATAATATCGAAAGTATGTGCCAAAAGGCAACACTCAGGGCACAATAATGACCAGATAAATAAGCCAAACATCAACACTATGGAAAGAAGATTAGGAGATGGAAGAAAGGGAGGTGAAGAAGCAAAAGTGCAACCAATCGGCAACAATAGGCTTAAATCGGCATCGATCTAGATTAATCGGCGCCGACCAAACAAATCGGTCACCAACCGGTACTGACCGTGCATATAAATATGTGAAAGGAAAACGTGAACGATTTATTTAGACCGTGACGATTGATTTAGAGAGAGTCAAAAATTGGATTTGAGAACCATGGAAGCCTCTGGGAGCAGTCAGAAGTGGAAGAGGACATGACCGGGGGTAAGTGAATCTACCTGAACTTCCTTAGATACTTTTATCATGAAATAGCATATTAGTATGCCAATTTGTTTTTTTTTTATAGAAAAAACTAGACAAATGAGGGGCCAAAGCATTGTGGGGCGTTGGGCCTTGCAATTGGCATCAATTGTTAAAATTGAATCTGATTTAGTTAGATCGGCGTTGATTATTAAAATTGACGCTGATTTATTGAGATCAACGTCGATTGTTAAAATCGTTGCCGAATAAATCGGATCGACGTCGATTTGACTCAATCTATGCCGATTGTAATGTTTAGATTTAAGAAGTTGATAGAATGTATTTTTTGTTTTGTGATATTTGGATGTGGAATAGTAGCTAACACTATTAATGGTGTTGTGTGATGCAGGCATGAGAGGCTTTGCATATGTGGGATGCTATTCCCGAGCTTCTAGAGACCATTCTCCCTGATGTGACTGACGCGGATTGGCGTCACCTAGAGCTAGCCGGGCTCGGGGGCTTCCGGTACTACCGATGAGTGCCACGAGATGTAGAGTTACTGCAAGCACTAGTACGATGATGGGACAGCCGGACTTGCACTTTTTGGTTCAAAACGGGTGAGATGACCATCACCCATGAGGATATATACAGGATCCTGAGGCTACTGATCACCGGGGACCCGATTGAGATTACTCCATGAGAGCAGCAGTAGAGGGCCCTAGGACGATTATATGGGGACATGGCGGATGATTCAGAGATAGTGTTTGGGGCAGTGAGGATAGCCTCTCAGTATAGGCAGGATGATGCCAGGAGCAGACAAATAGTACTGATTCAGATGGCGATCTCCTATTTTTCTTTGCCAGATTCAGGAGGTGGGAGATTTCCATTGCTATTACTAGACTGTGTTTGTGACATCCTACAATTTAGATAGGTGTTCATGTTTTCTGATGCCTTGATAGCTCAGATATATTATGAGTTATGGATTTACACCACCGGTAGGAGGACAGACATTGATGTTAGTTTTGTGCTCCATTGCTCGGCATATGAGCACATAGCAGTGATTAGGCCATCCGGGCTTCCATGGATGCCAGCAATAGTGGGGGCCATTGATTATAGATTTTGGTGATGGTGGGCTGACATGGCTCTGGGAGATACAGGGAGATATGTGGAGTGGTATGCTGAGCATTTCAGGATGCTAACACTAGAGCAAGTCATTTGGAGACCATATTGGGTCTATCTGACATGGGCCGGTTAGGAGGCTCACCTGGTGGGGTTAAGACGAAGAAGGGTGGTTAGGGGCCGTAGGCCAAATATGTGGGAGTGCATCCTATTTATACGGGTATTAAGGTAGTTCATATTAGTGCAGATAGTTCCAACCACTTACAGGCCATACAGGCGAGATAGCAGAGAGACTGATCTATCAATTCTGATCTCGACAGATCCATTGAGGGAGGCCCCACCTTCCGCAGACAATGATGATGACGCCGGAGTGGATGATGGATATGTGGCATGGTATTCGATAGAGTTACCACGACACCTGCCAACATCCATAGACGCTGATGAGGAGGATATAGCCATAGTGCTGGAGAGGTTGGAGGGAGAGCATGCCACCTTGGTGCAGACACACTAGGTTGCCCTTGAGGAGATCAAAGCTCTGACAGAGGAGAGGGATTTCCTAATACTGGAGAGAGACACAACTCATTAGGAGCGAGATATAGTGGTCCAATAGAGGGATCACTACCATCAGAATAAAGAGTTCCTCAGGGCCAAATATGGTGATACAGGTACTATGTCAGAGTCTGGGACACAGGGTACGACTGTAGGAGGACTGCCACTAGCAACACCAGCAATGACATTACAAGCACCTGGTACAGTGATCCTGAGTACTTATTAGTCTCTCCTTGCTGAGGTGAGATACTACGAGGATGCCCTAGCACAACATGCCCCTGATGTGCCTCGTTACAGTGCGAGAAGGAGATCAATGACAGTTGTAGCTAGTAGTGCATCAGAGGGAGGGAGCACTAGGAGAGACCGAGGTAGTAGCAGGCCCCCAATAATAGGTGCCTCTAGCTCGATAGGTGGCAGCCAGGAGAGACAACCCAGACCAGAGGAGGGTGGAGGAGATAGCGTCTTCCACCTATCGGATTTTATGATATAGATATGCTATTATTTTGTATCGATAGACTGATGTAGCCTCGATTTGAAGGCATTTTTGATGTATGATATAGATGGCTTGATTGAAAGCCATCCATTCTTTTTTGTACAGACACTCATGTATATATATATAGATTCATCATTTTCTGTGTCATATGATTGTACTCATGCTTTTAATTTGAATAGATATGGATAGATGTAGCGTAATTGTGATGGATATAGACATATGCTGATAGAGGACAAACTAGATGTGATTTGATGGACATAGACATAGAGGATAGATAGATGTGATTGATATGTGGATTTAATTTTGATGAAAAATAGATATAGATAAATGTAGTGTAACTGTGATGTACCTGTTTTCAGATGATTTGATGGATAGATGTGATTGATAGATTTGATATGTTTAAGATGTTGATTTAATTTTGATGAAAATAGATCGGTAGATCCACATGTGTTGACAATACATGCTTTGATATGTTTTTTTGGACAAAGTAGATAAGATGAATATAGATAGATGATAGATTTTGACTAAATTAACATGTTAAATGTCAATTTAACTGGATGAATAACAAATAATAATGGGAAATACTCTCTGTGAGAGCAAAAGACATAATGAAATGACCTTGATTAGAAATAAATGAAATACACCTAGATAAGAAAAAGAATGATAATCTAGGCCCCTAACCGACCATAAATAGAGACTCTGATAGGAAACCAAAAGACCATGCATACAAGGCCATATATGAGGTTAAAATAAACATGACACTAGCTAGTCGCAAACCAGATCTAGAAGGTAAATGGAAGGAGAAGTAAGTATTTATCTTGTCAAAATTTACAAAGGACATAATACATGTTCATGTTGGGAAAATAGGGTTCTCCATATGATCAACAAAAGGTCTTATGTCTTAGCTTCATGATTTTTGTTTTGACAGAAGAGCAAACTGATCAATGCGAGAAGTTTGCTAGATATAGAAAGACTGATCGATACAGGAAGTCTTTCAATGATGCTAAGAAGTAAACAAATAGCTATCCTTCAAGGGAACGGTCTGTATTTTGAATGTATCCATCCTTTAAGGGCATGGTCTATATTTCAAAATGTAGCCATCCTTCAAGGGCATGGTCTATATCTTTTGATTCATTTTGAAAATGCATAGATAGCTGTCCTTCGAGGGATTAGTCTATCTTTTGGGAATTTTTAGGATAGCATTTTTTTTGGAGATTTTGGAGTTTTTTTGAAAGAAGCTAAGTGTAGACCAAATAGAGGGGAAAGAAATGTATAAAAAGCATGTACTCATGCCCCGAGTAGATTTGATTAAGATATATACTTAGGACAGATGAAGAAGTGATTAAGGTGTCCCTACTAAGAGGAGGAAAATATCCATAAGAAAAATGCCATGAGTAGAGCCATGATACTCATATTTTAAGGTAGAAAAGACATAATGCGGAGAACCACATAGTTCCGAATCACCATGAAAATATATGACTGGTTGTTAGATGGATGAAAGATTTGTTTTGTGACTAAAATCGTGTAAGATAGATTTTAACAGTAGAAGGGCCTTATATGCAAGGCATTAAGAGGTTCCATTTTAGGTACACCATCCATGGAAGATAGATGATAAGCCCCAGACCCATATTTATGAGTGACTACGTACAGACCCATCCAGTTAGGAGCAAACTTACCACGCTGAATCCATTCGAGCATAGTGACATTTTGGTTCTATTTAAGAACAAGATCACCAACTCTTAAGTCACGGTGTTACAAGTGTTTGTTATAAGCATGTTTGACATGCTCAAGATAAATTTTATGATGCTCAAGAGCATTGAGATGCCACTCATCTAGCAACTCAAGCTGCACTAGACAATTTTGACGATAGTCCTCATTAGAGAGAAATTCTCTGAGAGAAACACGAAGAGATGGGATTTGGACTTCCAAAGGAAGAACATCCTCTGACCCATAGACTAGAGAGAAGGGAGTAGCACCTGTAGGAGTACGAATGCTAGTCTGATAAGCCTAGAGAGAAAAAGGGATATGTAAATGCCAATCCCTACCAGCTTGACTAGTTACCTTTGTAAGGATATTACGCAAAGTTTTATTGGAAGCCTCAACTTGGCTGTTAGCTTGGGGATAGTATGGAGAAGAAAAGTTGAGTTTGATATTGAAAGCGTCACAGAGGTTCTATAAATCGACATTTTTGAAAGATTTACCATTGTCTGTGATGAGTTTATGTGGAACACCAAAGTGACAAATGATGTGTTGATAGACAAAATCAACTATGGGTTTCACTTTGGTTGATGAAAGAGGAGTAGCTTCCACCCACTTAGTAAAGTATTCTGTGCAGTGATGATAGAATGATGATGCTGTGAAGAGCGGGGATTGATGAGACCAATGAGATCAATACCCCATTGCAAAAAAGGCCACAAATCTGCTGCAGGTTGCAAAGCCTGACTGGGGATATGTGTGAGATTGGAATGTTGTTGACACTTAAAACATTTCTTAGTGTATTCACAACAATCTCGATAAAGAGAAGGCCAATAATAGCCTAAACGATGTGTTTAGCTATGGCCAAGCCACTAAAATGTCCACCAAAAATACCATCATGGACTTCCTGGATAACTTTAAATGATTTAGGGGTTTTGAGGTACCGAAGAAAAATACCATCAAAACCACATTTGTAGAGGATTCTACCTAGAATAGTATAGCGATTAGCATGTAGGTTAAAAGATCTTCTAGCATTAGAATTCAGATCTAGAGGAAGCACTAAATGAGATATATAATCAATGATGTGTTGATACCACTCATCTTGAGTATTGGTTGTGATGGCATTGATATAAGTCAGTTGCCTGAGATGAGATGGTTGATCTAATCACTGCACAACCACATAAAGTCGTTAGTCTTCGCTAAAGGGTGGAATAAGTGAGGCTAAAGAAGCCATTGTATCTACGAATCGATTTGTAGTGCGAGGAATATCTTGGATAGTGAATTTATCAAAAGATTGGAGTTGAAAGACAACAATATCACGATATTTTTGAAGGATATCATTCTTGCATTGATAGACACCCGTGACTTGATTAACGATGAGTTCAGAATCACCAAAGATGTCAATATGGTAGGTGCCAAGATTAATGGTGTTTTGAAGACCTAAAACAAGAGCTTCATATTCAGCCATATTATTGGTACACTCAAAGTTAACTTTGTGTGCGGCTGGGATAGGCGCACCCCAAGGAGGAATCATAACGAAACCTGTACCTCCCCCTTGCTGGAATTTGGATCCATCAAAGAAGAGTTTTACTTTAAATAGAGAAAGACCAAAATCAATTTGTTGGATATATTCATTGGGGAATTGAGCAAGGGGGACTTGAGTGTCCAAAAGAGGAGCATCGGCTAATTGATCTGTAATGACCTGACCCTTGATAGATTTTTGCGGAATAAACTCGAGATCAAATTCTATCATGAGCATGAGCCAACAAGTGATACGATCATTGTGATAAGGATTTACATGCATTATCTTGAGTGGATTGACACTTGTGACAATGTAAGTTTTGTGATTGAGGAGGTAATGACAAAGCTTAGAAGTTGTAAAGAAGAGAGCACAACACAGTTTTTCAGCTTTGGAATAACATGTTTCATACTCATGGAGAGTGCGACTGATGTAATAGACAACCTATTCTTTACTGTTAGCATCTCGATGCGAGATCATGGCTCCCAAAGCATGGTCAGTCACAGAAATATAAAGATAGAATGGCTCCCCCTCATGTGGAGGTGTAAGCATAGGTGGAGAAAGAAGATAAGCTTTGAGATCATCAAAGGCCTTTTAGCAATGCTCATCCCATTTAAAATGAACATTCTTACAAAGGAGATGATGAAAAGGTTGACAACGGTCTGATAGTTGCGAGATAAAATGACGTACTGATTGAAGACATCCTTGAAGACCGTGGAGTTGCTTTAAGTTATAAGGGGGAGGCATCTCAAGGATAGATTTTATTTTCATGGGGTCCACTTCAATACCCCTAATAGAAATGATAAAGCCTAAGAGTTTACTAGTAAGAATTCCAAACACACACTTAGATGGATTTAGGTGAAGACAAAAGTGAATGATCCTCTCAAAGAGAGGTGCAAGAGTGAAAAGATGATCCTGGTGGCATTTGGATTTACCAAGGAGATCATTGACGTAATCTTCCACAATTTTTTGCAAGAGATCATGGAAGATGTAGGTCATTGCTAGCTAATAGGTTGCTCCTGCGTTCTTAAGACAAAAAGGCATGACACGATAACAAAAAGTCCCCCAAGGAGTTATGAAGGAAGTCTTATGTTTGTCCTCTGGTGTGATGAGAATTTGATTATACCCAAAGAAACCATCCATAAGAGAAAGCATCTCATGACCTGCCATTAAATCCATGAGTTGGTCAATATTAGGTAGAGGAAAATCATCTTTTGGACAAGCAAGACCTAAGATCCTGGAAGTCGGTAAAAATTCAAATCTTCCCAGTAGCTTTGGTTACTGGTACTACATTTGAAACCCATTGTGGATAATCAATGGGTTGGATGAAATTAGCAGAAAGCAAATGCTGCAACTCTTATTTAACAAGAAGGGCTACTCAAGGGTGCATTTTACGTAATTTTTTCTTAACCGGTTTGCTTTCAGGAAGAGTAATGATATTGTGGACCACTATATCAGGATCGAGTCCTCGCATATCCTCATATGACCAAGCAAAGGCTTGACGATAGTTGGAAAGAAAAGTGGTAAAGTCTCCTAACTCCTCTGGATTAAGAGATTGGCCGACCTTAATGATGCGAGGGTCTTTAGAAGTCCCTATATTAAGATCGACAGTGTCTTTGTTAAGAAGTGTAGATGTGTCAGAAGGAATGGTTTTAGGAAGATAGGAATCCTCTTCCCCCAGATAGGTGAGAACATAATCATCATCTGAATAGTGGATAGCGTTGATAGTAGGAGAGTCATCTCCAACTATTTTAGGGAAGACTAATGGTATGGAAGTGGATTTGTTATTATTTTTATAGGCTAGTGGCCATAAGGAAATGGTATTGACTAAAAAAAAAGTTAGATGGGATGGAAATGGCGTCATCCACATCAAATGATGCTTCTGACCTAGTGGGAGAAGATGGTTCCTCAATGGGAAGAGGCTCATCGAGAATAGTGATGGTGGATTTTGAAAGAGGTTTAAAACCTAAACCAAATTTTTGATGTGGTTTGAGAGTTGGAATGGACACGAGGTCATGCACACCCTGTTCATACTTTCCTAGGCCAAAACCCTTCCACGTGCATTGATATAAATAAGTTTTTGCAAACGTGGGATTCTATAGACAATCAAACCCTGCTGAATAGGGTTTGGCCCTAGGAGGAGAATCCAGGCGATAGTGAGGTGTATCAAGACCACCGTAAATGAAGTTAGTCTATTGATGGGGTAGACCAATTGTGATGACGTGACCGAGACCTGGCTGATATTCAGGTTGTTTGTCTGGTCTACCATACTCATTAGGTTTGAGATGGGCGTCAAAAGAAAGAAGAGGAAGCTCTCCTAGTGAGAAATGCTACAATGTCTCTTCTAGATTTTGTAAATCTTGTAGTTTTGTTACAGGTATGGAAGAGGATGAAGCCTTGTCAGGAGAACAATCATTCTCCTTTAGAGGGGCAGACCCTGTAGTCCTGTCACATTATGCAGAAGGAAAAGGATCTCCAGGATGAGTATAGATTTTGCCCTCACATTGATATTTTTTAAACATCGATGGAGGGTTGATGGAACGCAATGCATTGCATGAATCCAGGAGCGTCTGATGATCATATTGTAGTGGAATTTCCCTTCAACAATGTAAAAGAGTTCATGAAGTAGCTTCTTACCTACTCGAATGGGCAGGACCACAGTTCCTAAAGTAACTGCTAGTTGATCGTTAAATGATCGAAGGGCGAAAGGCGGGGGTGACACTACGTTATTTGGTAACTTAAGTTGCTCAAATGTGTACGAGGAAATGATGTTGAGTGCAGCACCACTGTCAATCATAGTGCATTTTAACGTAGTGTTGTTGATTTGAACTGTGATAAAGAGGGGAGCCTCCAAATCCTCGGAAGAAAGGGAAGGAATTTCTGAATCCTCAAAAGAAATGGCAGTTGACGATTTATTCAATCCAACAATCATCTCGAAAGGCTGGGGCTCATTTGAATTCATTGCGATATGGTGTAGATTATCAATCAAAGCCTGGTGATGCTGTGGAGATGATTGAATGAGGTCAAAAAGAGACATTTTGACCGGAGCATGGGTAAGTTGTTTCATAACACTCTCCTCTATTGACACAGGAATTTGAGCCTGAGGTGAAGCACAAATAGAGACCCTAGGTCTCGAGGCTGATGTGGAAGGAAGAATGCCTTCAGGGGCTACAGAAATGACAACCCGTGGTCGAGATGTAGATGATGATAGATTATCATATTGTTGTGTTCTAGTGGCGATATGAATTGTGTCGATTGGAAAAGGTGGAAGACCATCCGGCATGGAATTAATAGAACTAGTGGCCTGAGTAGATCATTGAGGCTCAGATGTGGTTGAGATGATAGGAGATACTTGTTCCTCCTCTTCTTCCAGCAGAAGATCACTTTATTCCAAAAGACTGTTAATGACAGATTGAAGGGCTTTACATCCCTTGGTGTCATGTCCTGGAGTGCGATGGTAAGCACAAATCAAATCAGAGTTGAACCAGGAAAGTTTTACTCCTTTAGGATTATAGGGTTTGATCAGAGGAAGGGATATGGATGAAAAATGGATAAGTTGGTGAAGAATTTCAGTATAGAATCTAGTAGACAAAGATGAGGACAAAGATGATGGAGATGCCTTTTTTACCTCCACGGACTGCCGAGGTAAAAGAACTTGCATGTCTGGTTTGAAAATCTTTTTAGGGATCATTTTACTTTTTTAGACCTTGGGAGGAGCAGCCTTGGACACTTGAGATGGAAGAAAGTGGGGCATGATTGATTTCTGTGGAGGAGGAGCTCCTAAGATAGATTTTGAAGATGATGAAGATGTGACAAGTGTTGTGGTCCTCAGAGGTAGGGAAGGCTGCTTGATCGAAACAGATGACGATTTAGATAATGCTGATTTAGATGAGGGAGGAGCTCCCAAAATAGGTCTGATCGGAGGAACATAGGGTGCCTTGGGTTTTGGTGGCGAAGATGATGGTCCTGATAAAAGAGGTGATGCCTCTCTAGTTTGTGAATTCACTTTACAAGGCACCAGTGAAGAAGGTGTTGTCGAAGAAGAAGATGATGGTTCTGATGGTATTGTAGAAGAAGATGCCTTCCCAGTTGACAAATCCAATATTTTATGAGGCACAAAAAGAGATTTTTGAGGGAAAGCACCAAGAGTCTTAATAGTCTGAAATATGGGTTTTCCTTTTTCAGGGATGGTAACAACTTCAACCGCATAAGGTGATTATAGCCTTTTCGAGGGAAGAAGATGAGGAGGTGCTGATGATGTAATGTTAGACTTTAGTTGTCTTGGTTTAAGTCCAGGAACCGAGAGTGTAGGTGCTGGTGTTATTTCTTTAGATTTTACCTTAATAGAAAAAATAGTATCGGTGATGGAAGAAGTGGATAATGAAGAAGCAGTTCCTTGCGAGGGAGGTACTTCTAGTACAGTAATTGTGGGTGTAACTAATGTGGGAAAGGAAACAGGAAGAGTCAAAATCAAAGACACTTTCATTGAAGTTGGTACAACTATAGGTATGTTTACTAATGGCATAGTCGCAGCAAAAAGGGAGAAACAGAAGTAGATGTATTCGTGGTGGAAACTTGAAGGGATGTAATTGCCTCGAGCATCGAAAGAATATCTGATGATGAGATAGATGAGGATGACACTGTCTCGGGCATAGGTGGAAGATCAGATAAAGAGGTAGAGGGAGATGAATCCGTCTCTAACAATGTGGGAATATTCAAAGACGTGCTGTCTGAAGATGGTGGAATCCCGACGATTAGTAGAGCTGCAGGAGGTTCTGATTCAGTCAATGTGTTCATAGATGGCTTAGTTTTAGAAGAAGATTCTTCAGTAGAAATGAAGTTGATAGTATGAGTGTTTGGTTTTTGAGACTCTGAAGCATCATTGTTCGGGGAATGATTAGGAAAAGGCTGTTTAAAAATATCAAGTGCCTGATTTGGGGGAGCATTTTGGTTATCCAGGATGAGCTCACCTTTATCAATGAATTTCTGGAAAAGATTTTTGAAGGTTTGACATCATTCAATGTCACGGCCTTTGGTTCTATTGTAATGACAGAAGTCATTTTCCCTATACCAGAATGGACGTTCTTGGTTCTCATCAAAATTTCTAATAGGGGGAAGTTTGATCATGTGAACTTCCAAAATTTTTTCCAAGATAGAAGAATATGATTCCCCCAGTGAAGTAAAATATCGAGATGACAAGGGTCCTTTTTGAGAAGATGAGGAGTCTCTCCGTGGTGTTTGATTAGAAGTGTTGTCAGCTTGTGATGTTTTTAATACAATAGCATTGGTAGATCCCTGATTATTATCTTTGTTAGAAGTGGAAGGGTTTGTTTTTGTAAACTGAGAAAAATCTGGTTTAGATTTAGAGAAAAGTTTTAACTTCCCTTGTTTAATGGTGCGAGACTCAAGTTTGTGTGCCATCGTAAAGGCTTCTTCAAATGTATGAAAAGTTTGGATCCTTAAAGTGGAAGAAACATGATTAGCACAAGATCGAGTAAACAAATCGATTTGTTGAGATTGAGGAAGGGAGAAAGACAATTGGTTTATTATCCCTCTCCAACGAGTGACGAAGTCTACAATAGACTCATCATTGAATTAACGAATGTTATAAAGATTTGTAATCGAGATCTTATGTGTGATGTTTATTGAAAAGTTTTCAACAAACATCTGGGCCAAGGAATGTTGGGGAATGTTGTTATACCAGTCTAAAGCAAGCCCTGCTAGAGACAAAGGGAAAGTACGGGGTATAAGCTCCTGATCCTAGACTATCAGGTAGCAAGCGTGTTTAAATGCTCGCAGGTGTTGTTGAGGATCCTCCCGACTATGAAATTTTGAGAACTTAGAAAGTTCCCATTGGGGGGGATAAGGCTTAAAATCCACTGATGGATGAATGGGTTCATTACACACTTATTCAAAAGAGTATGAAGGATGAGCCCCTTTGGTGGAGGCTTCTAAGTCTATGATTTTATTGAAAATAATTTGGACCATGTCAGATTGAGGAGGAGGCATACTGGTATGTCCTACATAAGAAGAAAATGGTGGATTTTGTTGAGGCATCAACGGGGGATTCATCTATTGATTAACAGGATGATAAGAGGAATAACTAGGTGTTTTGGGTGACACCTGGTGAGGTATTTGTTGTGAAGGAGCCTGTGTATAAATAGGTTGTGAGATGACAAGTGGTTGAGAAAAAAGTGGTTGAATGAAAGATGGAGCTTGTGATTGGTGGGCTCCTACACTTGCTGACTGAATCGGAATGGATTAAGGAACATGGGTATTGATTTGATTGGACATGGTGGGGAACAAGGTTTGAATGAGGCTTTTAACTGCCGAATTGGCTATTAAGGGTGCCGACGGTAGAGGATGGGTGAAGGTCACTATTGCTGGAGCATTGGAAGAAAGACCAACTGGAGGACGAGAAGCAGGAACCAACTGACTTGTAGAAGGGGGTTGATTCATAAAGAGGTATTGACCCTGGGTCGCAATGGATGACATAGAAGAATTAACAACAATCTGTGGGTGCGTAGGTGCGCCCATTATAGCTAGAGAACAGGACTTCTTAGAAGTAGGTTGTGGGATAGTCGAGGTAACTGCGGCGTTAGGAATAGGAAAGACTATTTGAGAACTAGTCGACATAGTCAGTGGAAGAGAAAAAGGAGGCACAGGTGTGCCACCCTCTTCCGTGGTTCAAGGTGAGAAAAAGGATGCTAACTGTTCTACAAAATCCTGGGATGGTTCACGAGGATAATCGTAAACTTGCTGGATTAGTGGTCCCTAATCAGAATTTTGAATGGACTTATGTACTAGGAAGTCCATAAGGGCTATCGGATTGTGATCAAGGAGCACCTGAAATTTAGGATCCCCATGAGGAACATACTCTATATCAGAAGCAGATGATATTTCTGAAGGACTGGGGGAAGCTGGACGTGATGGGATTGCTTTAGGCTGATAGAAAGGATTTTATGACCAAGATGGGGAACCAACTAATAGCGGTCCCAAGGAAGACCCGAGGGGTGCCAAAACATCCACACTAGTGGTGATCTTGGAGGAAGAAGGGGCCAGTTGAGCCATTCTTCTAGATTTTAACCAAGTGATGACCGTCATAAACAAGCAAAAATATAAAAAAAATAAGATTGACCTAACTAATGCATAGACAATTCAAGCAACGTAGGTGATTATCTCTTTTAAATTTTCCTGCTTTTAAGAAAGAAAATATTAGGGAAGGCTTTTTAGAATAGGAACTACTCAGATAGCCAAACTAAAGATGGTTTGGGGAATGTTTTCATGAGGAGTCCCGAAGGTACTTCAGTAAAAGACCAGTACGTGGCTTGATATAGGGGCCTAACCCACTTTTCACACACTGCTGCGATAAGGGAGTCAGGTGCTTTGCCAATATATACCAAAAATTCTGTGAATTTATAGCGCGGCTTGAGTACCGCGTAGGCTCTTCCTCTTGGATGTCACTTCCAAGTAGGCGAGGCCAGGGGAGGAATTTTTGTTTTGATGCTTTATACCTAGTGATTTTGGCTTTGTGTGCAAGGGTGAAAAATAAAAATCAAATAGTGTCACTACCGATTTTGATTAATTTTTCCAGCCTATTTAGAAAACTAGATGAATAACATACAGAAGAAATGACAAAGGAAAATTTCTTTTTAAGCACTAAGAACGAAGTGTTGGATTTCGATGAAGACAAGTCAAACAAATTCTTTCCTAGATGCGATTAAATTATTTTTAAGCGCCAAAATTGAAATGTTTGAATGTGATAGAAAACAAACAAACAAGTTCTTTTTAAGTTCTTAAAAAGGAGAAAACACCGTAAAAGAGAAATACTTGTAGATTTAGCTCTCCAAGGTGTGTGGACTTCAAAAATCACATTGTTGAGCTCTTCCCCTCAAACAATCCCATGAACAAGCAGTGTGCTCTGCGAGAAAAGGTTAAGAAAACACCCAACAAATCCAGAAAGATATATCCAGATGATAGTAGAATGAAAAAATTTCTATTTAAAGAACTAGAAAAATTTCAATAAAATAACAATTTTGTAAAAAGAAGATAGATCAAGAATGCAATTTTGAAATCAAATGAAAGATTTATTGATCTTCGGAATAGGAATTGGAATTTAGTTTTACAAGAAAGAAGAAAATTTAACTTTGCAAATTATAAATGAAATAAGCAAGAACAAAATGAAGAAAGGAAATGCTACGGAGAACTAACAAAAAACAGTGAAGAAATAGAACAAAAGCTCAAAACTGGAAAAGAAATGAACTTACCAATAAGGGACTTTGGTTGGGTCCCACCGAGCGTGCCAAAATGTAGATCAAGAATTTCCGTGCTTGTTACCTATCCAAGTTAATGTACCAAACTAAACACAAAAACCCTGAAAAACTCAAATGAAATCGATACTTGATAGATAATACAAGATCTAAAGATGTAGATGGGAAAGAAAGCTAATGTAGACAAGACGGGTGCACATGAGTGATCCTGCAAAGTAGATCCAAGAAACCTATGAGACACAGATGCTTGACAGAAAAATACAACGTTAAAAGATATTTGGGTGGACTGCCCAAAAAGCGGGTCCAGGAAGTAATAAGCTCCCTTGGCGGATGTCAGTCCACGTTTTCAATTAAGGAAAGAAGCATACATGATAAAAGATGTAAGTAAATGTCTATATTTTGATTTAAAAATGACAGACAGAAAAGTAAACAGCAGACATAAACCAATAAAAAAATGGGAAAGCGTGAAAAAATGCTAGATTTGTGTTCCCTGAATTATTTTACCTATCCGCAGGTAGATTAGCATCGATTAGGAAAATCGGTGTCGACTGAGAGAAATCGGTGTTGACTGAGATAGGTCAGTGTCGATTGGATAGAATCAGCGTCGACTGGATATGGTCTACGTCGAATCGGGGAAAATTGGAGGAAGACTGAGAAACATATAGTGGAAGCTAGATCATCGATCCCTGCTAGATCTGCAAGATCCGTAGGGATATTGACAAGGCTCCACCTGTGCTGGATGTAGGAACAGAGTCACTAGAAGATTGATGGAGGCTCACGATGTTGATGTGGTAGGAGCAGAGTAACGATACTCCTCTCAGGGATTGATTTAGACAGGATTCACTCTCACTTGATAGATAATGCTCAGAATTGATGCTCAAAAACTCTCTCATTCTTTCTGTCTAACCAGAACTAAATTCTAGCCCTGTATTTGTAATCGGCGCCGACTGAGATGAAATCGGTGCCATTCCAAAAAATCAGCATCGACCGAGTCCCGGTCGATGCCGATCAGGGAACAGACTCCCGAAATGGCCAAAAGAGGTGATTTTTGGAAAGATGAAAGTGATCCTTCCACCTCAAATATGGGAAATATCCCGTTGCTTGGTTTGGGAGAGGAGAAATAAGGGGGATAGATGGATAAAATAGATATGGGAGGTTACGAATTGATATGGGGTAGATAAGTGGTTAAGATATATGTAAAAAATATAATTAAATAGTTAATATTTAATTATCTATGGGTAAAACATAATTGGGTGAAATAAAATTAGGATAGATGTTTAAATCAAATATTAAATAATACCCTAAGGGAGAAATGGTGATGTAAACGTGCCCCAGGTTACTTGAGAAGACAAACGTGCATGGGGGACACTAAATTGGATAACCAATTTTAGGTGTCTATAGAGACTAAGGATGCTAGGCACAGGAGCCAAAATTGAAAGGATGGAATCAAGCTCAATGATGTTTGATGATGGATCCTCTTCTTTAGAGTCTTTATTCATATCATTGGTTGTAGAGGAGTCTTGAAGATGTAAAGGATTTTTTTATTATTTGATATTTGGTGGACTAGAGCACTCGAATTACTTGCCGAAGTAAGTAGAGGTGTCAAGGTTTATACTGAAACCCTTTTTGTGGTCTGATTAGGGAATATGGTCCTGAGTCCTGAGAAATTCTTGGATGGCCTCATAATTCTGAAAGAGGTCCATAGAGATGTGACATTGTTGATCCTAATGTATGAGGGATGGGTAGATGATATCAAGGATTTGAAAGGAGTATTGAAATAAGTTCAAGATCTCATTTGATGTTGGAAGGTTGTTGTCTAAAATAGGTTCAATGCATGTTTGAATTAATGGAAGAAAATATGGAGAATATATTGATTGGTTTTGAATTAGAGATACTTGACCCTTGTCTTTGTGATCTAGGGGAGTTGTATTATGTACAATATTTAGGGAAACATTTAGCTCTTCATTAGAATTTTTGGTAGTTGACGTGTATTTGGTTTTGATAGCTTTTTCATCAATTTCTATTTTAATGACTTCATTGTCAATTAAGTCTTGGACATAATGATGGAGTCACACACATTTAGCTGTAGAGTGGTCATCAATGCGATGAAAATCACACTATGTATTAGGTTTGTACCAATATGGCTTAGGTTACCCTTTGACAAAAGGTTTTGTAATTTGATATTTCATCATTATAAATTTTACTAATTAATGAAATACACTAGAGAGACTGTGATGCCCGTTAAAACAACCCACTTGAGACCCAAGAAACAACCTAGGGTTAGTTATAAAATTATGTAATAATTTTTTTTTGATTAGAAGTGTCCACAACCAAGTTGTAAGAAAAAAGTTGACCCTATTAGGTTCCGGAACAAATCTAAATTACTAGAACATAATTTTTCTTTAAAACAATTATCAGAGGTCACAAGGTTCACATTTTGGGGTTAGAAGTTTCAGTTAGGTTCAGGGAGAAATTTACCCCTATACCCACTCTCTAACAGGCTCAGATTTTTCAACTTCCTTTTTATCATACTTAACACTTCCAAAATTTCCCTAAATCATTTTCATTGGATAGGAAATTTTCTCACCTTTCCGGTGATATAAAGAAGTCCTCCTAACTCCTTACAAAAACTCAAGATATGAGTGTAGTCAGAGTTTTAGGGGTCAAATTTTCCCCCAAAGGGACACGATGTACAAGAGCCCAGGGGAAAGCACCTCCAATTGCCCAAAGTTGGCGGGGTTGGTACAGTGCAGTGGAGGTTGGGGAATCTTTTCCCATCACATGGGCACAAACATAAAGAATTCTTGCATGCCTCCACAAGTCCGCCAGTGGCACACGTCAGTCCATGAGCCAAAGTGGGAAGCAAGAGCAGGAGAAGGGTAGGGTAGTATTAGAAATTGGCATTTCCCTGACACGGTAGCAAAGTTCACCTTTATTTCCCATGCCTTTGCCAACGCTGACGGAGGACAAAAGGGAGAAAGGGACATGCAATGGGTCTAACGTGCCCATGGAAGAAGTTAGGGAGCCCAAGGTGGGGTGCAGTGATGTGGGGTCAAGAGGGAATCTTGTTGAAGGGTTTTCCCAAGGCCAAAAACCAAAGAAATTAAATGGGTCTATGCATCCGCAGAGGAGAAAATCCCCAAGGTGCCATGTGGCACCTTCAAATTGGCTACGGGCTGCGAGAAGTTTAAGATGGAAATTTTTAAGAAATTTAAAAGGAAATCCCCGAAGGGTTGAAATAGAAATCACTCATTCGCCACTAGCTCCCGTGAGGACATGTGGCATCCTATAATTAGCTACGTGGACCAGTGGAGGAAATTGGAAAAAATTTCCCACAACCAAAGATTTTTCTAAAAAATTTTCTAAGGCCAATTTTCAACGAGAATTTTTTGGGTTGTGGGCCCACCAGGGAAAAGTTTCCCAAAATTTTCCGCGTAGGCACAAAAAAATTCAAAGTGCCATAACTTGAGCTACAACAAAACTTAGTTTTGGGCAAACGAGGACTTTTTGGAAATCTCTCGATGCCTTCTTTGGCACAAGATAACATAAAGTTTACATTTTAATGAAGTTTAAGGTGTCAATGTTGCAAAAAAGGACCTGCAGGCTTTATAAATTAGTGAATTGGCAATTTATAACTTCTCAAAATTGGTTAAATTACATCACCTCCTTCACTCAACATGTCAAAAAGTCATGGAGGACTAGTCCAGGAAGGATTTAGAGTGTTTTTAGGACAGTTAATTTTTCTCAATTGATTTCCAAATTGAGTATTTCCAACAAGTGACAACAAAAACGACTGTAAATTGGACTGTGAATCAGGTTTGGGTCTGATTAGCAATGATTTTAGATGTCTTGCTAAGTGTTTCCTTTATCAATTTGAATTCATTGAAATTGTCTTAGCATGTTAAATCTATAAAACTTTCCATGTTGGTTGTTAACTGTAGGCCCGAACTGTGCATTAAGTTGATTGCATTCCTTTTTGCCAATTTTGAAATTATACACAATGTCAGTGATCAAGTTCTTTGAAGGAGTTATAATATGGCATTTCTTCTTCCTAGTATGGAAGTTCATTTGGTATTTCTATACCTAGTACATTTAAGATCCTATTACTAAATCAAATGCAATAATGAATTCTAACATTTATTCATTTCCAAGGGAGACATAATATTGTATTAGTTCCCACATACATTTCTTCCTTTCAACCAGAGATTTAAATATCTCTTAATTCCATAGAAGGAAACATTGCAATTCAGTCAACATGGTAGGATTAAGTGTTTTCCTTCTTCAAGCAATCATTAAAATAAAAGTCTAGTTTCTCTTCTTTCCCAAAAATCATATATTTGAAACAAGGAAATTTAATATAATTACATCTCACGTGTTTCTCCTTTTTTCCAAAACAAGAATTTTAATTCACAATTAGCATATTCCAATATCGATACAGTCAATGCAAAGTTTGAGGGAGGTACCTTGGAATTCCCCATATTGACCTCCAAAATAGATACATACTTTACAACTTATGTCTTTCTTTTAGCTTCAAAATACAATATAACAATACATATAACCATTTTTCACATTCCTTTTCAAATAGCAGGACATGGAATTTAACTCTCTACATTTCACATTTCAAATTTCACATCTTTCCTATTCAATTACAAGAAACATTCTCATTTATAAGTATACATTACAATTTCATCCACTTCAATAGTGGGAGAGGATTAAAATTAAATAAATTTGTATCTCACAAGGGACTATCAAACTACATTTTTCCTTTGCTCCAGAATATCAGCATGCTCAGTTTCTCTCTTTCTCTACAGTTAATCACAATAAAAGTGGGGGAATTGAAATGCTCTCCACCCAACCAAGACATCCAATGAAAGGAGAATTCTTCCTTCATCATTGGCCCCCGAGCCCCAACCAAATTACAATAAAAGGTGCGATTCAACCCATGGTAACAATTAGATTCCACAACACATAGCATTCATTCACACATGCATATGTCATATATAAAACACAACTCAATACCAAACAATAGTTTACAACTACATTTAACAGACCATTCCAAAATCACAACTCAGGCTTGATTATGTAAGTCAAAGGAGAAAGGTCTATGGGGGAAGCTACTTATGCCTCCAAATTGGGAATTTAGGCATTCACGTAAAATCATATCTGCCAATATAGCATATCATCATCACACATAAACCTTATGCCCCCCATAAACCCCTCCTTATTCCCCCCCGACAAATTTCCCCTTATGGCCCCCCCCCCCACACAAAAGTAAGAAATGCAAGATATTTATTTTCCATGGTGGATCCCAAACCAAAAACTCCCTCCAAAAAAATCTGATGCCCATGGCATTCCTTATGCCCCCCCCCCCCCCCCCACAAGGATTCCCCATAGCCTTCTCCTATACCGTCCCGTATGGTATCTCTAAACCAACCAACCAATAAATCAAACAAAACATTCTCCATACACTCCATCCATCAACAAGAAAATGACAACAATAAAAGAAGGAGTTAAAATCCTCCCTTTCCATTGAAGGATTTACTCCACATAGCAATCTTTGAATGTCAAAAATACAGTCCCAAAACAGCAGTGCCAAAGTATCAAATTCTCTCCAATATCCTCCAAATCAACAAGAGCTCTAATCACAAAAAGAAATGCACCCCCAAGGATGAATGCAAAGAGGTTCAACAGCTAAGCAACAATCTTCCTAAAGATTCTCCCCAATTAAGAGTTTAAATCCCAAGAAAAATGCTCCCCAAGGAAGCATACACAAATGTTTCAACAACCCCCAAAACAAGCAAGAGAGTTTGATTTAAATAGAAGAGGGAAAAGAAGAGGATTATGTGGATCCATGTAGGATGCCACACCAAACATCCTCAAAAATTCAAATACAAAAGATAAAATTCATTCTCCCAAGCACAATAAAGAGGTGGGTGAATATATGACAAGTTACTTGCAACGCTCCAAAAGAGCCCACACCTCAAGGGACCAACAATTTAAATAAAATGTAAGAGAGTGTAATCTAAAACAAGGAACATGATTTATAAAATACATTTTAAAATTCTACAAACCACCATCTCCAATCATAAGTATGGTTGGTATATTAAATTGAGAGGTATGGGACATGTTTTTCTTGTCCCGCAAGCCTCCAAAAACAGCTCCCAAGGATAATTTCGAATTTTCCATGGAGGTGGAGTGTTTCTTACTCCAAAATCAGACTTATACAACTCTTACACACACTTACACATCACTTACATAATAAATACAAAGAGCCAACAACTTCCATTATTATTTTCTCATATCCCCATTTGACTTATTTAAATCTTAACCATAAGATTTCTCACATTAATCTACCACCACACGTTAATAATGTAAAGAAAGGAACACATCATTGATAAAATAAATACAACAATAACATAAAATTTAACCACATTAATAAAATACAAAAACCCATAGTCACATATAAAGATGATCCTCCCCATGGGAATCTCTAACAAAAATACAACACAGACACTCAAGACATGTTGCCATGGTGGCCTTGTCAAATTCACCTAGAATTCCACTATGGTTAGTCTCCAATCCCCCAATGTCTGTTGTGATATTTTAAACCTGCACAAAACACAAATACCTCCTTTGGCCCTTCGTGGCCATATCAAAACGTCAAAAATTAATATATACTAAAATCACAAAATCATCTATACATATGAATCACAAAAATCACCAAGGCAATCAACAAAATCATTTACAATATATATCGACAAATATATCATCATCAAATACATTTTCCTTTTCTAGGTTTACTCATAATCTCCAATATCACATGTTTGAATAACATCCATAAACATCCATGTCAAATAGTATATCATCATCAACATATGAGTGTCTCTAATGCCCATTATGCATCATAATCAAATCAAGATCAACAATAATCCATGATCAATGTCTAACAACATATTAAATCAAAACATAATAATGTCTATAATGTAATCACAATATCAAAATAGGTATCCAAAAGGTGTCAAAGGGAAGTGGGCACTACAAAGACTCTCCTCGAGGGATGTAAAATGATGTTTAAATTTGTGTGGAGTAGTGTCTTCACCAGGTTGTATGATTGAATTTTTGGTTGATTATTCATGTATGTTGTGCACATTTTTATTATTTATGACACCATCATTGAAGACATTGTGGTTTGGGTTATGGTTGACGTACCTAGATTTATCATGATAAATGCTAATATTGTTATTACTATGCACAATATCTTTGAAATGAGACTTGATCAAACCTTTAGTAATAAGGGCCTTTTCAATTTGAGTTCCCTTTTTGATAAATTCCTCAAATTTATTGAGACAGTGCATTTGCATGTGAAAATATAACTTGTTATTAAGGTTTGGTATGAAGATACTAACTATGTGTTTTTTAGGGATTGAATATGGGAAATGACTTCTGATTCCTGTCCATCATTGTAAAAATTAGGCAACGCTTTCATTTGGTCGTTGTTTTGTGTTGTATAAATCAATCATTATGACTTTAGAGTCAAGGTTGAAAGATAAATGTTTGAAGAAGTTCTCCAAGATTCCCACAAAGGTGGTGATAGACCCCTTTGGAAGATGTAGGAACTGGTCCAAAGCTTGTCCTCATAGACTTCTAGGAAAGAGATGTAAGGGAAAGATATCATTTTATGCCACTTCTTGGAATGCTATGAAAAAATATTTTGATATGCTCTCTTGGATCATTTTTTCCCTTATATTTATAAAATTTTTGCATCTCAAAATATTTTGCAAAGGGTATGCATGAGATGTCCTTATCAAATGGGTAAGGACACAATTCATCAAAGTTAAATTGTTTGCGTTGTTTTTACATGACTTCAATTGTGTCTTTCATCATTTTCCATTCTTGAGAAAATGGTGAATTATATTATAGGATGAAGGGAGTATTATCATTATTTATATTCTTATTCTCTTTATTTATCATTGTATGGGTGTTATATTGATCATCACTTTTATTATTTGATTCTTTTTCATTCGTGTCATTAGTGACTTTGGAAGATACGAGAACTAGTTATTTTCTCATCTTAGTAAGTTGTTCTAATAACTTGTCATTTGATGTCTTGTGTGAATCCACCATCGTAATGAAAAATGGGGGAGAGGGAAGAAAGGTGCAATAGAAAACTCAACGCTAAGAAAAGTGAATGCTAAGATGGAAGAGGGGAAAATATTAAAATGCTCGACCCTAGTAAAATGAGTGATAAGAGGGAGGAGGATAAAAGGGTTAATTTATTGCTAGACTCTTGAAAAATTGAGTGTTAAAATATAAGGGACTAAAGAGATTAGATACATTCCCAACCAAGCACATCATGATCCTCTCTTTGGAAAAACATCTTAATTCAATAGAGAAACATCACTCTAACCCTAATCGGATAAGTATTGTTTTTTCTAAATTTAAAGCCACTATTTTTAATTTTAAAAATAACATCCTCCATGACTACATTTAGAGTCACTGCTAGACTGATTTGATGCAACCTATTAATTAGCTTATAAGAGGTGTAATGTTTAACGCATGTGCACATTGGTGGTGGTGGGCTAAACTTATTTGTTTTTATCAGGGACTCCTTTTTACTAGCTATGTAGGACCTATGGGTAGATATTTAAACCACTAGTGCTGATTGCTACTCACCGCTTTAAAAGGGAGTATTTTCCAAAAGGGTGCTATGGTTTTTCAAGGTCAATAATTTAATTATGTGAAGGGAGGAGATATATGAATGTTATCAAATTATATTATTGGCTCCCAACCCCTTAGGGGGTTATTATACAAGGATCAATGTTAATAATTCAAGCCAAGGGGGGGTAGCAAAGGTATATTTTCAATATTAATTTTTGCCATGGTTCTACTTGAGAATGGAATGGGTTTTTTATGGAAGCTAACATCTAATGAGGGACTTTATCATTAGGGGATAATTCAACAAAAATTGCATGGAATGCACTATGAGGAGATAAATTCCATCACTACCATGTCAAGCATTTTTAAATGAGGGTATGCTAAGAATATACTTTATTTAGTGCTCATCATGTTAAATAGTGCGGTCATTAGGATTCGTGTACTAACGAAATGAGCTAATGTACTCCCAAATGTATTATGTGTTGATTATACTGCATAAACAAGTCTCGCATAGTAGATTTAGGGTGGTCAAAATAAGAGAGCTCTTCAAATTCCTTGTGTGGTTAAAAACTTCTACCTACATTTAGGCTGTTTTTAGAGCTGCTTAGTGGGATGTCGTTGCTTATGTTCGCAAGGTTACAATTATATCATGGGGGTCATCCTAATATATAGTGGAGCATATATATGTTACTCTATATTATTGAGTATTATGTTGATATGTGGGATTTATTATTGAGCATAGTGCTATTCACCGAAGTACTATTGTAACTAACCCAAGGGCCATAATGTATTCACATCTCCACTCAAATTCGTAAGAAGAATAGAAATACATTATTTCATTACTCTTGGACCTAATAGAATTTCCAACCATCCCATGCATTAGATTAATGTGTTTGAAAGCATAAAAGTATTAGAATTTGTGATTTGATGGTGTCAAGTATATGGACTCGTAACATCTCCCTTGACACCTTACACTGAGGAGCATTTTCTATTGCAAACTATTGTTGTATTAACATTTTTCTCAAGTATTTGTACCATGATTTGATTTTGCTACAGATCAGGAAGTCAAGAATCCTTTACTCTTCCATCCCCCTCTAATGAGGTAGAAAAAATGGTTTTCCACTACATCACCATGGAAGGTTGCTTCTTGATGCTTCCTCTACACCATTTAGTTATTTTGAATCACTTTAGGCATGCTTCCCAAGGTTAGTTTTCCTTACTATATCTTACATTCACTTGAAAAATTGATTAGGAAGGTTTAAGCTCATACGAGGGTTCTTTCACTACATCAAGGAGTGATTTTCTCCTCATGCATCTCTACTTTCTTGAAGTGGTTACACATGACCCTGCCCCCCCTTTTCCCCCCTCCTCCTCAATAGCCATGGATTTGAACCAAAAACATCAATGTTAGAGTGCCCTTATCTGATTCTCCTCCTACTAAAAGATTCCTTCGTAGTAGCTCTAAAGGTAAGGAAGTTGTGGGAGCTAAAAGTTTCTTAGAAATCAGTCAAGATTCCCACATCCCTACTGCTAGCTCGGGCTTATATACTCAAATAAAAAAATAGGCTGAGGCTCTTAAGGGAATTGAAGAGAATGTAGACATACTTATTAAAGAAGGCACCAAGACCTAATGTAGACCTCTCCACTCTTTCTAACCTGGAAGAGAAACTTAACAGTCTTTCCACTTAGCTCATAGACTTGGGATAAATATTTTTTCAGGTGAAAGACATGTAATCTAACCAACTTGCTATTCATAGGGCAATACTTGACTATATTAAAACAAATGTTTAGCAGGTTTGTGATGCTTTTGATATCCTAGGATCTGCTTGGAAGAATAGAAAAATCAAGAAGAAGACAATCACCGAGAGAAACCTGGATCCAGACATGCAAATTGCTATCAACCTCTATAAATCCTTGAAGATTTCTCTGAAAATTTTATAACAAGTCTCTAATTTAGTTTAGTTTTATTGTTTTTGTTGCTATTTTGGTGCTTCTATTTTGTTGTTTTGTGTCATTTGTTGGGATCCTTGTAGGTAGTTGGCCCCTGCCTTAGTTTCTATATGAATATATAACTTCTAGGATTTTTTTGGGGTGTGGTCCTCATGTATCAAAAAACCACTTTACTGATATTTTCTTTTTTGGATTTTGAGCCTTTTGTACTACAGGGTAAAGTCCCTTCAAAACCATTTACCAATAGTAAAAAAAAAAGAGTGTTAAGAGAAATGAAAAGGGTGTGACTTCTCAATCCTTAACAAAATGAGAAGTGTTAAGGTAGAAGAAGGGATTAAAATGTTAGATTATAAGACTCTTAACAAAGTGAGTGCTGAGAGAGATGAAAAGGTTGGAAAGGTTTCTTGACCCTTTACAAGATGCATCTAAATATTGAAGAGGTTGGCTTGCTCAACTCGTAACAAAATGGGTGTGAAAAGAGAAGATACTTAAAAATGTGATAAAGGTGCTCTACTCTTAACAAAATGAGAGTTAAAAGGAGAGAGACTTAGAGAACATGATGAAAAATGCTAAAATATTAAAAAAATTAGAGTTCAAAGGGGAGATTTGAAAGATGACGAGCATGCTCAACTCTTAACAAAATGAGTGGTAAGAGAGAAGACTAACAAAGGAAGGGAAGTACTCAAAGAATGACAATGTGAATGTTGAAACAAAAAGTGAAGAAATGATGATGAAAAGGTTCATATCTCATGAAAGTGGATATAAGAGATGAAGGAAAAGTGATTGATTGAGGATCTCACATTAAATCAAGGTGAATGCCTTAAAAGAGAGGAGGGGAGAAATATTGAAGCTTGTGACAATTCAATAAAGTGAATGTTAAATGTGAGGACATAAGAATGTGAAACGCTTAAAGTTCAACAATGTAATGTTAAAATTAAGACTTATGAAAATGAAAGATCAAGGAAATCATGATGAAGCTTTATCATGATAAAGAAAGTATCATGATGTCAAGACTTAGATGGGAGATGATCATGCTTAAACTCAGATATAGATGTTTAAAATTGAAGACGTATAATTTTGATCAAATGGAGAAAATTTGAGGATATAAAAACTGATAATGAAAAGGACATGAAACAAAAAATTTGCAAGATAGAGAGAAAGTATATGAAATATATGAAAGATGGAAAAAAAAATTCGTGAGGTGGAACAAATGAAGAGTGTGAATGATAATGAAGTGGAATACGAACTGCTATAAAATGTAGAACAAATTGAGAAAGATGTTTTGTTTAAGTTGTAATATACCTTAGATTGCCTTGGACAAGGCATGACTTCCTAGAATAAGTTTATCTCTCTCTAGGTGTCACCAGTACATATGAGTGAGCACGATATTATTACTAGCTAATGAATTTACTTTACCCCCTTTGATACAATGAGAAAATATATTACTCTAATAGATCGCATTGGGGTTGCCACTATGGAAATATGTGACTCTAATTTCCCATAAAGGTGTACTAGTCAGGTTGGGTGGGTGTACCTATTTTTTCATCCAGTTTACTCAAGGCATCAAATACTTTGGGGTTATTTTGGTACTCCTTACAATGAGTTTTTGTCTGCTGGCCATGCCCTTCCCATAGTTATGTTGGAAGAAGGGAATAATCCCAACTCTGAAAAATTAATACATTTAATTTTATTAAAATTTAAAAAGAGGTAATAAAGTGTTTTTATTGATTGTCAAACAATGATGAGTTGCAATTAGTAGTTTGAAAGTTTCAACAACCTTATTGAGAGATGGCCCTACAAACAAATGGTTAGAAATTTTTCCTAAGGTAGACACAAAAGAAAACAAAAGAAATAAACCCACGTTTATGATTTCCAAATCACTTATAAATTGCAAGGAAAGGGCATACATGTGATGTTTTTTTATGTTTAGATAAAGATAGATAAAGCTTTGGAAAGAAGATATGGAAACCTACACATAATGCTTAATAGTTTGGAGAAAAAAATGCATCTAACATGTAAAAAAAGATAAGTATTAGGAGAAAGACAATCATGAATTTTCTATAAGTTAAAAAAATAAATTATGTGTCCATTACATAGTTCGTCTTGATACCTTTCCATAAAAAATGGAGTCGTTTCAAGTTTTGGGAACAAAATTTATGGCCTTCAGAAGATGGGTTATGTTAGTGCTCTTAGTGATATCCTAGTGCATGAAATTAAATGTGCTAGTGTAATAAAAAAATTATTATTGAGTGTGCTAACATTCTTGTAGGTGCACTAGCGTTCAAGTATGTGCACTAGTGTAAAAAGAATGTCTTTTAAAAGTGTATAATATGATAGAAACATGTTTATGTGAACGTTAACGCACACACATGTACACTAGCGTAGAAATCGGATACACTAGTGTAAGGAGTTATGGAAAAAATTAAATATGAAAAATACGGTCAAGAAGTTGTTTTTTTTGGATTTTCTACTTATGTACTTCACCTGATAACCTAAAACTTGGACAACAAGGTTAGAATAATACAAAGAACACACAAAAAACATTAGATTATGAAAAGGTAAACTAAAAGTGTAAAATGACATGTGGGAGTCCCACCGGGTGTGCCAGAATGTGAGAAATGAAAATTATCAGACAATGAAACATAATGAAATAAACATAGCAATACCTCTTTCGTAAATTTCTTGTAAAACCTTAAGAATATTTGTGAAGAACTTGGGCTTGTAAAATTTTAATATGTTTGAATATGGGTACTCTTGATCAATTATCCAAAATATGAATGCAATGCTATGAGTTTGGATACACAAGGATACAAGTGATAAATTTGGAAAAAGTTGGCTATGATTTGCATAAGATTCCAAGGATTCTCCAAGGATATTTGGCAAAGGATGTGACATACATTTTATAGTTGAGTGTGAGGACATGGAATGTGGATCAAAGTTTGACTAAGCTTTAGGTCATGATTGTAATTTTCTGAAATAACAAGTAGACTTGGCATGTGCAGTTACATATGTGAAGGGGAAATGGACATTTGGTTGGTAGAAGTTACATCTAGAAAGGTGGTTGTACATGTAAGTTTATTGCCCCCACCTTTGTAGAATTATAGAAGTGGAGTCTAAGTGGAGTTGACTGGAATGAGGAAGTGGAGTCCAAATGGAGTTCAAATAGAACCTAAGTGGCAGTTGACTAGGAAAATAGGTGTATTTTCCTAAATAAGTAACTAATTTAATTATCTACAATGTGTAATACAATTAATTAACCATTTATTTAATAAATGATAATTAAATTTGCTAAGGTGGTGCTAGGAACTATTTTAATTAATCCCAAGGGTTAAATGTGCATAAATAAATAAATTTTATTTATTTAATCAATAATAAGGGGGATGAATAAAGTGATGTGAAATGGGTTACTATTGGGAACAAGTATGTAATTTTGGGGTGTCTACAACCTTTGAAAGTGAATAGTAAGCGAAAGTCCAATTACAACATACATGGGACAAAAATCTTTAATACAAATTTTACTTGAAATATCAAATATTCCTAACCATTTTTTGTAAAGGTGTCATGCCCATGGTTTTATTGACCCAAAATAATCCACTAGTTAGCTCATTAAGCTAGTAAAATTCGAGGCAAAATTTTGTTTTGTTATGTTAGGGGCAGTTGATTAGGACCTTGTTAGATAAATTTATAATAAAATTATTAATGATAGCTTTCCATTATGTAGAAAACATCATGAGATTACAAATATAATCCATGTAGTGTGAAATCAACTTAGGTAACATCCAAACGATGCTTATTTTCTCTTAAGGATTTATTATACTAGGGGTAATTGATCTAGCCTAAAATGTTAGTCCATGAATTTCATCCTATAACTAGGTTCCATAAGGGCTAGTATTGTTTCCCACCAAGGGTTACTCGTACCTACCCAAGAATTCCCTCATTCCTCTATAAGTCTATTTAACGTAATGGTATAAATAATTTCTTAGATCGACTAGAAAAAATTGAAGTAATTTTTCCTAAGAACAATTTATTAAATGAGGGCTAACCCCTCTATATGGCCATTTGTTAATTATAAGAATCATAGTCCAAATTACAATGTTTAAATAAAATATACTTTAAATTTTCTCCTAAAAGATTTAGTGATGTCCAAAACTATAATATTTAGTTAAATTTAATATAACCATTTCATTTCATGCAATAGGAGAGGGGAACTAATTAGACCATTTGCAATAAATAAAATAAAAATTCAACTTAGTGATTCCTCTAATCATGTGAGTGATACTAGATTTAATATGGGTCTTAGGATGGAATGCTTTCCCACCCTAGATATTAGGTAAGCTAAGGTAACCCTAATTATCCTTATGTTTTTCTATTATCATTTCATTTTCACATTTCTCTCCCATTTCATCTTTTTTATTGGTTTTGTGGGTTGTAGAGCTCTCTCCCATGGAGGCCAATGAAGAATTGTTTGATTATTTTCCCACAAATTATTTTTGGTTTGGTTGCACTTATTAAGGTTTGTAAGAAAGAGTTTCAAAATATTACACACACACACACACACACGTATGTATGTGTGTGTGTGTGTGTGTGTGTGTGTGTGTGTGTGTGTGTGTGTGTGTGTGTCTATATATATATATATATATATATATGTTTCTAGTTTGAAAAATATGTATATTTTTGTGTGTATTTACTTCGAGTGGCCCTATACGTGTGGTGTGTGTGTGTGTGTGTGGTGTGTGTGTGTTCAAAGTGATCAAGGTATTTACTTCGAGTTTTAGGGTCCACACACACACACACACACACACACCACACACACACACACACACACGTATGTATGTGTGTGTGTGTGTGTGTGTGTGTGTGTGTGTGTGTGTGTGTGTGTGTGTCTATATATATATATATATATATATATATGTTTCTAGTTTGAAAAATATGTATATTTTTGTGTGTATTTACTTCGAGTGGCCCTATACGTGTGTGTGTGTGTGTGTGTGTGTGTGTGTGTTCAAATGATCAAGGTTTCAAGTTTTAGGCATAGAAATGGAGTGGTCACAGCCTCTAAAGAGCGAGTTATACATATGAAGGTGTATATATGTACTTTAAACTGGCAATGCATGACCAGGCTGTGACTTGTTTGTAGGAACTATGCACTTACAAGAGAGTCGAGCCCTAAGCATAAACCGATGTATGCATGTTATAGGTGCCAAAGGGGGATTGGGATGAGGGGTCATGACCCCTCCACTCTTAATTATTTTTTTGTTTTATTTTTTTTACTTTTATGTAAATACAACCTTAATATCAATTCAGTTACTAAGGTTTTCAGGCACAAAATTTCTCTGCACCATTATATATACAAGGTCACACACAAACACACACACACACACACACACACACACACACACACACACACACACACACACACACACACACACACACACACACACACACACACACACACACACACACACACACACACACACACACACACACACACACACACACACACACAAAGGTGAAGAGGTAAGGGCACAATTTTGGGAGTGCCCTTATTATTTTTAAGCAAATAGATGTTAGTATTAATGTTGATTCAGTCTATATACCATTATTTAAAATAACACAAATAAACAATTAAATATAAGGAAATGATTTAATTGTATTTATATCCTATTGTTTAGTTGTAAAAAATGAAAAATTTATCCCAAATTTTTAGGATTGAAGCTTTATTTTAGGAGCTATTATAATTTTAATTGTGTATAATTATCAAGTTTTACCAGAAAAGTTGTGTATCCTATTATAATGGACTGAATTTGAATTTCCCAATCATTTAAATTTGGAGACGATAAATTTAATACAATTATGGAGAGCTAAAATTTTTTCTGGTAGATGTTACCAATAGGCCATAAATCTTTTACTCCTTATAAGGTAGAGTAAATATAGCTAATGATAAATTGTCAAAAATACTTTGTTATAAGAATTTTAAAATCCAATAACTAAATACTCATTTCTCCTCATAAACATGAGTAAAACCATAAACTAATTTTTTAAAATAAACTAACCACCTATGAATCCAATATATAAATATGAGACTTGGAAATAAATTTAATTCAAGCAATTTTATAAATATACTAATAAAAGAAACTCCTTTAGTTCCCATTTCTCTTTTGCACACACATCAAACTAAAGGAAAAATTGGATATACCAATAAAACATGTTAAGTTATCCTTTCTATTACAATATAAAAACCAACATTTAAATTTGGAGAGTGTCATAACAGCAACCCAATGAGATTAAAATTCTCACAAACCCATAAAATAAAGATGAGAAAAGAACTCTTTCTTATGGACATTCTCAACATTCCTTCATTCAACACAATATTTGAAACCAAGGAACACATAAGTCTATATTTCATTACATCATAGAAATTTTATGGAAATACTAAAGATCATTCTCTCAACTTCCACCCTTTAACAAGATTTCTAAGAAAGCTTACAATGATAAATTTCCATCCAACTAAAAAACCAAGGTATATTTCTCTTTTCATACAATTTACATTGAGCTCCTACAACTAAAAGTGAAAGTAGAAAAGCCTCCCTAAAAAGGGAAAAAAAATCCAAATTTACAAGAAATTACACATTTTCTCCATGAAATGAATTCTTCATCTAAGATTCTAAGATTACGCTCCACCTTTGAATGAGATTTCTCCAACACAAGAGTGGTGGCTTGGTTGTCCACACAACCAATTGGCAGCATTAGATGTCATCTCTATAAGTGGAGGTAATGTTAGCCTCCCTCCAAGCCCATGGGAGAGAGAGGTTTCATGCCTCCAAGATACATAAGAAAGGAGAGAAAGATGTTGTATAAACATGCACATAACTCCATAAACAACAAATCCAAACACAAAAGCATAAGGAAGAAAATACAAGCTTCTTTAAGAAGGGGGAAGAGGGGAAATAATTCCCATTACAATCATTTTGAAACAAAAAAAAATTCATATATTGTTAATAAATATTCATACTCCAAAAATCCTTATATCATCCAAATCTCAAATACTCCAAGCCTCCTTCTTGCCAAGGGTTTTCAAACCTTGGAAGATTTCCTTGATAAGGAAGGGAGATGAGTTTCAAACAATATGAAAAATCATTTCCCTCATCAACCAAATGAGGGGAGGAAAAATAAATAAACATCCCATCATGGCTTGCCCATAAAGACATGTGAGAGTAATATGAGGTTCCCTCACTCTTCCCTAATACTCCTAAATCCATATCAAGTGAGATGGATGGATAAAACAAAGGAAATAAAAGATAAAACATCTATCCATAAACACAACAAGAAACTTCCTAAGACCAAAAAAATAACACCATTCCATAATTCTCATAAACAACAAAAAGAAAAACTAAGAGGTGTGAGGCCTAACTCACAAGATAAGAAAACCAAATCCAAGTGCAAGCCAAGCTCTACAAAAATCCAAGCACAAAAATGAGGCAAGAAGTCCTTACTCCCTCCAAAGTGGAGGAATAAAAAGGATAATCTAAAGTATTATCACCAATGATAGGGTGACATGTGTCACCCATCTCTTTTCAAAACAAGACACCCCCATCTCCCCATCACACATAAAACAAAATACTTAATGGAGGAATATCCCAAAAAATAAAAAATAAACAAAACAAAATCCCCTCAAAATTTCAAAGTGGCTCATAAAACAAGTTCATTAATTTGGATGTGGATAAAGAAGGATCTAATGGGAGGGAAATGCCCATTTTAAACTTTAAAAAGGCCTTCCTACCCATTGGTAGGGTCCAAGGGGTCCATTTTAGTGTAAGTGAGACCCCCAACAAGTAAAACACCTCTTACAGAGTCTTCTTTTAGCCAAAATTCGGGTTTTGGAAAAGTGGCACGCTTTGAGAGGTGGTGGGGCCCACCTAACCTATACTTAGGTGGTCCCACACATCCTTAAACATGATAAATTAGAAAAAAAACCACTAATACAAGTAAGAATCATTAGACCCTTAACATTATTGTAAACAAAATGTTAAAATAATTATCACTAAAATGAGTATAAGGAAATAACAATCCAAGGTTCTCGTATCGAATGAAAAAATATACACAATGATAGAATGTATAGAATAATATTGTATCAATGTTACGAATCCAATCTATAAGATGAGTCAACAATTATTTAAAGCAATAAACTAGTGGGAATTACATTCCCCTCTCTTAGAATTAGACTTCCTCCTGTAAGTCATTGGAAGAGATAGGGATATCGAGCCCTCAATGGTGTCGCATCCTCCCAAGTACAAATTGTCTCATCATATTTGTTTCACTGCACTCTCACTTGGGCTGAGTCTCATCCCTAAAGGGACAATATCTAGTGCTCTATAATTTTCACGGGATTTAATGTCCACTGACATTCAATCTCCACCTATAATGCTGACCAATCCAAAACATGGGAAATATTTGGAACATACTTCCTTAAAAGTGAAACATGAAAGACATCGTAGGCATGGGATAGGCATGGTGATAATGATAGGTAGTAAGTGATGGGCCTAATGACCTCCAAAATCTCAAATAGACCCCTAAATCAAGGTGAAAACTTAGAGGCATTTCCAAAATGGATTGGAATCTTATGTGGACACACTCTCAAGAATACCTTGTCACCTACAGATAAGTGATGAGAAAACATCTTAATGTATGCATATGAATTTTTACGTGCTCATGCCTACTCAAGACATTGTCTAATGGTGATGAATTATTGATCCATATCCTCTAGGAAAGTTGGGCCAAGAACGATGTTGTAATCTAACTAGTCCCAACTCAAGGGTGACATGCACGACCTCCCATATAAAGCTTGATAAGGTGTCATGTTAATCAATTTTTGATAGTTTTTTTGGTAAGAAAACTCAACAATATAAAGATAATCATCCCATTTTATATTTTGGTCCATAACATACATCCTCGAGTAACTAATTCACCTTCTCAGTTTGTTCATTTGTCTTAAGGTGATAAGTTGAACTAAGATTAATCTACATACCTAAAGTTGATTGGAAGGATGTATAGAAGTCTAATGTATGAATGAAATCCTGATAAAAAATAATTATATTCAAAATCCCATGAAATCTTACAATATCATCAAGAAATACTCAAGAAATGGAGAAAGCATCATATGTGACCTTAGTGGGTGAGAAGTGGGCAAGCTTAGTCAACTTTTCCACTGTCACCATGATGGCATCATAGTGATACAATGAAGTGGGAAGAACAGCAAAAAAATCCATGGAAATCACATCCCATTTTCACTCTAGAATATCAAGTGGGTAAAGAAGAATTTTTGGGTGAGAGTGCTTAGCCTTAACTCTTTGGTACTCAAGACAATGGGCTATGTAATATGTAATGTCACGACATAACCCTAGCCAATAATATGGCTATATCAAATCTTCATGTATCTTATCCACCCCTAGATGAGGTGCATATGGAGCTCAATGAGCTTAAAAAAAAAACAAACCTACACAAATCCCCTACCTTGGGCATACAAATGCACCTTTGAAATCAAAGAATACCATCTTTCTCTAATGTACAACCAACGTATTTTCCCTCTAAAGGTCACTATGGCTCAACCTCCTACCTAACACCCTCATTAAATTTTTCACCTATAAGGTGTTTAAGTTTCCAAAGCACACAAAGAATATCAACTCATCCCTATATAAAACAAACATGTGTATTTTATCCATGTTTTGCATCTCCTTTATGTAATTTTTACAAGTTTAGAGTTATAAGCACTATCTATAGCTCAAGTTACGATTCAATTTCTATCATAAACATTGAATAGATTCTATTTTACAAGTTTCATAATGGATCATATGAACACCAGCACATAAGAGAACTATTGTCAAGTGAATATAAATTGTGTGTGTACACTAAAGTATATTTTCCCTTTAAGCACACATTTTTCAATTAACACTTGGTGAAATAATTTATCGTATGGAAAATTATGTGTTTTCACCAACACTCACGGAGAAATGCCTCTCCTTATTGTGCATATGGAGGATCTTATTATCAAATTTAAACTATACTATATCTATCTAAATACTATGGGGTGGAAAAATAGGTTGGGGATCACACAAGCATACTTCACCAAACTTGTGGCAAAGTGTTTTTATGGGATACAAAGGAGGAGATTTCAGCGATGAGGGATAAAGGAGAGAAATTAAGAGAGAGGGTTATTTTTGTGAGTAGGTAATAACACAGTTCACACATAGTAACCAATGTAGTTCAACATTTGATTGGAGGAAATCAACAATGTAGAATACTAGCAAGACTAATAAACAAAAAACACAAAGTTCTCTAGGTTCATCAATCAAGGACACTAAGTTCCTTCTTGGTTGTTTAAGACCACTATGATTTCAAAATTGCAAAAGAGAGAAAAAAGGAAACATGAGCAAAGGAAATGGAATAATTTAGCTTTTATTTCTTGTGTTGTTGATATAAAGTTCAACATCTAAACTGAAATCCAGAATTGCTACAAAGTAGAAAATTTCAAAATCTAGGATCCCTTGGAATGGAGAAGCCATTCCAATTTACATCCTTGTAAATTTCCCCCTCATCTACCTCCACATGAATATTTTTGTTCCTATTCCCATTATGACCTTTCATATTCCCTTAGAAGAGACAAATTAAGTAACTCTCTTATAATTAGGAGAGATTAATTTTACAAATTTCAAATATTGTCACTTAAGTAAATAGGAAAAAATACCATGATTGCGTACACAAAAGAATTAGAAAAAAGGGAGAGAAGAAGAGAAGGGAAGGAGATTGAATGATTTGTTGAAGAAGCTCCTTCCAATGTAGAACTTGCTGATCTGAGGCATGATGATCTCACTTTCCTCCTTTTCCTAGATGAAAAGACACATCAGACCACCGAAAGAGTGTTTAGAAATTTTGTTGCAAGACCTTCCGATTTGAGCTTGACATGGAAACAAACATCACCCATGATGATACATTCTTGATATCACAATGAGAGTGATGACCATTCTCTTACTCCGTAGGCTTTCAGAATTATCATCCACGATGCTCAAACCTCTTAATGCTTATATTCATGTCTTGTACATTACACTGCAAAATTGTAAAACTTAATTTACCAACCTATGAGATGTGGTATCCTGAAGGAATAAAATTGAGCTATTTCCTAGCTAACTTGGTTTGACTAGCTCAATTAGCTCCCTGAGCTCAATTCAACCAGCTCATCGAACTCACCTCAACCATCTCACCGAGTTCACCCAAATCACCTACATCTCTCAGATGCTATGGCGATGAATTAAAATGATGAACATGATGACATATTACTATGAATAACTGGATTCCTTCACACCTTTAAAATCCTTTCTAGTTGATCAATTTTTCCACCTCTCACCTACTATGCCTCGAGACATTTTTCTTTGATTCTGAACACAATTGATACCAGAATGATGCTTCAGGATCCTTGTGAAGAGTGAATTCCATTATTTGAGCTAGGAAAAAACCTTACAACCTTGGGAAGATTCCAAAAAACAAAGAGTTAAGGGAAAATGGATCCGACTGCAACTTTCTTCATAAAAAATGAACACTTTCTATTTTTAGCAAGTAGGGCTAGGACCTGCTATTTTGGGACATATCACCTATTTTGCTCAAATATGAAATTATGAATCTTCTGGAACATTCAATTCTTCTCCGTTAACGATGCTTTACTATTTTTAGCAAGTTTCTATTTTTAGAAAGTTGTTTTTTTGGCTTTTTTCTTTTTTCTGCAATACTGCCAATTTTGTCGCGCCTTCTATTTTGCACCATTCCTAATTATTTTGAGTGATCAGAACTTGAAATTTGAGGTAATTATTATTTTAAGCATGTTAAGGTGCATGGAATATGATATTTTTAGAAACTAGTAAAAATGTCCTTGGTTTGCATCAGAAACATCTTTTTTAGATTTAGTTCCTTGTTATGATCTTGTGCTCCAAATTTCACTATGTTTCACCCGTTGGAATGCTTGGAAATAAAAAAAGATTTTTTTTGAGGCAAGGTTTATAGGTATGAATATTTAATGGTAGTAATTAATGGATTCATTGAGATTCAGTTATCATAAATATGCTTTGGAGAAGAAAATACATCTCAAACTCTTGGTATGATCAATTTCTGGGTTCATTGGCAGTGAGAAAATCTTTGTTCTTACAATCGTGGATGATATGAAATGATTTAAGAAACATGATGGATGATTTTTTAGGTATTTTAATTCTTTATGACTTAAAAAATGGAGTCTTGGTCAAACCAGGTGTGGAAACCTTTATTAGTTAGTCATTTGCAGGCTTTGACAGTCATACGACAATCAAATTTACACATAATAGAGAAGAAGAAACTATGACACAATTAGGGTTTTCAATATTATTAGTATGGGGAAAATTTTATTGTTCCATATCTCCCCTTGGGATAGGGAAAATAGGAGCAGAAAATTTCTCCATCACATGGGCTTGTCATGTGTCATTGCGTGATTGGATGATGGGGGAATAGAGAAAACCACATTTTAACACCATGGGGGTTGAGTCTAGGCATATGAGGAACCATGAAAGGGTATAAAGAGAGGGGAAAATTTTCTTGTACCCTTGGGATAGGGAAATTATTCACCCTCATGTGGTGATGACAAGTGGCACAACATGATTCGATGAGGAGGTGATGACAAGTGGCACTCAGGAGCTCCAACTTGATCGTATAAAAAAACATGGAAGGGGTAAGAGAGGGGCACATTTTTTTGTCCTATATATCCCCTTAGGATAGGGACATGAGGGATATAAGAATTTACCCTTCCTTGGTGATGACAAGTTGCATACTTTCATTGCACGACGAGAGGGGCTAGAAATGGGTGAAAAGGGCTCGTAGAGTGCTAACATGATCATATGAGGAAACTGGAGAAAAAGATGATGTGGGGTGAACTTTATTGTCCTCTTTATCCCCTTATGATAAGGAAAAGAGGGAAAAAATAGTACCTTAACTTGGAGGTTATAAGTGTCCTCTTGTAAAATTGACTAATTGCGAGAGCATACCTACGAGAGAGAGAAACTTGACAATGATGTTGCCGGAGATCTAGGAAGAATATTTTGATGAAACATTTTATGATTTTGAATACAAAGATCATTTTAAAGACAATTGGATGGGTATAAACTTCCAATTATTCATTTAAATACCTAAAATTTCTCATTTCTCCTAGGGATAATGGGGTGTGTCTACACAACTTAAGTTTTCATGAGAGATACTTGAGTCTTGTGAAGGATTTGAAAATTCCATCATGCAGAGAATTATCCTATATTTCCAGTGAATAATGTTTTGACTCCTAAATCCTTAAAAATATCCTAGAATCATACATAGAAGATCATGTACCCATTTTGACTTCCCACTCCTTACACCTTATAAACCCAATGTTGCACTGCTTGTTCCTAAACCTCCAAAATTTTCCTAAAAAATTCCTAAATTAGTTAAAAAATGTTCCTAGCTCTTCAATACCACTTCTGGATGAGTTTGAGCCTTTCATTTTTTTCCTGAAGGATGCACACCAATCCTGATAAGGTTAAAGTTGGCCTTTTTAGGCCTAACGAGAAACTAGGTGTTAGAAACATTTCATTGAGTGCTGACCTTGTATTATAATTTCAAACACTTGTAATTTGTTGGTCATCATATTGGAAGTACTTGCAAGATCAATATAGATATGAAACAAAAAATAAAATGAACTAAAGAGGGTTTTGGGAGGACTTGGGAGATTTTTTTTGAATTTGGGTAAGTTGTCATGCTTGAAAGTTTCAAATTTCATGTTGCACATTTGCATGAAAACCACACTTAAAGGGAAAAATGTAGATGGTAAAATTTGGTAACTTATTATTTTGCAATTTTAAATAGGACTATGCTCCCTTTCTAAGACAAATTATCACATCTGAAATTTAATTAGTTCATCTCTCTAGATATTTCATTAATTTATTATCTTTACACTCTTTTATATAATTAATTCAAAGAATAATATGAAATCAAAGCAATAAGAAACCTCTGTACTTCATGTCACAAATTTCTATTTAAATTTTTATCTTCTTTGTTCAGGACCATACAAATGATCCAAATGTGGGTCAAGCATTAGATAACCTTTACAATCCCACCCCTTTATTTTATTTGAATATATCTTTATCTTAATTTTTTCAGTTCATCTTCATAGGGTTAGCCTTGTTTCACATATGGAAGGATATTTAAACAAGTCAATGTAACTTTATAAATAATGTTGGACCCCTGGAATATTAGCCAAGTATGAAGGTGCATAGGCGCGCAAGGTCCCGGTTATGGAAATGCGCGCAAGGAAAAAGCGTGCAAGAGAAAGGCTTAAGGAAGCACATAGCATGCGCAATGCATGAAAGGAGGTTTGGGACTTAGTCAATTTGAGCACCTGGGGCAGAACACATGAAAAGCATGACTGGTTACACATGGATAAGGTGCCAGCCTGGCGATAGGTTGGCCCAAATAGAGGCATGCCTTGGATGGAATCTTCTAGAAGAACATCATGAGATAAAGTGGAAAGCTCAGGCTTGGAGAAGCATGCTCGCATGAAGGACCAAATTTGACACTTGGAACTAGATCTGAGGGCATTGGAGGGTGAGTTGGTAGTACAGGAAAGAGGTAAATATAAGTTCCTGTAGAGTAAAATATATATGAGTTTGAGGTATAGCGGGTTAGAGAGAGTGTGAGTTTGAGAGACAGCATGGGCAGAGCTCTGCATAATTACTACGAGGACTTTGTTAATGGATAGTTGCATCAAGGAGACAATGTACTAAGCATGGATTTGTAAATTTCCTTTTGGTAGCTTAGTTACATAAGTCCAATGGAATGCATGACTGTGGTTTGATTCTCTGTGACACTCTGTAATGGTTTAATGAATGTAATGAGGTTACCTGATATGATATATACATGAATATCAATGGTTCTAATGCATATTTATATCTCATGAGTTCTCTTTCCTTTCATGCTGAGTATGAATTCTTGAATATTTATTTCTGTCATAATACATGTTCTGGATTCTGTTAAAGCACTTGGTCTTAAGTGACTGCAAGGATCTAGAGGCCATTCTGAGCCTTATGGTTCTTGTATGTCTTAACTTCCCTCCTAAAAACTCTTACACTAATCATAGATGATGTTTCCCACTAAAATCACATAAAAGAGAGACTCAGTACCCGTGCATGCCTTGGGTGAGTGCTTAGCTTTCGCTGGGTAATAGGCCGACGCGTATGGGGTTCCTTCCTTTTGTAATGGGGGTAAAAATGACTACATCTTGGTTCCATTGCCAGGACCTCTTTTCGAAGTTGTAGTGGGATATAACATACATCGTGATCAGTGTAATGAGTAATGACATAGTGGTTAACATTGAAAATGTTGAATTTTTGTTCAAGAGCACGGAGGATGAATTTGCTAAGAGATTTAGCACTGGACCTGAGTTTAATACACGTAGATGGGTAGAAGAGAATCTCTACCATGATCTATATGAGACCTTTTTTTACTGCTTCCCAGTAGAAATATATGAATGGATTTTATCCTATGCATCTAGATCAATTTGGCATTATGGATCACATGTGTGGACCCAAGAAGAGTACCAAAGGCTACAAGATGCAGATATGATGCGGAACCTTGCTATGGATCATTGGTGGAGAGGAGTATTAGCTAGCTACACTCTGGAGTACGCTATTTCCACATGTTCTTGTCTAGAGGTTGCTGAGTTTGAGTTTTTGAGGGAGTCCAGAGGGTCATTTTTACGTGCTTTCCCTCTGGCTTTGAAGATCTTGATGATTACCATGAGTTTAGAGGCTTTCCCAATGACCGGCTAAACCACTCTAAGTGCTAGGCGAGGAAGCTAGGGTGGAGGAAGATGACAGATGTTACAGCAGAAAAAGAAAGGGAGGAGAGATGACTCATGTATGATGAAGTGTGTGAAAGGGATATTTTTAGATGATGCAAGGTTACAGGTGTGATGGATGTATGGTGGCAGATGTTGCAGGAAGGATTTGAGGTTCATGCTGAGGAGGTGGAGCCTGAGCAGTCTGTGTGACCCCATCTTGGAAAGTGCATGAGAGAAACCCCTTCGGATTCTAATGAGAGTTCGTTGTGAGGATAAAGAAGAACCATTGGTGCGCATCTGAGCCCACCTAGTGACCGGAACCTGGTGCTTGGTTTTCCAGATCAGGGAGATAATATTGCTAATATAGTTGATTACATTAGAGGTGATCATTCTACGCCCAGGACGTATAATTTCTCGTTTGGTACTTCTATGGCTACAAACACTAGCCCAATGTTAGGAATTTTTGGGAAAGGTATAGGCACACAAGCATTTGGTCTCACGTCTGAAAGTGGTACAGGGTATACTATTGGTAGTGGGGCATTTTCATAGACCATACATGTGTAACTCATTAGAACTGTGGGAACCTTTGGCACGACCACTTCAGGAGCTAGTGGGTCTAGTGGATCTGGTGGTTTAGGACCTAGTGGATCTGGTGGATCAAGCGGTGGAGGAAACATAGGTGGAAACCAAGGATCTGGCGGAGGAGGATTTAGACCCTAACCACCTCCACAAGTTTTCTTTAAAATGTCTCTACATTTTCCATATTACAAGGGAATTGAGGATGCTATGGAACATATTCACAAGTGTGAACTTCTATGATGCACGAAGGGTATCACAACCCTAGAATGAAAGGCTAGTCATTTTGCAACCATGTTGCAAGGGTGCATGCATAGCTAGTATAGAAAGTATGACCCTCATCAAACAATAGTAGATTACACTGCTTTAAAGAATGCATTCTTGGTGGAGTTCCACATTCCTTAGTTTGAGTAGAAGAGCATCATTTCTTTGAATGGGATTTAACAAGGAATGACATAGAGTGTGTGGGAGTATGATGCACACTTTAGGACTCTCTTGTCTAAACTATCATATGATATTCATCCTTCATAGCATGTGTAATGGTTTTTTGGAGGATTGATCACCCCCTTTAGAAGGGCCTTGTCTCATAAAACTTTTACAGACCCACACAAGGCATTGGAAGCTACCCTACATGCCAAGGCTATTGGTAGTGTTGATACTGGCAGTTAGCCCATTCTTGGAGGCTCAGATTACTGCTATGGCCAAGCAGTTGGAAAAATCATCTGTGAACTCAGCCCATGAAACTTGTAGTGGTTTTTGGTGCATAGATTGTGAGATAGAGGGGCACGTTAAGGATAATTGCCCCCGGAGGATGGTGGGCGCTATGTGGTGGTAGATTGTGAAATTTTTCATGGGGACCATGATGCAAGTAAGTGCCCCTTGCTGCAGCATGTAATCAGGAAGAATGTATCTTGTTATTACAAGATTTTCACTTCTACAACCCATGATACTAAGGACTGTAGGCTCATTGATCAAATCCATGAGGCCATCGATCATGGGGTGCTCCAAACTAACATTACAAGTAGTTCCAAGTGTGATGATCACCGTTATGAGGAGCACACAGATGGAGGCAATGTGCAGGAAGAGGTTTTTGAGGAGGATTACATGGTTGAGGTAACTGTGGAGGAGGAAGGAGTGAGTTCCCCATGCGGAACATGTTTCAACTGTGGATCTATAGAACATTACAAATGTGAGTGCCCAGACTTTTTGCAGTGCTCATGGTGTAGGAAGAAGCATAAGTATGAGGAGTGCCTGAAATTATTTGAGCATATGGATCAACAGCACTGGAAGGACAAGGGCACTACAATGGTCAGCATCAAGAATGTAGACATACAGTGGATGCCTTCGAGTAACACGGGATGCAGGTTTAGAACCTGTCTTGGTAACAAAAAGGGAAAAAGCCACGTGCGTAAGAGAGGTACCAAGATAGAAGAACCCTGGTTTCAAGGGAGGAGGTCATGCTCATGGAAAGTATCTAGATCCCGCGCATCAAAAGGAGATATATCAAGGACACCATGGATGTTATTTGGAGCTTGCAAGGGGAGATCTAGTGTCTAAAGGAGAAATCCAGGAGGGAGGAACAAGGAAGGGGAGTTGAGGTGTAAAAGGATGACCTGAATGAGGTCAAGGAGGTGTGTAAAATGTTAAGGCAGGAGAATATCATTCCCTTACTAGGATCTTGGTTGAGAGAGAAGGTACCACACACCAGGAGAAGAGTGCGAGAGATAGGTCTTGCATGCAAACCTTCCCCCTCACAGCCTCAACTATGACAAGGAGATTATGTTGAATGCAGTTGTAGATGGATGGCTCCTTAGCAATATCCTCATTGACACAGGCACGAAGGTTAATGTTCTTACTTTGGATGCATGGCATCTAGATGGGAAGACCCACATTACAACCATCTTTGAATGTGCTGTATATGGACAAAAAAGACTAAGGCAATTCCCATTGGTGTCTTGAAGGATGTAGCTATTACTATACAGGGAGCCAAGTTTACTGGGGACTTTGAAGTCTTGGCGCTCACCGAGGTGGAAAATTTCCTAGCACTACTTGGGTGCCCTTAGTGTTACAAGAACAATGCATACCTTTTGTTCAACAAAGGGTACATCAGCTTCGAGAACAAGGAGGAACGGGTCATTATACCCCTGGCTAATGGGAAGTCAACACCCTATATTGAACCATTCAGGGAGGAAGTTTTGGATAGGATTTATGTGCACTCAATTAGAGACCCTGAGATGGTACACCCTACTAATGAGGTTATCTAATTTGAAGATGCTCAGTCAGTGAGTGATACCACCTATCTGACATGTGACAATTGGGCACATGGAACTTATGAATTGATGGGATGACAGTTGAGAGGATCAGTGACCAAGGTAACAAAGGCATGCATGCACAGTTAGGCCTTGGAGGAAAAGAACTACCCAAGTATTCAGGAGGATCCTTCCCTGGAGATCTTTCTGTAGGAGGTGGAAGCTCAATGGAAGGATGGAGAAGGAATGGAAGATGAAGTTATGTCTTACTCAGCACAACAGCTCAGTGGTGGGCCACACATCAGGAGATGCCTTTTGGAGTGGCTGTGAGGTAACAATTACTCTCTCTGTCAGATTTTTTAGGAGCAATGTACCCACCATCATCAAAGACTACCATGGGAAGGAGCCCACCTCTTTCCATATCTAGGAGTGTGAACAGGTCTAGAGAGAAGGTGTGGAAGCTTTACCACCATCCCTTTGGGTGTACAAGTTGTATTCTACACTACAAGGTTGCTTGCGTGCACATGGTACATTCATTCGGAGACATGCTGCCAGATAAGGAATTGGCAAGAGATCGTGGCTGACCTTATTCAAACCTTTGAGTATCAGAGTACCAAACCATGAGTTGATAAGGCCTTGCAGGATATCAAGCACCTTACCATGGGGGATAGTGCCAGGATGGAAGATAGGCTATTGGAATTACTAGGTGAACAAGGATCGGGGGCGTGCTTTGAAGAAGTAGAGGAAATAGAAGAGTTATAGCTTGAGCGCGTGTGTTTGGAAAAGGAGAAGGGAAAGTTGGTATATGTGATTGATGGAGAGGAATCAAAAAGCTTAGATGTTAGCCATTCTATAGGGATGTGTGAGGTAGTGGACAGTGACAAACACTCACGCGCACGCATACCGTGAGTCCTTTAAAAACAAATAAGGTTAACATTGGTTCAGGAGAAGAACTTAAGGAAGCTATTATTGGAGATTACTGGATGGAGAAGGAAGTATCTAAGATCATTAATCTGCTATGTGAATTTGAGGATTTATTCCTGCGTGGGTACCATGAGCTCAAAGGTGTTCACCATTCCTTAGGGGAGATGAAAATAAAACTAAAGGATGGTGTGCACCCAGTTAGGAAAAGGTCTTACTAGATGAATCCCAATTTACATGTGAAGGTCAAGGAGGAGATAGAAAAAATGATAGCTTTTAGGATCATTGAGGTAGTAGAAGAATCAGAGTGGGTAAGCCCGATGGTAATCAACATCAAGAAGGATGGGCAGATTAGGATTTTTGCATGGATTATAGGGAATTGAAAGCATAGTTTATGTCATTGATCCCTTTCTGACCCCCTTCACTGAAGAAATTTTAGAAGGAGTCATTGGGCGCAGAGATCTATTCCTTTACGGATGGATTTTCAGGGTACCACCAAGTCCAGATTGCAAAGGAGGACCAGGAGAAGACAACTTTTTCCACCGAGTGGGGAAGTTTTGCATATACGGTCATGTCCTTTGGATTGAAGAATGAACCTCAGCCGTCTTTTCACGCATAGTGGTGCAAGCATTCCAGGACTTCATCCATAAGTTTTTTTGGTCTATTTGGATGATTGGACAGTATATGGTCTTGTTAAGGACCATTGTGACAATTTGAGGTTAATGTTTAAGAGGTGTAGGTAGTTGAGGATATCCCTCAACATTAAGAAATGTGTGTTTGCTACACCCTTTGGGACTTTATTGGGACATATCATATGTAAGGATGGATTTCTAGTAGATCTTGCTAAATTTGCAGTTATTGTGGGGTTAAGGGAGCCTACTAGCCAGAGCATGTAGTGCACAGATTCCTTGGGCATACGGGCTATTATAAAAAATTCATTAAGGGATATGCCAAGATTGCCGTGCCTTTAGAGGAGCTGCTTAGACATAAAAGTTCCTTCCATTGGGGAGAGGTGTACAGTAGAGGGTGTTTGATACATTTAAAGATATAGGCTTATCACCACACCTATTTTATGTTTTCCCTCTTGGGACAAGCCCTTCCATGTCCATGTAGATGCCTTAGGGACCACCATTGGAGCAGTGCTTGCACAACCAGGTGAACGGATTGTTGATCATCCTCTGTGTTTTGCAAGTAGGAAGCTGACACCAGTAGAGAAAAACTATACCACAACTGAGTGTGAGGCATTGTCAATGATCTACGCACTCTTCAAGTTTAGATAGTATCTACTGGCAACACCCTTTGTGTTTTACACTGACCACATGGCATTAAAGTATTTAGTGAATAAGCCTATTCTACAAGGACGCATATGTCGATGGGTGTTGTTGTTTCAAGAGTTTGAATTCACCGTTGTAGTAAAGCCTGGAAAAAGAAACTGTGGGCCTGATCATCTATCAAGAATTGATTCAGGGGAGGATGCACAGAGTATTGAGGAAACAATGCTAGACGCACAACTGTTTAGGTTATGGCCTACGCCCTTGGATTTGAAAGAGATTGTAATATTTTTAAAGGAAGGTGTGGCACCAGATGGAATGAAGAGATTGGAAAAGAAGTAGTTGGCCATATGCGCTGTACCCTACATTTTAATCAGTGGAGACTTATACAAGTTGGGACGTGATGAAGTTTTAAGCAAGTGTTGTCTTAGAGCATGAGCGCTTGACCATCATGGAGGAAGCACATGGAGGAAGTGCGGGTGGGCATTATGCAGGTGATGCCACCACATGTAAGATATTAATGGTAGGTTTGTGGTGGGAAACCTTGTACAAATATTTTAGAGATTATTGTAAAGCGTGCATGAACATTGTCAGTGCATTGGAAAACCAAGAAGGAGAGACAAAATGCCTTTGCACCCTATTCCTAGTGCGAAGCCTTTTGAAAAGTGGGTGATAGACTTTGTAGGACCTATTTCATTAGTGGCATGTAGGACTGGGTCATGTTATGTCATCACTTGCATGGATTATCTAACAAGGTAGGCAGACATAGCCCCAACTAAAGATTACACAACAACAATAGTGGCAAGGTTCTTGTGGGAAAACATTATCATGAGATATGGATGCCTGTTGAGTTTGACGAGTGATAGGGGTACACATTTCTTTGATGAGATTGTGAGGATCCTATTATCATAGTTTATGGTGGCTCATCACAAGACTATGCCCTATCACCCACAAGCAAATGGAACCATGGAAGCATTCAACAAGACACCGAGTCATACCTTGACCAAAATTTGTGATGTCGGAAGACAAGATTGGGATGACAAAGTATCGGCAGTATTATGGGCTTATAGGACAACATATAAAAGGCTAAACAAAACCACACCATTTCAATTGGTGTTTAACATAGAATTTGTCTTTCCGGTTGAATTTATGTTACCTTCTCTGCGAATAACATGCGCAGGAGGATTAGCTGATGAAAAAGCGCTGGAAGAAAGGATTGATGAGTTAATGAAATTAGATGAGAGACGATCACTTGCCAGGTGGAGCCAAACAATAGAAAAAAAAAGAAAAAGGCTTGGCATGATCACCACATCAGGAACAAGAAGTTTTAGGTTGGGAAGATGGTGTTACTATATGATTCTAAGTTTCTACGCCATCCTGGGAAGTTGAAAGTCCATTGGTTGGGTCCTTACACAATCTCGTACATCCTTGATTTGGGTGCACGCCAGTTACAAGTGCTGGATAGGACGAAGTTTCCTACACACTTCAGTGGGAGTAGGCTGAAGCCCTACTATAAATAATTCTTCTTGGTGTTTGTAAATAAGGCAGTTTTTCTAGTTAGTTTAGAAGTTTCCTTTATGCTTTCCCTTTCTTGTGTTTCCCTTTCATGTTGTTGTTTTCTTTTGCGCCTTGGATGCCAATAACCTTATTGCTATTTTTGAGAATTTGTGAGTGCGTAGAGGACCACACATCATTTTAAGTGTAGGGTGGAGAAATGTGAAGGAGTGCATGATTAAGGTACTAAGCATGTTGTGTTGAAAATCCTTGTTGAATGGCTCAGTTGAAAGAGGTATACGAAGAAAGATGGAAGATGAATGGTTGGTGTTAGGTAAAGCTACTTTTAGATCCCATGTACTAAGAAGGAGAAAGCACATTTAAGCAACACAAGGTAGGTGAAAGCAAGAATCAAGACAGAAGAAGTGCCTTCGGCACGGGTTACGCACGTGCAAGAGTCTCCTGTCATGTTAGATTGGTTGTGTGCCAGAAGGTTGGAGTTTTTGTGCAAGGTTGGGTGCGTGAGTGAAAGTGCTGAAGGTAGGTTTTGTTTGAAAAATCCACATTAAATGAACAAAGTATGGTGGTAGGTGAAGTAGCATTTAATGTTCAAAAATATAAAAACTATAAGTAAAGGGTTGAGGCTCTTTCATTTTCACTTTGCGAAATAGAGAAAGGAGTGAGTTTTATAAACTAGGGTTTCCAGATTCGATCGTGCAAAGAAAGACCTATGAGATCGAAACATGAGCAGTCAGTTTGAGTTTGTAAACTAGAAGGAAGGGGTTACACAAGCGTGAGAAGGGTTATAAGGAGGCACAATCTTGTGGAGTTAATTTGATCCTAGTTAGGGTTCGGAAAACTAGGGCATAGGTTCAAGATAGTTATATCATGGATTTGAGATCGGAGGCTAGAAGAATTGGAAGAACAGAGTAATAAAAATACCTCGAAAATGACACCCAAGAAAGGAAAGGGCAAGGGAAAGGTGAAATAATGAGAACCCGACGTAAACACAAAAGAAGAATGGTATGTAGAGATGCAATACCTAGATGGGGTGATGATGGGGAAGGAGTGGGAATCCCACCTGAGAAATGTACCTGTAAGTGATTTTAATCACCAAAAAAACATGATAGAGAAGGAAATGGCACTAGAATTAGTGCACCCCACCAGTAAACGAGCACCAGAGGGCTTGCCGATATATAACGATGACGTTAAGGTCAAAATAGAGAAGGCAAGGTTGTTGCAACTCTACGAGTTGCCCTATTTTGGAAAACTAGAGTGCCTGTACTAATGGTTAATGTCGCGGGTACACAAAGATTACTTCCACTTTGTAGGGTGCAAGATGCGCGTTACTCCTTAACTTATCTCACAATTTACAGGCCTCATATGTGAGGTAGATAGCTTGGAAGATGACCTAGGTGACAAGGAGGCTATTCAGGAGACCATCACTGAATATGCCTACAAGAAGGGGTCGAGGTATTACGACATTTCAGACATCAAGGACCCCATGATGAAAATGGCCATGTATCTGGTGACTAAGCTGAATGGCCAAGAGAGATGGACCCAGGTCAATAAGCCTTAGCTGTATGTTTGCATAAAATTTATAGAAGGCACTATATACAACTTGTTTGCTTACATCGCAGAAGAAATTTTCAGTTGCACGACAGAGGGGGATAGAATCCTCTTCAACAATGTCCTCTTGACCATTGTATTTTTAGAGATTAGAGTAGGTGACGCACCAAACAAGTTTGTATGGGAGTACCCTGCTGAGGATCCTTCACCCACAAAGAGGTTCGAGAAGTATGCCTGTGATACAATGATGGCACCCCATAAGGCGCGGATGGAGAAATGGTATACACACCTAAGGAACATGTTCGGGGAAGAGTGGAGAATCCCTAAACAACTCCCAGCAACCACTGAAGGAGAAGCCGAGTTCACTGTCTATCAAAATTTGTGCTTGGGCAGGTTTAAGCTAGTAGATGAATCATGGAGCCCTTGGTGCAAGCTTCCCTTCATGTTCACTGCTCAATACTTCCAAGTGGGAGTGAATATATTTAAGGAATCAAAGAAGTTAAGACTGGAACTAGGTATTATAGACTGGGAGCATATGGAGATGAGAAAGAAGATGAATTACCTCGATGGAAAGTGTGCATACGTGGTGAGGTACGTGTCGCACGATATCCAGATGAAAAGGCTGATAAAACTACCCATCACTGGAGGAGCCGTGACATGCGTGTACCTCTGTATAAGGCCAAATTTTGAAAAGGGAATGTACCTAGAGAAAAAAGTCTCCATACCTGAGGATCCCATGGAGAGAAAGAAGTCTGCGCCCAAGAAGAGGGGAAGAGAAGAAAAAATGCCAAGTATGCCGACTGCTTAGATAGTGAGCATGCCAACAACAAGTGCCAACTCAAGCACTTACATACGGAGAAAGAAGTCTCCAGTGAAGGAAAAGACACTAGAAGTAGAGGCACCTAGGCAACCCCTCACTAAGGAACAATTACTTGAGGGAGAAGATAAGGCAGAATCCCCTATCTAGGAGACACCTCTCAGGAAAAAGTAGAGGGTGGATGAGGAAGCTAACTTGGAGGTGACCGACATCATAGATAAGTTCATGGGCGGAAGAGGGGATGAGAGTGAAGAAGATGACAGCGAGGAAGATGAGCTTGAAAAAGACCAAGAGCCATAGGTCTTCAGTGTTTATGACTCAGAAGAGGAGAGTGGAGATGAGAAGCAGGAGTTCGTATTCATGTGGCGCAAGGGTACACAGGATGGGGAAGACACTGAAGACATGGAAAGGAATGAAGAGGTTGGTGGGGAAAATCAAGGAGCAATAAGTTTTATGGAGCTGATCATTGAGGTGGTGGAAAGAGAAGCACAAAAAATGCTCAAAGCTGTGGTAGATGAAGAGTTGGAGTGCAACGTGGACATAGTGTTGAAGGAAGAGAAGGAGGAGAATATTGAAAAAGAGCATGACAGCCTGGGAGGAGGTCCCACTCTAACAGTAAGTTTCCCCAAAGGCATGTGCTCTGGCAGGAGGACTCTTGATATTGAGCAGAGGTAAGTAATGGGCTACATTGATGACACTAAGAAGGTGCTACGCATGTAATTCCAAAGCACTATACCCACTAAAAGGATTTCAGCTATGGGATCTTTTGAAAAGGAGGGCACATACCCCAGAACAAAGAAGATGCTCTCTTGGGTGTTTGAGTCCCACATTGATGAGCCAGACTTCGAAGTCTGTCAGGGAGTGCTCATAACATTTCTAGAATCTAAGGGGGCCAATCCCTTAGTGAATGCTCAGGAGCTCTCAGACGAGTAAGTTTGTAACGCACTCAACAAGGTCATGGTTGAGACCGAGGCTAGACTCTTCATGTGCAATGATAGGATAAGAGTACTAGGAGGAAAAACTAGGGAAGAAGGAAGAGGAGCTAATAGAGAAGACCCATAGCTTAAAGCAGGAAGAGCTGATCGGTGCACAACTAAGGTGTGAGTTAAAGGAAGAGAAGATAAAGGTGTAAGAAGTATATAAGAAAATGGAGCCTATCAAGGGTACCATTCTTTTAAAGCACCCAGACTTAGCACTGTCCGCAATAGAAGTACTTGTCCCTTCTGGAATGTATAGAAGATCTAATATGCATCCTCACTATGGAGAGATGACCTTTGGCCCTGGAGACTGCAGAAGAAGTGGCCACACAGTTTGAAGGAGGAGGATAGATTGAAGGTGGTAGCACTCGTTGTTGAGTATAGCCAAGTGCTCACAGAGGTTAAGGTCACTTGCCTAATCTGTACGGAGGCTGCGTATGATACATGCGTAGATAGAGATAAGGTGGTAAGCTCCTTGGTCACCACACTCGAAGTAGAGATAAAAGAGTTCTAAGAAAAGAACAAGGGGAACAGGGTGGAAAGGGATAAATTTCTGGCTGAAGTAGAAAGAAAATCAGAGGTAATTGAAAGCCTTAAGGAGTTCGATCAAGGCTTGGCTAAAGGAACTATACCCTCAAATTACCAGGAGGATGGACAAGCTTGAATACCTAGGCAAAGAGATGGAGTAGATTGTGGACACTTTGGGCACCTAGGGAATTGGCCTGAGTTTTGACGAAGTGAGCACCCTGGTGGGCGACCTCTGTCAGAAGGGACATGGTGAGGTCGAAGTGTGGAATAAGCTAGAGGCAGACTTATGGAAGGATTTTCCTAGCTTGTTGAATTAATTCTCCCCCCCCATTCTTCATTCTTTCCCCAATTCTTTCATTCACTTATTATTTTGTAAAGTGTAAGATTATACATTGGTTCCCTAAGGTAGCATGCATCTTGGTTGAGTAAAGTGTTTCCATGAGGATGGAGAACAGGCATAGTGTGGGGTGATTTTGGACCCCTAGAATATTGGCCAAGTATGAAGGTTCATAGGTGCACAAGGATCCCAATTATGGAAAGGCGCACAAGGAAAAATCACGCAAGAGAAAGGTTTAAGGAAGCACATAGCACGTGCAACACATGAAAGGAGGTTCGGGACTTAATCAATTTGAGCACCCAGGGTAGAACACATGCTAAAATCATGACTGGTTGTGCATGGATAAGGTGCCATCCTGGTGACAGGTTGGCCCATATAGGGGTATGCCTTGGATGGAATCTTCTAGAAGAACATCATGAGATAAAGTGGAAAGCTCAGGCTTGGAGAAGCATGCTCGCATGAAGGACCACATTCGAAACTTGGCACTAGATCTGAGGGCGCTGGAGGGTGAGTTGTTAGTGAAGGAAAGCGATAAATACAAGTTCCTATGGAGTAAAAGATATACGAGTTTGAGATATAACGGGTTAGAGAGAGTGTGAGTTTGAGAGACAGCATGGGCGGAGCTCTGCATAATTATTGCAAGGACTCTGTTAGTGGATAGTTGCATCAAGCAGAGAATGTACTAGGCATGGAGTTGTAAATTTCCTTTTGGTAGCTTAGTTACATAAGTCCAGTGGAATGCATGACTGCGGTCTGCTTCTCTGTGACACTCTGTAATGGTTTAATGAATGTAATGAGGTTACCTGATATGATATATACATGAATATCAATGGTTCTAATGCATATTTCTCTCTCATGAGTTCTCTTTCCTTTCATGCTGAGTATGAATGCTTGTATATTTCTTTCTATCATAATACATGTTCTAGATTCTGTTAAAGCACTCGGTCTGAAGTGATTGCAAGGATCTAGAGGCCGTTCTCAGCCCTATGGTTCTTGTATGTCTTAACTTCCCTCTTGGAAACTCTTACACTAATCATAGATGGCGTTTCCCACTAAACTCACATAAAAGAGAGTCTCGGTACCCGCGTGTGCCTCGGGTGAGTGCTCAACTTTCGCTGGGTGATAGGTCGACGTGCATGGGGTTCCTTCCTTTTGTGATGGGGGTAAAAATGACTACATCTTGGTTCTGTTTCTAGGACCTCTTTTCAAAGTTGTAGTGGAATATAACATACATCATGATCTGTATAATGAGTAATTATAGAGCGATTTACATTGGAAAATGTTGAATCATGGTTCAAGAGCACGGAGGATGAATTTTCTCAGAGATTCAACATTGGACATGAGTTTAATGCACGTAGATGGGTAGAAGAGAATCTCTACCATGATCTATATGAGACCTTTTTCTACTACTTACTAATAGAACTATGGGATATGGCAGCTTTAGCCTATGCATCTAAATCAACCTCTGGTATGTCTGGATCACAAGCTGTGGACCTAGGAAGAGTACCAAAGGCTACATTTTTTCTTATCTAACATCCAACTATGCTGTGGATCCACTTGGTTGACAGGAGTATTGGCCTTGAACAAAAGAAGATGAAGGTATGCTGTTATCCACATAAACTTGTTTGGAGGTTACTGAGTTCATCAGTTTACTAAGTTGTAATGTTAAAGTAATTAAATTTTATGTACTTGTAGGTCTAGATTTGAAGATCTTGTTAATTAGCATGAGTTATCTAGGCTTTTCAAATGGCCGGCTAAACCACTCTTAGAGCTGGGTTAGGAAGCTATTGTTGAGTTTACTGTTTTGGAGATGTTCCCGAATGTGATTAGTTATGGAGGAAATATGACTCATTTATGTACGATTTTAGCGTACTGAAAGGTATATCTGATCCACTTTTTGTGGATGTTGTTACTGCTGTACAATGTTTATAAACATGGTAGCAGACTTCTTCATTTGATATGATTTGAAGGGTTCACACTGAGGATATTGCATTCTTAAGTAGTCTATGGTATCAAATCTGGTTGGTCCCAACTTTTGTGCTATTGTGAGAGAAACCCCTTTGAATCACCAAGGATGAAAGAAAGACATTGTCAAAAGTTTTGGAGCTCTAAAGAAGAACCGTTGGAGCTACATCTGGAGCCCATCCAGTAGAGCCTCTCAGACTCATGGCCTATGCTGTTGCATGCATCACCCACATCCCCTATGTGTTAATCTACACATACTGATTGCAGATTAGAAGGTGAATTATTTGCTATAGCCCAGTAGAAAATATTTAGATTTAATTTTTTTTGAGAGTGCTGCTACATTTGGCATCGTACTAAAATCACTAGCCCAGTTGTTAGGCCACTAAGTTGGGTAAGGTATAGAGTCACACAAGCATTTGGTCTCACATCGTAGAAGTGAGCGTGGTTTCCTTACTATTGACGGTGGGGATATGTACCGCAGACCATAGGCACTGTATCATTAGTGGAGAGTATGGTTACATTCTTAATATTGTGCATAACCGAGCTTCATCACCTGAGCTGGGCCTAGATAAATCTCACTGAGATAGGACCTGGTGGATCTAGATAGAGCCAGGTGGTGGAGGAAGCATAGGTGGAAACTCATAGGATTTGAGTCAAAAGGAGGAGTTGGACCCCAACCACTGCAAAGAACTAGGTTTCTTAAAAATGTCATCACCGTGTTGGAAGAGATTTGCAAAGGGAGATTGAGGCTAGGTATGGAAGATGTTCACTAAGTGAGATCTGTGATGGTGAGCGAAGGGTATCACAACCCTAGAATTAAATTCATTGACAGTTTACAACCACGTTGTATGGTCGAGTTGCATAGTTTTCAAAGGGACGTACTGACCCTCGTATATATAAGTTGGGGATTACACTGCTTTCAAACAATGCATTCCTGCTGCAAATCCGCAAAACTAGAGGTGTGAGAAGTACTCATAGGATCAACACTATATGAAGGATATTCAGTAAGGAATGACAGAGAGTTTGCGATTGAGTATGATGCATGCTTTAAAACTCTCCTGTCCAAAGGTGTTATATGATATAGATCCTGCACAGCAAGCACAATCCAGGTCAACTGGACGATTGATCACCTGAACAATTTAGAAGGGCCTTGTCAAACAAAAAACCTGATTAAATACTCTTGCGAGGCATTGGAGGCTACTGTAATCAAAGCAACGTTATTGGAAAAATTAAAAATAAGGCAGTTAGCCAGTTCTTGGAGGCTTAGATAAAATGCTAAGCGGTGAAGAAAATAAGAAAAAATTATCTACGAGCAATGACGGCCATGAAACTTGCAGTGGTTTATCCTGCAAAAATCATGTGAAATAGAGGGGTGCTTTCAATCGATAAAAAACGTTGAAGCCCTAAAAAATGCTATGACAATAGACTTATCAAATATGCCACGTGGATCCTCTGATGCAAGTAGGTGCCCCTAAGTTGCAACATTTTATTAGAAAGGTAAGTGGGTTTACATTGTGCTATTGCAAGAAAAACCACTTCTAAAAGGCTTCTTTATACTAAGGACTCTAGGGTCATTAATCATATGCATAAGCGCTTCATTTTCCATCATTGGTTAAGTGCAATGCCAAACTAGGAATGATAAGTAGTTCCAAGAGTGATGAATCCCATCGTTATGAGGAGCATGCAGATGGAGGTTTTTTTAGAAGAAGTTTTTGATCAACAACCGCCATGAGTTAGTAGCGTCAAACCTCCGCTAGGAGTGACTTAGTCACAACTAAAGTTCCAATGCTGGAACATGTTAGCAACTAAAAACCTACATTGGGAAAAATACATAACATGAGTTCCCATACCTGTTTCAGTCCTCAATGGATGCGGGAAGATATCATAAGTGTCGAGGATTTTTTGTAAAGGAAAAGATTTCACAAGCACAAAGAGCCCAACTACACGAGTCTTGATATCAAAACAAGGTTATGCCTCACGAGAATCACCTGTATTGGTTTATAAGTTAGGAATATATTGTCATGCAAATGTGTACTAAGAAACTACCATAACTTTCTTTCACGTTCACCGAACCCAAATGTGCAAAACGTTTTTTTGTAAAATTCCCAAGACCCCTGATATGGAATTCATAGAGCTGGTTTAGAGAGATTTTGGTATCATTCCCATCCTAACCTTGTAATAAATTTTCAAAGGCTCAAATAAGGTGTAAAGAAGGTATAAAAATTACAATTCTTGTACTCACAATGGTATTCCAATAAGGTTAGAAATTTTCCATTCAGAAAGAAGAGACAAAATTGTAATTGCACTAGTAATTATCAAAATGCCTAGAAAGGCTAATTCTGGCCATTCTCTTGGAGCTAGTTGTGTTCACTTTTCACTTAGAATTTAGGGGGACAAAGACTGAAATACTATGTATAATTCTTCATTGATTACTTATATAGTGAACATTCCTTCCAGATTAGAGAAAAGTGAATATTTAGGGTAGTTTTGAAGGTTGTGCCAGTGCCAATTTCAAGCTACGAGCGAACCCAAAAGTAGGTTTTATCAGAGCCAAGAGTGCATACCGTCGTAGATAGGTTTTTAAAACGTCTGCAAAGCTACTTGTTTGATATTTTTGAGCACATGTAAGCCCACCCTAAAATAGGTTCCATTGGACATCTCAGATGACACCATATCTCTTGATGAAACCATTTAGAGGAAGTACCTTCATCCAGACATGCTTCCTATGTCTCAGATGAGATATCAATTTGAGAACATATTGACCCTAAGGGGGGGGAATGAAAAAGTCATTTGATTGACAATTGGACATAGGTTTCTTTTAGCATGTGTGTGCTAATAAATGGATTATACCCATTCCATTGTAAACATAATTTTGTTTTAGAGTAAATTTCATCTAAAAATTCACTTCAAAGAAGACCATGATGAATCTCCAGGGGGGGAATGTTAGGAATTAACTCTAGGTTCCCATACTCATCCATTTACTAAGTTAGTTAAATATAAAGTAATTAAATTGTAATTGACTATCCAAATTAGTCCCTAGTGTGTTAGCTATTATCTAGTTGTCACATCCCTAAAGGTTATGATAGAGGGGAATATAATATTGTTATTTTACTACTCCTTAGATTACTTCCCGAATGTTCCCTGGATGTGATTGAGCTAGGGGCAATAGTGCTATTTCTACAGCTATTTTTTGTACTTAGTATATTCACCTGATCCACTTTCCGTGGAGCTCTGTAGGGAGTTACTGTTGAAATAAAGTAGTCATAATAAACATGTATGAGTCTTCTTCATGATGAAATTATGAATGATAGGGTTTCACAGACACGTGATTGCATTCTCATGGAAGAGTTGTGACTGGCAGACATCCTTTTCTTACTACCTTGTATTATCAAGGGGAAGTATTAACTTGGAGGTCTACTAGAACTAACCACTACTTGATTTATTACACAAAATTGCATTAAGCTCAGAATGAACTAGGGAGTCAAATTGATATCACAATTTTGACCTCTTGGATTCCTCCTAGAACTATTAGGATTGGGTGCTTCTAGAAGTGGCTCTTGCATGACTTGGAAGAAGTTTGAACCATGGATAGGCTTGAACATGCAATGTCCTTGTCAAAAATAGGTCCCATTACTATGCCTAATTACATGTTAGGATTAAACCAGTTCTATAGATAATCAAGCATGATATTGAACGAGTGTAGAAAGGGCTTATATAGACAGATAATGTAATTGGGAGAACATTGAGGCACAAATTGGTAATTTGGTGCACATGAGACATTATTGATGGATACGTCCACCAGATGTCAACCAGTCCTGATGTTGGATTCAGTTAGAGCAGTAGAATCTCTCTCTCACCTATACTTTATGGTTGCCTGCTGGGGAGATCACGATTAGCCTCATAGAGGATGTACACTGCATCTTAAAGATTTCCTATCTGGGAGAGGGTGTATACATTATTATTAGGGCAACAGAGAAGATGACCTGTTAGATGGCTATGACCTAATATGGAGACGGATGCATAGGATATCTGATTTGCAGTGAGGATACATTTAAAATGTGGCTTATGGGGAAAACTGCCCCCGATACCTCTACAGTTGAGATAGATCAGTCCCTACTCAGATGACCATGCAAGGGATGATGAAGCCACCATTTGTTATGATTTTTAAGATTTTGGAGGCTACACAACCAACAATCTTTCACATGGATGAATGACAAGGTTGCTGTGGCTCCACCACTGATGGAGAATTATACTTGGAATTTTGAGTCTTGGTCTAACCCTACTTACACAGACATTTAAAGAGTCAATGGTCCTAGAAGTCCCACAAGAGGCATGCTAATTGATAAATCCAACTTCTCTATTATAGGCATTGGGCCTTTGAGAATATTATCATTTCTCAACCAGTGGGGTTATCATCTATATGGGGATTCACTGACTCAAGCTGCCCATCCTCCAACACTTTTTGATATGGAGAGAGGATTTTAGGTGAATGTGTTTGGTTTTTGAATGAGGAGGACATGAGTACTATTGCCAGAGTGAATTGCATCTAGATTGAATAGGTGGGGGATGTAACTTACAGGAGGCCTGTTGGTTAGGAAATTTATCAGGTGGAATAATTTTTTGAATTCCTTGCCAACGCTCTATGGGAATCTAAGTCCCTCTACTTAACCGGTGTAGCTTCCATGTATGCATGCACGAGAAATCATGGTTTTCTGTGGTGGCCTTTTGGCCGGGGATCCAATAGGGGCACTCCACTGACCCTGTGGAAAATACTTGCAGTTATCTGTCTAGGGGAGAATTTGTATATGAAGGTGGGAAAGGGAGTGAGAAAAGGGGTAGGAGAACTAATGTTGCAGGTAGAAAATCAAATTCTTGCACACACTAGTTAGAAACTTCAACACATGCATTTATGAGAAGAAACAACCCTGCAAATGGCAACAAGACGAGATAAGATTGTGAAATCAAAGTTTCTAAAATGTCCTCTTCAAAGAGGCTACAAAATCTTTCTCCTTGTATTGATGCTTAAACAAAAGTTGTACATAATGTGGGAATGGAAGAAATTTGAGAAAGGAGGAAAGTAGAAGAAAAATGGCTATCTCCTTTGCTTTCTCTAAGTAAAATGCACTCGTGAGTTTACAAGATCAATTACCGACCCTTTACAAAGGTGTGAAGAAGCCATTAAATATCTTGCAAGAAATGGTTACAAATTCTTCTTTGTTAGAAAGAAATGGTTTATAATATTTTCAACTCATTCATGCATCTGTTTAGATTCTTGATTCGCAAAGAAATGCCAATGGCGAGAAAAAATAGAACTTTTCATAATGCAGCCGTTACACTCGTTTTGTAACTTTGAATTTGAACCGTTCATCTTGCCTTTGAAACTTTAAACCAGAGTCATCCACGTGGGATAAATTTACTAGAGAGGGCATGGAGGATGCCTTTTTAATTTCATGACTTTATAAGAGATTTGGATCATTTTTTACATTTTTGGTCCGCCCTTCCACTTTTGATAGAAGCCTGACATGTGGCTTCACTTGATTGGCGACAGGAATCACAACTCACTTTATATACTTTTAGCCTCTTTTTATAAAAAGTCTCAAAAACACTTATATTACTCTCCACCGACCCGCTTCCCCGCTTTGACCTTTCAATGCGGGCTCAACATTTGACTTTTTCCCTATAGCATGATTGGGGCTGCGAGTCACTTTATGACTTTGAGCCCTTTTTACAAAAAGGCTCAAAACCTCAAAGTTCTCCACTGACCCGCTTCCCTACTTTGACTCTTTTGATGCGGGCTCAACATTTGAATTTTTCCTCATAACATGATCGGGGTTATGGGTCACTTTATGAATTTTAGCTCTTTTTACAAAAAGTATCAAAACCGTCAAAGTTCTCCACCGACCTGCTTCCCCGCTTTGACTCTTTCAATGCGGGCTCAACATTTGACTTTTTCCTCGTAAGCTATGATTGGGGTTGCGGGTCACTTTATGAATTTTATCCCTTTTTACAACAACCCCTCAAAACCTGCAAAAAGTTATCCACCTTTCCACATCTAATTAGATATGTTCACGTACCCATGGATAATGGGGCAAAAATTTTATGGTGAAGAAAACGCTCATCATTCACGACTGTGGAAAAAATGTAGAGAAGAAGAAAACTCCACCATTTTGTGCCTGATTTTGAAATTTCTTTTGCAAACCAAGGAATTGAAAAAAATACAAGGTTTGATGATCCATGGCCATAGAAATATTGACAAACTCATTTAAATGAGGACAACAATAAAATTTTCACGTGCATCCAGATAGGAAAATAGAGAATTTATCAAAACGTGTAGACTGGAGAGTTTAAACAACTTCAAAGCATGAATTTCTCTATCTTTTCAGACTTCCAACTTTACTTGAACACTTCTGGAGGGTGTGAGGCTCAAATTTTTTGAATTTGGCTTAAAAAATGAGGGGGGGATTTTGAGAGTGACAATAATTGGCTCTAGCTTGGGGACATGACATGGACTGAGCATAGTGAAGACATGACATGGGAATCCAATAATCTCAATCTCTAGACCCTGTAATTCGTTGACCAAGTGCCTTATCCATTGGGCCTTGCAGAGTCATGTACAACTTCGAGAAATAAAGATTAGAAGAAGGAAACACACAAGCACACAACAAGAAGGAAACACATGACACACAATAGAAGGGGAAACAAAACCACACAACGGAAAGGGAAACACACCTATGGTACAAGACGGGGGAACAACCCACTTTCACTGATGATATAATTTCAAGTATTTCCCACTTCGAGGAAATTCTAGTGGCGTTCAATCCAAATATGAGAGAAGAAAAGCGTTCTCACCGAAAGCTTCATGAATTTGGAATGGGCCAAGCCATAATGAATCAAACTTTCCATGGCTGCCTTTTGGTTCTCTTCTCTTATCCCATAGCAAGATGAAGTCTCTAACTTTGAATTCTCTTTCCTTGGCCTTCTTATCAAAAATATTCTTTACTTTCAATTGGTTCTCCTTAATGCAATCCACAACTTGGAGTCTATTTTCTTCTAGCTTCTCAAGAAAGAGGATCCTCTTGTTAATGGAATCCTTGTACTGATAATCTTCTATTGCCTGTAGCATCTTGAGAGTTGGCATCTCGATCATGAGTGGAATTTCTGCTTTGAATCCATACAACAATTGGAATGGTGACATACCTGTTGCCTTCTTGGGAGTGATCCTATCTGCCCACAATGCATCGTATAACCTTTTGTGCCAATTCCTTTGATTCTCATTTACAAGATTGCATACAATGGTCACAATGTTCTTGTTGCTTGATTCGGCCTATTTGTTTCCTTGTGGATAGTAGTTAGAAGAATGAGATAAGGAGATTCCATAGCTATAGAAAAAATCGGTCAAATCTCTTGAAGAGAAATAGGGAGCTTTATCTGCTACAATATTCTGTGGTACTCTGAAATGAACTATGATATTCTCCTTGATGAAGTTGCATACTATTTCAGTGTTGGCTTGTTTGGATGGAATGGCTTCCACCCATTTGGTGAAGTATTCTATTGCTGTGAGTACACAGGTGTTCCCTTTTCTTGAGTGAGGGTTCATAATACCAATGAATTCCATCCCCCAATGTTGAAATGGCTCTTCAATAACCACATGCCTGAGTGGTAATGCAACAAGTTGTGTTCTTCTAATGAATAGTTGGCATACTTTGAATTTAGAAACCCAATCTTGAGTTTTTGCAAAGATGGTGGGCCAATAATACCTTCCTTGGAGGATCTTGTGTGCAGTGACCATTGCTAAAAAATTTCCACTAAATGCTTAGTCATGATATGCTTTAAGAAACTTTTATTTTTTCTCTTTATATATGCACCTGAGGAAACAACCATCAAAGCCTCTTTTGTAAAGCACATGATTCCAAATTATAAATTTAGTTGCCTTCAGCTTGAGTGTTCTACTTTGCTTATAATCAATATGGGGATGAAATTATCCATAAGTCAGGTAATATGTAATATCAGCATACCACTCATCAATAGTAATGACAAAGAGAACCTGTGGGTTGTTTTCTGAACAAGTTGAGAAAGCACAATTTTCTTTGCCATGTTGAACTTTGAGTGTTTCATCTTTAAGCAATCAACTTGCACAAGCCATTTCCCCTTACCAGATTTAGGGGTCGAATCTCCAAGTCACATTCTTGAGTCTTTGCAATCCAATATCCTCTTTTAGCTCTGGGATCCTGCTATGTCAAGATGGACTTGATTGCACTGTTGGAGACCATCACCACCGTATGGGAATTGAGGATGTAAAACCTAAAGTTTTTTACAGCCTTGACCACTGCATAGGCATGATTCTCCAGTTGGCTGTATTTTAGCTCATGCTTTTTCAAAGGACAACTCATGAAAGAAATAGGTTCTTCCACACCTTCATCATTTTTCTGAACAAGAATGGAAAAGAGTGTATGTTCTGATGCATAATAATACATGATGAATTATTTGTTAAAATCTAGAGATACAAGAGTCGAGAGCCTTAGCAATCAATTTCTTGATAGCTTCAAATGTTGTCTTCCCTTCATTGTTCCATTTGAATTTTTCTTGTGGTTTCATCATGGAAGTGATGTGCTTCGTCAACTCAGACAAACTCAAGAACAAAACGACGAAGAAAGTTCAACTTTCCAAAGAATGAATGAACTCCTTTCTTGCTTGTGGGTAGGGATAATGATTGAATGGATCTAATCCTCTCAGGTTCAACAGTGTGCTCCATGTTTGTTCATAATGTGCCCCAATAACTTTCCTTCTGTGACTCCAAAAATGCACTTTTTTAGATTTAGTGATATGCCATGTTTCCTACACCTTGCAAGTACCTGTTCCAAGTGATAAATATGATCTCCCCTCTTATTTGAAAATACTATGAGATCATTAAGATATATGACAATGCAATGCTTTAGATATTTGAAGGACAAATCCATCACCCTTTGGAATGTAGATCCTGCATTGATTAGGCCAAAAGTCATTTTGCTGTTGGCAAAAGTGCCCCAAGGTGTTGTAAAGGATATCTTGGTGTGGTCCTCCTCCTACCACTTTGATTTGATTATATCCTGAGAATCCATCAAGTAATGAAAGCATTTCAGATACCTGTGACTTGCTTGCATGATATGGTCCATGATAGGAAGGGGATAATTGTCCTTTAGTGATGCCTGGTTCAGGTTGTAAAAATCTACACATATCCTTATTTCACCATTCTTCTTCTGTACTAGCACAATGTTATCCACTCACGTTGAATGGTGGATGGGAAAGATGATCCATGCATTAAGAATATTCATTACCTCCTCCTTGATGTTATCAACAATATTTGGGTTGTACGGCCTTTGTTTCTTCTTGAAGGGCTTAACACCCTGGTTCAAAGGAATTGAGTGATGCATTTCCTTGGCTAGAAGGATTTGAGTTCATCATAAGAGTAGGCCAAGACATCTGAGTATTTCTTGAGTAATGTAACAAACCTTCTTTTTTCTTCATGCGAGCAACATTTTCCAATATTCACCACCCTTGGCTCCTCCGGGGTACCAATGTTTTCTTTATCAAAATCAGCTGGGCACCGAGGAGATTGCTTTTCTTTCTCTTGAATGAATATATCATGTTTATCAAAGGGGTCTTCTAAAGAGACTAGGCATTTGGGAAATTTGTTCCCTTTCAATTTGATTACTCCCTCATAATTAATCCCTTCAATTCCTTATTTCTTTTCTTTGGGGACTACTTCTCGGTGTGGATTTTCACCCCCTTCAAAGAAGAGACTATTGAAATTATCCATTTTCTCTAAAAATGATAGAATTTGGTTATCATCATTGAAGAATTGCCAATGATTTGCATTGTCTGGTACACTAGGCTTGAATACCATTTCAATGGTCACTTTGTCTTTACCAAAATAAGGATGAGGTGTCACTAGGGAAGCTAACACTACAAGAGAATCATCCTTTTCATTATGTTAACTTGGAATAACTTAAATGGAAAATGCATCAAAAGATTCGATGCAGTCCCACATTTTGTTTATGTAATGCCGGAGTCTTGGATTCTTCACCTGATATTGTTGGCTGATATTCTTTACTATAACCTCTGTATCACCTCAGAATCTTAGTTTCTTGATTCCCATGTCCTCTGCTACACTCATGCCTAAGAGTAGTGCTTCATACTCTGTAGTGTTATTTGTATTATCAAATTGTAGCTTATAGGAAAATGGGTACAACTCATTAGAAGGAGAGTAAAATACTACAACTCCTGAGCCTACATTGGAATGAATACCATCAAATTCCATTGTCCAAATTTGATCTTCCTCTTCCTCCATGAGAAGTGGAAAGTTCTCCTCTTTTTTTGATGTGAGGAAGTAGTTTCCTAGCCCACAATCTTGAAAGAGAATGTTTACTTTTGGATCATCAGACTTTCCTATTATGAACTTCATCTTTCTTACTGTAGAAAATTCTTCATCTCACCTTTTACTGGGATAGTTATAGATGACCAATCCATTTTTATTTCTCCAACCATGTCTCTGTAGAAACTCCTACTCAAAAGCATACCAAAGGATGCTGGGATGTCTGTTAATAGTATGGTTAGGAGCACCTTCTTGTCTAGAAAATCAGCTAGTGCTACCTATGCATATTTAATTCTTCCTACCAATGGAACTTGTTTGGATTCCATTGAGTACCAAATTACATTTACCCAGGTTAAGGTGAGGCCTAGAGCATTTTCAAATTTGGCTGGCATCACATTGTTTGAAGCTCCAGAATTTATGACACAATTATTTAGCTGGCAGCCTTTAATGAGGAGTGACAGGTAGAAAGGTTCAAAACTATTGGTTGTGGAGGCTCTGAGGGCTAGCATGTTTTGGGAAGGTGGTGTGGATGGTGTGGGCAATAAGCCTTTAGAATTAGGACTCGAGGCTATAGGGTTACCACCATGAATTGCATTAATGAGCTTGTCAAACTAGGTAGGGTGTGTTTGTAGGTATTCTATTTCTGAGAGCTGGAATTTGGTTTTTCTTGCATGTTCCACAAAGTCAAATGGGGTTATGGTGAGAAAGGAAGAGGTTCTGGGAATGGAGGAATATTTACATGGTAGAGGATTTGCTACTTTGGGTGTTGAATTCTCCTTTTCGAGTGTGGAAATTTGCTTGGAAGGGGGTGAGGGTGTAGCTTTTGATTGAACCTTAGATATTTTTATAGGAACAACATTTAAAGGAGAATTTCTCTCAGCAACTTTTGAGATGGGAGAAGAATTAGATGACTTACTTGGCATAGTAACATGATCCCTAACAACTAGTGAGTTTGGTTTTTATTTGGCCAACTCCATAGAAGGTGGCAATGGTGATCCTCTACTGATGATTTTATTTTGAGTGACTTCTAGAGGAGAATCTTCTTTATTATTTTTATCCGTTACCGTAACCGTTGAGGATGAAGCAGCTTTCCTGGATTTTGCACGAGTGAAAACAACTCATGAGAAAATTGGAGCTTCTTCATCATCCTCATCTTCATCATCAACCTACTCAATTAGGCCATTGTGCATATCAACTTCCTCGGCATCAAGATAGTTTTCATAGTCTTTCATATTTTCTTCTTCAGTTTCATCAATTTCTTCTTCCTCCTCCATCTCTTTGGTGTCATAGATGGCATTGACTGGTGGCACTTTAAGAGAAAGCTGAAAAGGAGGTGGAGAAATCCTTGGCCTATCTGAAGGGTTTGGTTTCCTTAAAGCATTCCACACTGTGATCTGAGCTAGCTGCTTCTTCAAGGAACCCAAGTCATTTGCCATTTTTTGGAACATTAGATATGTGGTGACAGAGTTCAAATTTTGACCCTTTTGTTTTCCATTGGGGACTTCCACCTTTCTAGAAAGGATTAGATCATCATCGGTTTCTATTGCATAGTCCCTGGCTTCCCTAAATGTTATTGGTTGGGATATTTGGAGGAAGAAACCTAATTCTGATGGAAAATCACTGATGAAAAACCTCTTCAAATTATTTTTAGAAGGCACCACATATTCAAGGATCCTTCTTATCACTCTATCATATCTTTCTATGAAGTCCCTCATTGACTCAGAGGTTTCTTTCTTCATTTGTACTAATTAGACCAAAAGATCTTGAAAATATTATGTGCTCTTGAACCTGTGTTTGAATTCACTTCTTATATCCTTCCAATAGGTGACGGACCTTGGGGGTATCATGTAGAACCATTCGACAAATTTCTCTTGAAGTGACTGCATAAAGAGTCAGACTGACACATCTTCATCCTCAACACCCAACACACCACACACAATGATGAATGTTGCTACATGCTCTTTAGGGAGTTGAGAACCATCCCCTCTGAATTTTGGGAAGTTTTTTCTCAAGCCTCTCAGTAACTCATGGTACATTAGGCCTACAGGACTCATGATCATGTTCATGCTCACGATCACGATCCCTCATTCTATCTTTGTTTCTATCTTCCAACCATGCTAAGGTTGCAACTTCTGTTGTTTCTCTTTCATCTGCCTCGGCTTGAAGTTTCTCAATTTCTTTGAGTTGATCTCTTATTTATTTGTTGTCTCTTGCCTCTCTTTCTCTAGCTTCTTCTTTGGTCTCTACATCGGTGAAACTTCAAGGTTCTCGTTGATGTATGAAAATTCACCATCCAAAGGATTGAAAACACTCAGGTTCCCAACGTGACTGGCTGCTTGAAAAGGAAGCCTTTGGATTCTGAGTAGATCTTGTCTCCTTTGAAGTTCCTAAAAAATGGGATCAGTTTGTCCCCTTTGTCTCTATTTCTAGGTGTGTCTTCTATCTGCCAACTGGAAAATATATGCTCTTCTTTGCGGTGTTGGAATTTTTCTTTGCCTCTCCAATTCAATAGCGCATTCTTCTTTAAGGTCCAAAATTCTTGTGTCAACGAAGTAGTGATTGGCAATTTGTCTATTATGCCAGATAGCTTCCTTAAAATCTGAAGCAATGTCTTCTTGGATGTGGAAGAGCAATTTGGGTCTTTCAATAGGAGGGTTTCCCAGAATAACATTGATTTGAATCCATGTGGCTCATATAGCCATTCAAATTTTAGATTTTTTTTAATCTTTTTTGAATTTTGAATTTTCTAACCTTGTGGTCGCATTCAGGTGCAAATGCTACTAAATCTACCCCATGGTAGGCACCAAAAACTATTGGTGAGGACATTTTTTGGGTGGAAAAACTTATAGATTCATTGCCAATGCTCTGAGAATCTAAGTCCCTCTAGTTAACTGGTGTAGCTGCCATGTATACATGCACAAGAAAGTGTGAATTTATATGGTGGCCTTTCAATTGAGGATCCAACAGGGGGGCAGTCCACTGACCCTATAGAAAAGCTAGAAATATCTTGGTAAGGAATAATTTTTCTGAAGGTGGGAAAGGGAGTGAGAAATGAGATAGGGAAACTAGTGTTACAAGTAGGAAATCAGATTCTTGCACACATTAGTTAGAAACTTCAACACATGCATTTATGAGAAGAAACAACCCTGCAAATGGAAACAAGACGAGATAAGATTGTGAACTCAAAGTTTCTAAAATATTGTCATCAAAGAGGCTACAAAATCATTCTTCTTGTATTGATTCTTAAACATGAGGTGTACATATTGTGGGAACAAAAGAAATTTGAGAATGAAGGAAAGTAGAAGAAAAATGGCTATCTCCTTTGCTTTCTCTAAGTACAATGCACTCGTGAGTTTAAAAGATCAATTGCCAACCATTTACAATGGTGTGAAGAAGTGATTAAATATCTTACAAGAAATGGTTACAACTTCTTCTTTGTTAGCAACAAATGATTTACAATATTTTCAATCATCCGCATCCATTCAAATTCTTGATTCGTGAAGAAACGCCAACGGTGAGAAAAACCAAACTTTCCATTATGCAGCTGTTACACTTGTTTTGTAACTTTGAATTTGAACCATTCCTCTTAACTTTGAAACTTTAAACCAGAGTCGTCCACGTGGGAGAAATTAATTGGAGTGGGTGTTGAGGATGCCTTTTACATTTTGTGACTTTATGAAGATTTTGTATTTTTTACATTTTTGGTCTGCCCTTCTGGTTTTGATATAAGCCTGACACGTGGCTTCACTTGATTGTAGATAGATTCATGGGTTACTTTTATAATTTTACCCCTTTTCAATGTGGGTTCAAAAACACAAATTACTTTACAGGACCGCCTCCCCACTTTGACCTTCGATGCGAGCTTAATATTTGACTTTTTCCTTAGCATGGGCGGGGCTGCAGGGCACTTTTTAACTTTAATCCCCTTTAATGAAAACAAGGCTCAAAAACACAAATTTCTCTACAGGCACGCCTCCTCGCTTTGAATCTTTTGATGTGGGCTCAAGATTTGACTTTTTCCTTTAAGCCTGATTAGGGTTGCGGGTCTCTTTATGAATTTAAGCCCTTTTATAAACAATGCTCAAATTCTCAAATTTCCCTGAAAATCTGCCTCCCCGCTTTGAATCTTTTGATGCGGGCTCAACGTTTGACTTTTTCCTTTAAGCCTGATCGAGGCTGCGGGTCACTTTATGAATTTTAGACCTTTTTACAAAAAGGCTCAAAATATCAAAGTTCTCTGCTGACCCTCTTTCAATTAGATATGTCCACATACTTGTGGATAATGGAGCCAAAATTTGATGGGGAAGAAAACGACCTTTATTCACAACTGTGGAAAAAATGCTGAGAAGAAAAAAATTCCACCATTTTGCGCCCAATTTTCAAATGTCTTTCACAAACCAAGGAATTGAAAACAATACAAGGTTTTACAATCCATGGCCATAGAAATATTGAAAATTTCATTCAAATGAGGACAACACTAAAATTTTCATTTGTCTAGATAGGAAAACAAAATTTTTTATCAAAACATGCGGACTATAGAGTTTAAACCACTTCAAAGCATAGATTTAACTATCCTTTCATACGTCCAACATTAATTGAACACCTATAGAGAGTGTAAGGCTCAAAATTTTTGAATTTGACTTCAAAAATGAGGGGGGGATTTTGAGGGAGACAAAAAATCCCCTTTCTCCTTACCTAACTCCTCTATGAACCTCCTCATCCATAACATTTCCTTACTTAGCTCAGTCTCTGCTGTTGGTACCCAAATTCACTCTCATTTTCAGTCTGAGCAGCATCAGAGATATGGCATGAAGCTTGAAGTCAGATAGATCTTGATGTGTGTCATTTTATAGCTAAGAATGTGATTTAACTGGCACTCAGATTTGTAGAGAGATGGATAGCACCTTGAAAGGATTTGATCTGACCCTCACTATTTTAGGTTGTGCCTTTCAACCAAGGTAACAGAACCTATATTGTAACCCCCAAATGGTGAAGGAGATGAAGAAATCCCTCAATTTATGCAAGTAGTATGAAAAGGCCTTGGGAAAATATGATCAACACTCCAAATATGCCTTTCACAAGTTGTCACTCCTAGATTCTGGAGATATTTTCAATGTAAGGCAAGGGTTACTAGAGACATTGTATAATCCTGATTTACCTTATGCATTTTTGTAAATGGATTGTATTATTTTGTTGACACACAATGCAGATGCAGGGGTAGTATGGGTAGGATGGGTTGTTTAGAATAATTTTTTGGTGGGGTATTGATGAGACAAACTAGGATATATCAGATCTTTTCCAACCTCTACAATATTTGAAAACAACTATTAGACAAAAATGCTTCAAATAATCAAGACATTATTTCAACTAGAAGAGGCATAAATGGAAGCCCAGGCAGCACTCTTCACACAATCTTTGAGAACTCACCAAAAAATCTTGAAGTAAAGAACTCAATTAAACACAAAAATCCTTGATCAAACCATGCATAAGGTTCCCCCAAAGGCTTACAAACAATATCTGCAATCAAGGAAGGTAAAGTGATTTTAAATTTGTTTATCTTCTTTATCAGATGAAGGCTCTTCTGAATATGAGATTGCAAATGCCACTAAACTATCAACTAGAAATGGAGATCCTGTTTGTGATTTCTAAATAATTTCAATGCAAGATTACAAAAAGAGACAATGAAAATTATTTACAAGCATTTAAAAATGATAACAGACACCATATTGCCCAGAAAAACATAGATTAACTCAAAAGCTTGTTAGATTCATCAGCAAGGGATAGTTTCATGAAAAATTTCAGCAGCTGTGTGATGGCTATACACTTGTAACCAACTCACATACATGAAGATCCAACACAGAAGAAATTATCTTGTTTCTTTGGTGGGTTTCTCAGTAGATGAGCCTTTTCTCAGAATTTGCTCATGATTTTCCAATTTTTCCCAAACCTCTTTTCAATTTCTCCAAACATGCATTATATATCTCTTGCCACATTTGATCCTTCTTTCCCAAGCAAAGATCATATGCCATGGTATCAATTCTATTATAATAATTCTTCATGTTTCAATGAAAATGAGATCAAACAAAAAAACACTCACAGCTTGCCAAGTGTTTCTAAAATGATTGAATCATTACAAATATTTGGATCATTATCCATCCTAGAGGCATGTTTTTCATCATTGGGGCATGCAAACACCTTTTACTCATCCTTTTCACATTTTTAACTTTTCAAGTCACCTCTGAAACTTTTGATTTTGTCATTTCACGTGTTTTCTTGGGCAAGGGAAAAAATTTATTACAAAAACACCTTAAATCAAAGAATTGAGCCATGAAAGTCATGCCAATGATACTAGAAAGGCCAAGATGACAACAAAATCATTATAAATTTGATGATTTTTGATGTAAAAGTCATGATTCCAAGCTTCCTGGAGCTCCCATATGGTGGTCAAAACAAATGGATGCATAACAATCGTCGATCTTATCCATATTTTAATCCTGGCCCTCCATGTGGAAGATGTGGACTTATAAATAAGCTTGACTTACCTTTTTAATTTTTTGGATAAGGTTGGACACATGGAAAACATATGATTGGAAACAAATTTGGGCTCATTTTTTACTTTTTGCCATATTTTTTGAAAAAATGGAAATATTTTGACCCTTTCCTCCTACCCCTTTGCCTTTGAATTTTGGAGCTGACACGTGGCATATTCTGGGTCCCATTGGGATCACACTTCAATTCTATGCATTTTTGAATTTTTTTGGAAATTGGGAAAATTTTCACTTTTTGCCCCGCGGGCCCGCACTTCCAATTTCTCCCTCGCCACGTGTCTGCTTCCTGATTCACTAGCGAGCTAGTGCTTCAAATTTTGATTTTGAAGTCTTATGTGAAAAAGGGAAAAAATACCCTTCCTACCTCCGCTGGCAAGATAACCTACCTTTTCCTCTACCATGCATCTGTTGCTTGATGATTCGTTTGCGGGACCTGCGGCTTAAATTTTGATTTTAATCCTTTTTTGCCTAAAGGGGGAAAAAATATCCATTTCCCTCCACCGACCCGCTATGACCATGCCATGCTGCCACATGTCCACCACTAATTGGACAATGGGAAAATCCTGGTTTTTAAAATTGGCCATAAGTTTTAGAGCCAAAATTTTTACCTTAGGCTCCCCGTGGCCCACACTTCCATTTTGAAACCTTTTATGGACACATGTCCTCTCCCCGATTGGCTACGGGGTTTTAGGCCAAAATTTGAATTTTATTTTTTTTGCAAAATAAGGTCTAAAAAACCTTATAGGGAATCTGACCACCCCGCCATTCCTGTCTATCAATCAGAAGCATGCCAGGTAGGTAAATTTGGAAAAAAATGGGGCCTCAGGCCTGAAAATGCCCTTGTTTTGCCAAAAATTAAAAAAAATGACGAGTTATAACATTTCCCCACCGATCCTCGGCCAATGAAAACTTGCCACATTGCCAATGCATGTTTGAGGAAGAATTTGATGGGCAAGTGATGCCTGTTTGACTCGTCAAAAACACAAAAATTTCCCAGGTTGTACCTAGAATTCTGTTTTTTTCACTAAGAATGGCATTTTTTTTAATTCCGAACCAGACTGAACCATGATTTCTACAGCATTTCTCGACCTTGGGATTGAATTTTCAATTAGATATACAAGGATCATTTGATCAAATTTCAATTTTTCCATGATCTGGCAAAGGGGGGAAACATGACATAACCCGCAAAATTGGAAAAACTACGGCATAGAAAAGGACAAACTTGGAATATTCCTTCAAATTAGGGAAAAACAAGGAGTTTGTGAGAATTTTTAAAGCATTCAACTGGAGGGGAAGAATTTTAGACCATCAATTCAAATGGTAAAACATTTTTTAGCAAATACAGATTTGGAACATTTTAGGGAAACATGGTGCAAGCTCAAAAATGGCACCAACATCGGCTCTTGATTGGGGATGGGCACTCCCAGTGAGTGCCACAAGGAAAAAATGTAGACCAAGTGCCAAAATATCCATTGGGAAAAGGAGTCATGAGCCAAAATCACCAAAAAAATAGCTGATAACCCAACAATAATGGCTAGCCACATGGCAAGGCAAACCAAAAACTGACAAAACACCAAAAAAAGAGTGAAAAACCAAACACTATACACTGTAAAAGTTGGTGCATACCTCAAATTTAGGGTTTAATCCAAGAAATGCTTTAGATGCCTGCCATTAATAGGAAATTCCAACAATTCCCCATCTAAATCTTTGAGAAAGAAGGTTTGTTCTCCAATTCTGATATCAATGGCATAAGGGCCCATCCATAATGCATCAAATTTACCATGCTTTCCCTTGTCTTCATGCCTACTTTCCCACAACAAAACTAGATCTCCAACATTGAAGGCTCTAGGAGTGACCTTCTTATCAAACAATCTCTTAAATTTTTCCCTAAATCTGACATTCCTTTGATGGGATGCTCTTCTCTCCTCATCGATCTCAATAATCTAATTAATCCTTCATTCATATGGGCCAAGATCTTGATCTTCCAACTATTGGGAAAACTGAAATGAAGATAATTATAGGTGCAAGGGTAGAATAATAGCCTGAGCTCCATACACCAATTCAAATGGGCTTTTATCAGTATTTCTTTTAAGAGTTATCCTATCATCCCAAACTACAAATTTCAATTCTTCACCCTCATTTCCTCTTGTTTTTCTCCAAGGTTCTTCTAATGATCTTCAATAAATTCTTATTGCTGGACTCAGCTTGTCCATTCCCTTGGGGGTTATAGTTTGAAGAATAAGTTAGATTGATTCCATATTCATTGCACATTGCCATTAAAGGTTTGGCTCTAAAGCACATGGAATTATCAGCTACAATCTTGATTGGGACTCCAAATCTGCATATGATTTAATTCAACAAGAAATTCATAACTATTTGGTGTGTTGATTTCTTGGTGGGGATTGCCTCTAGTCACTTTGTAAAATAATCAGTGGCTACAAGGATCCATTTATGGCCAACACTAGAAGGTTCTGAAATCTCACCAATGAAATCCATCCCCCATTGCTTGAAAGGAGCTTTAATTGATACAGGTTGCGAAGGAAGGCATTATCAGCTACAATCTTGACTGGGACTCCAAATCTGCATATGATTTAATTCAACAAGAAGTCCATAACTATTTGGTGTGTTTCTTTCTTAGTGGGGATTTCTTCTACCCACTTTGTAAAATAATCAGTGGCTACAAGGATCCACTTATGTCTAGCACTAGAAGGATATGAAATCTAACCAATGAAGTCCATTCCCCATTGCTTGAAAGGAGCTTCAATTTATACATGCTGCAAAGGAAGGGAGCATGAAGTTTTCAGTTTTCCAGAGAAATGTTGGCAACTATCACATCTTCTTACCAGATGGGTTGCATCTTTGAAGAGAGTATGCCACCAATAACCTGCTCTCGAAATCTTATGTGTTGTTACTCTTCCAACAAAGTGTCCTCCATAAACCCCCCCATGGAAATCAGATAACTATCTTGGGAGATTCATCTTCAGTTATGCATTTCAAGAGGACACCTTCAGGGTTCTTTCAAGCCATCCCAAGGTCTATGATGATATATTTTTGAGAAGCCAGCTTGAGGGATCTTTTCTAATTTTTATTTAAGTGACTCAGGGTAGCACAGGTGTCTGAGGTAGAATATCACATATCCTTGTACCACTCAGAACTTACCAACTCTGTCCCAAGCACATTTACCCTTTCTTCCTCTAGCTTGATTCACTTCCACATTTTGAAAGTTGCTCTTAGCCATGGGCTTAGCAAGACTCAAACCTCTTACTAACCTTGTGGTTTGGATGTCCATATCATACTCCTGCATAGTTTTTTCACCCATCTACATATTTAACTTGAGATCTCCATCCTTGATAAGATGTGCTTCACCATGGTGTGGGGAACATAAGCGACAACTTTTGAACTGAATATATAAGGCCTGAAAACTTTTGTTGCTTTCACCAAGGAAAATACTTGTTTCTCCATGATTGTATACTTTAACTCAGCAGCTTGTAAATCCTTTCTAAATAAGGCAATAGGCGTCTTCAGCCCCATCTCTCATCCTTTTGGAGAAAAATAGATATGTAATATTATTTTCAGAAGGCAAAGGAGAATATTGGGAAAGGCTCTCCTATAATTCGGAGCTGCCAAGATAGGCACATGTTTGAGTGGCATACTTTGATTCCTTCAAAAGCTTGAATGGAATCATCCTCCTACCTAATAACTTGTTCCTTCTTTAGCATTCTTGTGATTAGAATAGTCAACTCAGACAAAGTTGGAAACAAACCTTCTGATAAAATTAATTTGACAAAAGAAATATTGGATGCCTTTCTTGGGTCTTGGGATAGGTACTTTGCTAGATTGCATCCGCTCTCTCACGGTCTATCATAACACCATATTTTGACACAATGTGACCAAGAAGCTTGGCCTTTTGCATGCACAAAAATGAGACTTCTTTTGATTAAGATAAATGTCATACTCCCTACATCTGATCAACATCTTCTCCAAGTGTTGCAAATGATCACCTCTTTACCTTGAAAACACAATCACATCATCTTGGTAAACTGCAATGAACTCATTGATGTAACCAGACAAAAGAAACATCCATTTCTCTTTGAAAAGTGGCACTAACATTCATCAAACGAAAGGGGGCATCCTAACAAAAACATATGTTTCCCAAGGAGTAGTGAATGTTGTCTTAAGTCTTTCTAATTCTTTAACAACCACTTGATTATATCAAGAGAAACCATCCAATGTAGAAAGTAACTGAGATCCTGTCACAAGCTGCAACATATTTTCCATATTTGGCAAGGGATAGTTGTCCTTCATGAATGCTTTGTTTAGATTTTTAAAATTCACACAAATTTTCTGATGTGTCTGTTCTTCTTTCTGAATGGCACAAGGTTTGCAACCCAAGATGAATATCTAGTTGGCTGAATAATACCTCCATCTCTCAACTTCTTTAACTCCTCTTGCATTTTCATGGAGAGAAGTGGATTAATTGGCCTTTGCCTTTGTCTTAATGGTTTGGAATTTTTTTCAAGAGGGATTTCATGCTGAAATAAATCTTCTCTATATGCTTTCAGCGCTTAATATGACCATGCAAGACAGTCCTGATATTTCTTTAACAGTTTGAACATAAGAATATTTATCCTCTTTGTTTAGATTGCTGCCCAACCAAAATTTTCTTGGTTTGTCCTTTGTTCCCAAGTCATGCTCTTCCACCTCCCTTGAGGTCAGACATGTTTCTATTTATGATACAACCAACATCAAGTTAAAATTTGACTCAAGTGCAACAAGACCTTTAGGAATGGTGTTTGTTTTCAATTGGATGATATCTTTTCCAAACAAAGTTTCTCTTCCTTTAGTCATACACACCATTGGTTCCCAATCAATATGTTGATCTAAAAAATCACCTTGATTTTGCAACAACCCATTGCACTTGAGAATCATCATCAAGCACTTGACAATGTTTCATGTTTTCAGGGACATCTGGCCTAATCAACACTTCAACATTGTACTCACAATAAGGTGAAACAGTGCAAACTCCAAATATTGACCCCAAAACTGCCAACTTGTCAGCAACAACATTCAAACTTCTGTCATGGTGTATAATATTGAAGGAATTAAACATCTCAACTAGATCCCAAACTGCATGCTTATACTGCTTCATCCGCTTATTTTTTGTAGCATACGGTTTTCTTATTTGTTTGACAACTAGCTCTGAATCTCCCTTTGCAATGATGTCCTTGAACACCATACTTCCATGCAATTCTCAGACCCAACAACAACGCTTCATAGTTAGCAATGTTGTTAGTACATTCAAAATTAAGCTTGAAAGAAAAAAGTAAATTCTTCCAAGTTAGGATAAAATCAGAATTACATCCAGCGCCATTTCCAAATTTGGAGCAAGCTTCATCAAATAGCAAGGTCCAAGGATAACATACATGTTCAAGGAACTTTGACCGATCCATTTTGTGTTCTTTTCCATCATAAAAACCGATGAAATTTTTAGCATCAACATCAGACAAACAACACCTCATAGGAAGCATTATTTGGATCCTCAATTAGATTGTAAAATTTTCTTTTCTCCATAGATCTTGACAAGGATGCCCTCAATGGGAATAGTAGTAAAATAACATGTGCATTTGGACACTCCCTCCAACACTTGTAGCCAAATTTCTTGACAAAAGCATACCCCATTTGGTAGGGCAATCAACAATCACAACATCCAATTTTAAATTTGTCCCAGGATAAGATGCAACCTACACAACCAAACCTTTTATACAACCAACTACCAGACACTTCTCTCGAGTCCATAGTCAGTACACTTTCCATTTGCTTACTATCACTTTGACATCCAACTCATTCATGACTTCTAGAGGCATGACATTACATGATGCACTGGAATCAAACATTACAATTGTGAAGTAGCCTATCCTTTATAATCAAAGTTGTGGTGAGAAATGGATCAACATTAAATTTGTAATCAACCAAAGATGTCCCCAAATATACCTCAGGTGTCTCTCTAAGATCTTCTATCTACTGGTGGTGTTTCAAGGTCAGACAATGATTTGAGGAGGAATCTCAACAACATTTACATTTCTGCCTGAAGTGATCTTCTCTTCCTTCAACCCCAAGTACTCAAATGCTCTCTTCTTATGCTTAGGAATTCTAAGCAACTCAATGATTAGTAATAATCACTTTAATTTGGCTCAATACTTGAGATATGTCATAGGGAACACTATTTGGTAGGACAGCATTGGAAGGGTAGACGAGAAGATTCATTAGATGGCGATGGATTCTTGGCAACTTGGGCATGAGGAGGACTGTAATTTTTGCTTGGGACAACAGAGATTTTGGTAAGTGTTTCAGTCTTAGGAGCGTTCTATGGGAATGCTTGTGAGCATGGGTGTTTTAGGTTTTGTCTTGAGGCCCACTTCCTTTAACAACTTTTCTTCTAGTGTTATAATCTTTCTCTTGAGCTTCAACAACATTCATCAATAATTGTCTATCTTCCTCCAGAAGGGATACCATCATCATATTTCTTAATCATCAATGCTCTTATGTATTCAAAGTCATTGTTAGGAATTTCAAAATGCCTGAAATACATCTAAATTCATGAGTATAAGAAAGGGTAAGATAGACTTGGTACCCACTTTGATGCAATCCCAAAAGGTTGCAACAGTTCCTTGCACTTATTACCTCAGTAGACGTTGCTCCCTCCTTGTGAGCTTGAAGAACAACCCACCATGCAAATATCATCATCAGTACCATCATCATTATTAACTTCACCTTCTTGTTGGGTCTACTTCATATGGAGGATGGGGTAGAAAACACCTATCACACCAATCCATATCAGCAACTTCATCAATGGTAGCAACCCTGACAGTTAGAGGGTCAAGAACCAATCTATCTTTCACGTGCTTGGGGTTGTCTATTTCCACCTCCCATAGGTCCTTTACCTCTTTCATCTTGTCTTTGATCACCCCTAGGATGATTACCAAATCTATCATGGTTTTATGCTCTTTTCTGACCTTGTGAACTCTTGACCGAATTCCTTTCTCAGCTCTTGCCAATTTGTATGAGATTTCTTTGATAGCCCCTACCAAAGTCTTCACAACCTCTTCTAAATCAGCACCTTTGGTAGCTTGAGGTTTTTTATGGTTCATAAATTTTACACCATCTCTCTTGAGAGGTTTCCTAACAGCCTTGATATTGTTTTCAATTTGAAGTTCCATGGTGAAAGCTTGTCTTAGATTGGTAGGGTTCTTGTCTCTTAGGTAATAGGCTGCCTTTTTATCAAATGCATCTACGTATTTGGATTAAACAAGATTCATCACAAGGCCTCAAACCAATAGGCAGCATTCTCAAATTTTTGTTAAACCTTGTGTCGAAGTCATGGAACTGATTCATTAGGGTTCTTCTTGATATTCTCAAACTCAGACAAAAGAAATTTAGGATCAGTCTTGTCACCATATTAAAACCTAAATGCATTTTTCATTTCAGACCGTGAATCAATAGAAATATCAGCCAGATCCTTGTAATAATCCCTAACATCCTCTTCTAGTGTATGAATAAACAATTTGACATACACATCCTCAAACTCTATCTCAAAATCTTCCATCATATTGTCAAAAAGTTTGAGATGCTAATCACCAGTAATAGCATTGTTACCCTAGAAACTTTGGCAACCTATTTCTAACATCATGTGGGATAGACATTTGGGTAACCATCCATTCCTCTAAAATTTATAGGACCAAAGGTGTTAACAAAAAATGGATGTCTAGGTGGAGGCTGAGCCATGCTATGTTTGGTGGGGGTGATCTTGGAGGATGAAGACAAGATGATGAGGAGTGAGAGGTCTTTGGGGAATGGGAATGAAAACTTCAAGATAGATCTCTCTTAAGGGCTCTCCTTCTTGATGATCTGTAGAAAATTTAGAAAATACAAGAGTAGATTTAGGAGAAATACTTTAAAATGCACAAGAAGTTCCCTCACCTGATGGGGAATTCAAATCAGCAATAGGATTGTCTGGATCATATCCACTTGAAAAAGAATTGCAGTCCTCAATAACAGGCTCCTCACTTTCAGGCTCCTCACTTTCAAACTCAACAATAGGGATCTCCTTTCTTGCAGTCAAGTCTTCAATAACCTTCCACACCTTTCTCCCCTCTATCTCTTAGGTTTCTTGAATCTGTAAACAACTTCTTAGTAGAAGTCCTTGATGAAGAGAGATCTTCTTCCTTCCATTTTTGCAGGGATTAGCAACACAAAAGTAAATGACAGAAAGGTAAGACAACTGGTATTTTCAAGATTAAATCAGCATGGAGTCACCACTAAGGAATTTCACCTTAGTTATGCAAGAATGCACTAAAATAATCTGTCAAATGTTTGTTAGTACTAAAACCTTTACAAGGATTTATAAATCAGATCTTCTTCTTCTTAGATAAATCAATCACAATGCAACCAAAGTATATAAACTACTAGGAAATGTAAAAAGGGCAGATAAAACTTAAAACCCTTGTTTAAAAATTATAGATCTGAAGCATAGAATGACTATTTTAACAATGTAACAACTCAAAATAATTGAATACACAAATGCTCAAAACTCTTCAAACACTCCACAAACACCAAGAAATTCCAAGAAGTTCCTCGGTAATGGCGCCAAAAAAGTGTCGGTACCCAAATTCGCTCAACTTTTCAGTCTGAGTAGCATCAGAGATGTGGCGTGAAGCTTGAAGTCAGATAGATCTTGATGTGTGTCATTTTGTTGCTGGGGATGTGTTCTAACTAAAACTCATATTCATGTAGAGAGATGGATAGCACCTTGAAAGGATCTGATCTTACCCTCACTATTCTAGGTTGTGCCTTTCAACCAAGGTAAGAAAACCTATATTGTAACCCCCAAATGGTGAAGGAGATGAAGATATCCCTCAATTTAGGCAAGTAGTATGAAAATTTCTTGGGAAAATATGATCAACACTCCAAATATGACTTTCACAAGTTGTCACTCCCAGATTATGGAGATATTTTCAATGCAAGGCAAGGGTTATTGAGAGACATTGTATAATCCTAATTTGCCTTGTGCATTTTTGTAAATGGATTGTATTCTTTTGTTGACACACAATGGAGATGCAGGGGTAGTATGGGTAGGATGGGTTGTTTAGAATGAATTTTTTTGGTGGGGTATTGATGAGACAAACTGGGATATATTAGATCTTTGACAACCTCTATAATATTTGAAAACAACTATCAGACATAAAATGATTCAAATAATCAAGAGATTCTTTCAACCAAAAGAGGCATAAATGGAATCCCAAGAAACACTCTTCACACAATCTTTGAGAACCCACCACAAAAGCTTGAAGTAAAGAACTCAATTAAACACAAAAATCCTTGATCAAACCATGCCTAAGGTTCCCCTAAAGGCTTACAAACAATCTCTGTACAGTCGAGGAAGGTAAAGTGATTTTAAATTTTTTTATATCCTTGTCAAATGAAGGCTCTTCTGAGTATGAGATTGCAAATGCCACTAAACTATCAACTAGAAATGGAGATCCTGCATGATTTCTAAAGAATTTCAATACAAGATTGCAACAAGAGATAATGAAAACTATTTGGAGGAATTTAAAAATGATAACAGACACCATATTGCCCAGAAAAACATAGATTAACTCAAAATATTTTTAGATTCATCAGCAGGGGAGAGTTTCATGAACAATCTTAGACCTATGTGATGGGCTATACACTTGTAACTAAGTCACATACATGAAGATCCAACACAGAAGAAATTATCATGTTTCTTTGGTGGGTTTCTCAGAAGATGAGCGCTTTCTCAGAATTTTCTCGTGATTTTAAAATTTTTCCCAACCTCTTTTCAATTTCTCCAAACATGTATTATATATCTCTTGTCACATTTGATCCTTCTTTCACAAGAAAATAATATGCCGTGGGATCAATTCTGTTACAACAATTTTTCATGATTCAATGAAAATGACATCAAACAAAAAAACACTTGTAGGTTGCCAGGTGTGCCCAAAAAATGGTGAATCATTACAAAATATCTAGATCATTATCCATCATGGAGGCATGTTTTTCATCATTAGAGGCATGCAAACACCTTTTACTCATCATTTTCACCTTTTTACCTTTTCAAATTACCCCTGCAACTTTTTGATTTTCTCATTTCACATGTTTGCTCGGGGTAGGTGCAAAAATTTATTACAAAATCACCTTAAATCAAATAATTGAGCCATGAAAGTGATGCCAACGATCCTGGAAGGCCAAGAATGACACAAAATAATTATAAATTTTGATGAATTTTGATGCAAAACATCATGATTCAAAGCTTCCTTGAGCTCCCATGGCTGGTCAAAACAAATGTATGTACATCAACCGTTGATCTTATCCATGTCTTTTAATCCTGGCCCTCCACGTGGAAGATGTGGACTCAGAAATAAGCTCTGAGTTACCTTTTTAATTTTTTGGATAAGGTTGGGCACGTGAAAAAAAATGATTGGAAACAAATTCGAGCTCATTTTTGACTTTTTGACATTTTTTAAAAAAATGGAAAATTTTTACCTTTTCTCCGCCCCTTCACCTTTGAATTTTGGAGCTAACACATGGCATATGGTGGGTCCCATTGGGATTGCATGCTTCAATTCTGTGCATTTTGAACTTTTTGGGAAATTGTGGAATTTTTCACTTTTTTCCCTACGGGCCCGCACTTCTGATTTCTCCCTCGCAACGTGTCTATCTAGTGATTTGCTAGCGGGCTAGCACTTCAGATTTTTTATTTTGAACTTTTTTGTGCAAAAGGGTAAAAATTTCCTTCTTGCCTCTGCTAGCCTGATTGACCCGCCTTGTCCTCTGCCACGTGTTCGTTGCAATGATTCACTTGCGGGCCTGCGACTTAAATTTTTATTTTAAGCCTTTTTTGCCAAGAAGGGGGAAAAAATCCCCATTTCCCTCCGCCGGCCCGCCGAACCAACTCTGCCTCTACCAGGTTATGGACATGTGTCCACTGCTGATTTGCCAGTAGGATTTCAGGAAAAAATGATTTTCCATAGCCATTTGACCAAAATTAGAGCCAAAAAACTCTAAGCCCCCCATGGCCTGCACTTCCGTTTTCAAACTTTTAGGACTACGTGTCCTCTCCCGATTAGATGTGGGGTTTCAGGAAAAAAATTGACTTCTAAATTTTTAGCAAAGTAAGGTCTAAAAAACATTAAGGGAATCCAGACCACCCGCCATCCTTCCTACCAATCAGAAGCATGCCACATAGGAAAATTTGGAAAAAAACGGGTCCTCGGGCCCGAAAATGCCCATTTTGTGAAAAATCAAAAAATGAAAAGTTATAACATTTCCCCACTAATCCTCGACCAATGAAAGAACTGCCACATTGCCAATGCATGGTTGAGGAAGAAATTTGATGGGAAAATGATGCCCATGTATGACCGTCAAAAAACATAGAAATTTTCTAGCTGATGCCCTAGAATTCCGTTGTTTTCACCAAGGATGGCAGATTTTTTTTGAATTCTGAACCAACTGAAGACATGCATTTACTAACCAATTCTCGACCTTGGGATTGAATTTTCAAAGGTATACAAACAAATATGATTTGATCAATTTAAATTTTTCCATGATCTGGAAAAGGGGAAAAATGACATAACCCACCAAATTGGAAAAACTAGTGCATAGAAAACAGAAAACTTGGAATATTCCTTCAAATTAGGGAAAAAACAACAAGTTTGTGATCATTTTAAAGAATTCAACTGGAGGGGAAGAAATTTATACCATTAATTCAAAGGGTAAAATGTTTTTGAGTAGATATAGATTTAAAATTTTAGGGGCAACATGGTGCATGCTTAAACATGGCACCAACAGCTGCAACATATTATGCCTCTGTAGTAGATAGGGAAACTACCTTCTACAACTTTTGAGATCCAACTCATTGCCACACCACCAACTATAAACATGTATCCAGTAGTGATCCTCCTTCTATCCATATCTCCTTCCATATCTGAATCTACAAATCCATGTAAAGTATAATCTGACCCTCCGAAGCACAAGTGCATACTAGTGTTCCCTCTCAAATACCTGAGAATCTACTAGACTGCCTTCCAGTGTGCTTTACCTGAATTTTCCATATACCTGCTAACAACTCCCACTGCTGGGGCAATGTCTAGCCTGGTACAAACCATGGCATACATATGGCTCCAAACTACTAAATAATAAGGAACCTGTGCCATATAATTTTTTTCCTCTTGTGTTGTTGGGCATTGCTCTTTTCTTAATCTAAAATGCCCAGCCAATGGTGTACTAACTGGTTTTGCATTCTACATATAAAACCTTTCTAACACCTTTTCTACATGGTCCTCCTGAGACAACACCAATTTTTTATTTTTTTGTCCCTATTGATTTGCATACCAAGGATTTTATTTGTTGTACCCAAATCCTTTATTGCAAATGTTTGTGCAAGATTTTCCTCAAGCTTTGAAATTTCCTACATATTAAACCCTACTACAAGAATATCATCTACATATAACAGAAGAATAATGTAGCTCCCAATATCTAGTCATTTAAAGTATAAACAATGATCTGATTGACATCTAGTAAAACCATGCTCATGCATAAAATTATCAAACTTTAGATACCATTGTTGGGGAGCTTGCTTGAGCCCGTAAAGGTTCTTCTTCAACCTAAAAACAAATTTCTCCTTACCCTTCACCTCATATCCAAGTGTTTACTACATATAAATCTCCTCCTCCAAGTGACCATGGAGAAGTTTCATCTTGACATCAAGTTACTCTAAGTATAAATCTTCAATAGCAACTAAACTTAATACAGTACGAATGGAGGACATATTTATAATAGGGGAGAAAATTTCATTAAAATCAATACCTTTCTTTAGTTCATACCCCTTCACTATGAACCTTTCTTTGTACCTTTTCTTTCCACCTTCTTCTTTCACACGGTAGACCCATTTGTTTTGTAGTACTCTCTTCCCATTCGGAAATTTCTCTAAATCCCATGTTTGGTTTTTCTCCAGGGAATCCATCTCCTCATTCATGTCATGTTCCCACTCCTTAGTGGACCCCACCTACATTGCCTCATCAAAGCTCTCTGGCTCACCACTATCTATTAGTAACAAGTAATATAAAGCAGGGGAAAATCTTTTTGGAGGTCTACCAATACATTGTGACCTTCTTACCAAAGATGGGGATGTCATGGGATCATTGTTTTCTTGCTACTCATTTTCTTGAATTTTTGACAAAGGTGCCAATGTTGACACTGGCTATCATGCTCAGCCTACAAGACTATTAGTCTCGGTAACTATAGGTGGATATTTTCCACCCGAGATTTCATTTTTAGGAGATATATCCTCAACCAATTCTACCTTGGGATTTTTTCATCTTGTACATGATCCCTTTACATTATATTTTCACGCCAAACAACATCATGACTCCTAATTATCTTATATTCATCTAGATCCCAAAACTGAAAATCCATAATCACCATTGGAGCCATAGCCTATGAATGTACAATGTTTGCATTTTGAATCCAATTTTTTTTTTGTTTTCTTTACTAACATGCACAAATGCCTCTGAACCAAATACTCTTAAAACTGAAAGCTCTACCTCTTTCCTGGTCTAGGATTCTTTAGGAATTCCTCCATCTAATGCACTCGAAGGCCCACAGTTGATTAAGTACACAGTAGTATCTACGGCCTCTACCCAAAATTGAAGAGGCATCCCCACATGTAATATCATTGACCATGCATGCTTTGTTATTGTTCTATTCATCCTCTCACTAACACCATTTTGTTGTGAAGTTATAGGAACTATTTTCTCTCTATGAATCCCATTCAAGGAATAATAATCATCAAATTTCTTACTGCAATACTCACCACCATTATCAGATCTCAAACATTTCAATTTAAAACCACATTCATTCTCATCAAGTGCTTTCCATTTCTTAAATGTATCAAATACATCAAACTTACGCTGAATGAAATATACCCATACCTTCCTTGTGGCATCATCTATGAATGTGACATAGTACAAAGAACCACCATGAGATACAACATGGGCCAGGCCCTACACATCTGTATGAACTAGCTCCAACTTTTGCTCTTTCTTCGTATTCCTTGCCTTGAGAAATCTGACTTTTTTTTATTTCCCAAAAATGCAATGCTCACAAAACTCTAAGTCCAATTTCTTCAAGCTTGAAAGCTTACCTTTTTCCTGTAAAATTTTCATGCCCTTCTCACTCATATGTCCCAATATTTTGTGCCACATGTTGGCATCCTCATCTGAAGTAGACAATATGGTAGAAGAATTAGATATACAAGTAGACAAATAAAGAGTGTCTACTTTCTTACCCCGTGCCACTACTAGGACACCTTTGGAAGCTTTCCAATAATTTGAAGTGAATGTGACTGTGTAACCTTCACCACCCCAACTCTCCTGCAAAGATGATATTTCTCCTGAGACTATGTACATGCCTCACGTCTCTCAATATCCATGTAGTTTCGTTCTATAATTTTAGGTGTACATTTCCCTTCTTGACAATGTTGCACAGCTCATCATCACCTAAATAAAGCTATCCCAAATATCTATGGACATACTCTTTAAAATAGCCCTTATCAGGGGTTACATGGAAAGAGGCACCTGAATCTATTATCCAAGATTCTACTCTAGTATCAAGAGAAAGTATTAGAGCATCCTGAATAATATTACCTGTCAGATTTTCCTCTTTAATACCTTCAGGATGGTTTTCTTTGTTTCCTTTGAACCAAAAATACTTTTTAGCATGTCCTCTCCTTCCATAGTTCCAACAAGTAATGCCTCTACTCCTAGATTTGGATATGCCCATATTCGATTTAGATCTCTCACAAGCCTTACTCTTTGATTTCTCCTTGCTCCTCCCTTTACTCTCCAAATTCAACACATTTCCAGAAAAAGAATTTTCCCCTGTACTTTTCTTGTGCATTTCCTCATTTAAAATGCCACTTACTACATCTTCAAATTTAAGATAAGTAGATGATGTGTTACTAACTGCCATTACTAAGTTGTCCCAACTTTCTAGTAAAGAACATAGGAATAATAATGCTCTAACCTCCTCATCAAATGGGATATTAATTGAATCTAACTGATTTACAATAGTGTAGAAAATCATTAAGATGGTTAGATACAGATCCACCTTCTTGCATTTATAGATTAAACAATTTTTTCATCAAATAAACTTTATTGGATGCACTAGGTGTTTCATATAAATTAGCTAGGGTTTTCATCAACTCTATTGTACTCTTCGCTTGTGAGATATTTGAAGCTATGGATGATGTCAGACTCAATCAAATAACATCAAGAGCCTTCCTATCCAGTACCTCCACTCCTCACCAGATATGAATGGTGGCTTCACTTCTTCACCTCCCAATGGCAAGTATAGACCCTTTTGATATAGGTAATCTTCCACCTACATTTTCCATAGCTGGTGATTTTGTATGTCAAACTTCTCAAATATAAACTTATTCTCCTCTATTATTACTTCTTCTCTCACTCAAACAAAAATACCTCTATGAGTATACTGCCAACAAATAAATCTCAAACGTGCTCTGATACCAACTGTTAGGATTATACGAGTTGTACAGATAAACAATCATGTAATGAATAATGTGGAAAATGTAAAATAGAAATGAATGTGATAAAACAGAGACACATATTTAACGTGGTTCACTAAAAAATGGGCTACATCCACTAGAAACATCCAATCATTTTATTGTGTCCAGCTAAAACTCTCAGACACAGTGCCTCCACTGATACAATGAGCCTCATACATAATGACCCTTTATAAATATTAGGGTTTTTTATCATTTGAGGAAAACATAGAAAACCACCTGTTAGATATATGACATAATAAGGAACGGCCCATATTTCACAATGCATAAAATACATATAAAATATGGATTACGGGGGCGTACCCCTGAACCCGCACCAGGGTGAACCCCCCTTGCAACACCTATCGCTATCAGGCTCCATAACCAATAGTATTAGGGTTCCTCATTCTCTAATTCATACTGATAATAAAATGTAGAGTTCGAATATTGATATTCAAGTTGGTTGGTGGATTCGGTTTGGTTTGTTGATTCAGCATCAGAGTCCCAAATTTCTAATCCAGCTTCGTAGCAGTATTCAAACCAGGCCAAATTAGCTTGATGCGTAAAATTTCGAATTAAGCCTCCTAAAACTCATTCATGGCCTCATGAATCCTCTGAGTGGATTCGAATATGTTTTGCAGCTAAGTCTAAAGGGGTTGAATGTGTAGCAAAAAGTTCTAAATCAAGCAATAACTCGTAATGTTCCCAATGCAAAGGGTGATGGATAATTAGAAGAGAGTTAATGCTAGTTATCTCATGAGCTTGGTAGCCTATAGCCATCTACAAAATTCATTCTTGACAGTATGTTAGAAATGATAGAGAAATATATGAAATTGTTAAGTAATAATCTGATAAAAGTTATAAAGGATAAAATTGGCAGGAAACTGATCCAAAAATAATCAAGTTTTTATATACCTGATCTCAGACCCTTGTAGGCTTAAATTATTTTCTAAAAAATTTCTCCTTTTAAGTAATCAATTTAAAATAAATGCAAGACATTAAAGACAACTACATAAAGATTGATTACAGAGTTCAGCAATTGCCTACATCTCTGGGTTCGTGGTCGAACCATTCCACTAGTAAAAAATTGTAAGTTATAATAGTAATTTCACAAGAAAACCTAATGGAATTTTACTTTCCTATCAGTACACTAGTTCTTCAAAAACTTTTGATGATCGGTCAAATTTTTCTTCACCTTCCTGATGCACAATCTCCTTTGGCTTCGATCATCCTTCCCGACGCTAGCACTCTAGTTGACAATCCAGGATTTGTAAGTAATTGGTGTGGCTCAATGGGCCTATTGGGTAGTTTATAATTTACTTCCAATCACAAATATTTCGTCTACTATTGCCTAAAATAATAGGCCAATAAACAATATTTGTCTATAGTAATTTTAGGAATTTAATATAGTTTTACAAAACTATATTAAAATTTCCCTGTTACTAATTCTCCACATCCCACAAATAAGATTAAAAAATAATACGCTTCTCAGGCTAATGTGTCCACCTTTCTGTGGTCTAGCAATGAGCTTCTTCGTGGCGCCGGGTGTGTGTTTACAATGCAAATGGGTTCCCTATTTATACAAATTTAGGGCCCTTAAAAATGCAATTAAAAAATATCTTAATGTTATTTTTAAACCTTATCCCGTAGCAAATTGAATGGGATAGGCTTATCTCCATTTGGACAAATTACATGTATAATCCCAAATTTGGTGGTGTTCCATATTTAATGGGATAAAAATCCCATAGGGAACGGCTTGCATAGTTAAGTGGGTATATCCCACATTAGGCAGCCCCTTTATTTTTGCTAAGGTTTTAATTAAACCTTTGCCACCCCTTCATTCACGTGGATCTCCACGCATGGGTTATCCCCCCTACACCGCTTCACCTCCTTGCACGTGGAAGCTTCCACCGCTTATCCACTACATGGATCCTTGGCATGTTTGGTGGTTGGTGGGTTTGTATGGTTTAATACTAATGTATAAACATTAATATATAGTGGTTTGGCATATATGCGTGGCATTTGGAAAGTGGACTTAGCAAGATATTATAATTTCGACCCATAAAGTGTGTGTAGAAATAATTAACTCATTCCTTTCATGACTCATCTAAATAGCTCGATGTCATCCCTTGATAGGTAAATCAATCATATTCAATTTGTGGTGGCAAGCCACGTGGTGGCTTGTGGACCCACCACATCGGTGATAATACCATAGTCCACACGATGGCCTGTGAGCAATCTTTTATGACAGTCGAAGATCGGAGATCAACAACCAAAAAATGACTCCCTTTTCCTTTTCGCCACGTGCCATAGTGCCATTGGTCCAATATTGACCAGTTGACCAGAGTTGATTTTCCCGCTGACTGAACTTTGACTGGACATAACTAGATCTCCCGATGTCCATTTGTCACATTCTCACAGTCGATGGAAAGCTCTTGAAATGATCTTCTGCACTAATATCATTTAGGGATGTTTAAGGAAGTTTCAAAAATGATCCCCTGATCACACCTCCCCACTGAGAAATTAACATAAGAATTTATACAATTAACAATTTGGGTAAAACATAAGAATTTATAAGTTAATACTAATAGTATGTAAATATAGTGTGTTTACGAGAAATTAACAATTTGAGTTTGATTTGATATGAATTAAAGGGATTTAATAAGTTATGCTTCAGATGCACGAATAGAAGATGTAAAAATAACTAACCTTTATTTGATGAAGATTGAAACTTGAAAAAACTTGCAAATGGGTGAAGATTTGTCGATTCATGAACATGATTCTGAACATCTTGATAATGGTGTATGTATATACTAGATGTTGAGCTAATCCTGATATCATGAACATGATTCTGAACATTCTTGATAGATGGTGTATGTATATACTAGATGTTGAGCTAATCCTGATATCAGACTATGCTAGAGAACTCTAATAAATACTCTTAGTTAAAGATGCGAACGGATTACAGACCAGAAAATAAAAAATGCAAGCAGATGGTCTCAAAATGAGACTAGAAATTGGGCTTAAAATAATTGTTGGCGTTTTACCAAAACGCCGACAATTTCGGCCTTTTCGATTTTTTTTAGTAAATAGTTGAAACAACTGTATAATTAAATTTTATTTGGCCTTGAAAATCGATTATACGTGTTTTATAAGTTATTTTCAACACGCAGGCCCAATTTGGGGCATCAAATATCTCTCAAATGTCTTGATAAAAACTCTTCAAACTTATAACATATCTTTGCCCCAAAAAATTAAGGATGTTCATGAATTTTTAAGGAAAAAAAAATTGTACAGGTCGAGATATCCATGACGAAAATTTCGAAAGTAGGAGAGATGAAAAAGTGACTGTTAGGGAGGTATTTTAAGAACATTTTGGTCATTTTTTGATGTTTCAAAGATAAAAAATGATAGGAATGAATTTTATTGAGCATATAAAAGTTTCTATAAATGTTTTGAAGTATATGAAATGAATTTGGATCAACTGTCCTAAGGAAATTGTTATCTAAATATCTCTCCCAACGATTTGTATAACTTGCATACACATTTTGGCCCTAAGTTATTCACTGAAGAATTGCATGCAATTAAAATAACTTAGCACATTCCCTTGGTCATAGTTTACCTACACACCCCTTTCCTTTTCTCCTTCCACTCATCCCTTACACTCACCTTCCACGTATTCACTTTCTTCCTAGTTAGCTTCTTCCCATATAGCACGCCTCGCACTTACTAGTAAGTCCTTGGCCCTTCCCGCACTGTGCCCATTACTTTGTAATATTTATGCCTTAACCATACATTCTCTGCTCACCAGTTTGATTCATCTCCCCACATGCATCATATATGACCCCTCCCCGCCTTCCTCTGATTTCTCTACGTGCCATTCCCTCATGCCCTTCTGTGTCAGATCATCTTTTGACATGCTTAAGTGTGTCACACGTAACCAGTCAAAGCGCACCAATAGGGTGCCGAATCCTTGCAAAAAATTAATGATTGAAACGTGGTAGAAACGAAAAATAGTTGTAAATTTGGCCACCATCTCAGTAATCTGCACGTGCCACGTGTTTTGCCCTCTGAAATTTTCTGATAGATCTATCTTCTGATATAGAGTTCAGATCGGTATGCACATGGAATTTTTAGAGAGATGTTGACATCAACTACAGTACCATAAATTCAAAATTCAAATTTTGGTGGATTTGGTACGTGAGAAATGGGAAAACATCTCTTTGAACATTGATGAGTAGATCTGATTACTCCAACCACCCAATTTGGTATGATCCACCCTCCTTTGTCTTCAACACGTCAAGCAGGAATGGGGAAGTGTAATTCATAGATTTCTAAGTAGATTTGTAGACATTAAATGATTCCTATTAGTGGTTGTGTTTAACATTTTTGAGTTCTAAAAAACTTCTCTGCAACCTCAGATCTGGCCCCAAGTGTTAAGGTGTGGGTCACCCTAGGTGCATGCCTCTCCATGTCATGATTAAATTTTTGGATCTTTCTATCGCAAGGTATATTCCTTCCAGGACACCCTGTCATTAGGTTGGAACCTTATCCAAATAGAACACATTATTCATGTGTTCTATCCAAAAGGCCAAAAATGGCTAAGTCCCGAATTGTTCTTCGTGTGGTACACGGCCTTGGTTCTCTAAGAACCATTTTTGAATTCTACCTTATGCACCTTCACTTGCGCATTTCCTCTGACTGTGCGCGCCTATGCATTTTTAAGATTTGGAAGCCATATTAGGGGCCCAACATTACCCCACACTTCACCTGTTCTCCACCCTTGAGAACCTTCTCAAAGAATGTAGTACAAAAAGAATGCAAGGCCTTTCCTTGGAAAAGAATTGGGGGAAAGAATAAAGAATGGGGGATAGAAATAATAGGGGGAAAATTGCCTAAAGAAGAAGGGGAAAATTTTTCCGTAGGTCGGCCTCCAATGTACTCCAAGCACTGACTTCCTCCTATGCTTTAGTGCAGATGTTGCCAACCAAGGTGCTCACCTTGTCGAAGGTTAACCCTTACCCTTGTGTGGTAATGGTTTCCACCATAGTCTCTAGTTCCTTAGCGTGATCTTCCAGGACATCCATCTTCCTCGTGATGACCTTGTAGAGCTCTTTTAGCTAGGTTTTGATTGAGACTCACCGGTTCTCAATAGCTTCCGATTTCTTTTCCACTTCAGCTATGATCCTTTCTCACTCGACTCTATTGCCCTTATTATTTTCCCTAAAGTCCTTCAGCTCGGCCTCATTGCTGGCAAATAGTATGCTTATCACTTTGTCTTGATCCATGCAATGGTGGTAAGCAACCCCTGTGGTTTGTGCTGCTGCCCTTACATCAGTGAGAACCTTGTTGTATTCGTCCACAAGCATGACGACCTTTAACTTTTCTTCCTTCTCCAAGCACGCAGCTACCTCCTCTACTGAATCCAATGCCAAAGGCTACCTTTCCATGGCGAGGATCTAAGTCAAGTCCTCTAGACACTCCAGGGAGGATCTATACTTTTGCACGGGGGGGTTAAGGTCCGGGTGCTTTATGATAATCGCTTGGGAGATGAGCTCCACCTTCTTGGAAACTTCGCATACCCTGGCCTTCTCCTTCTGAAGCTCCCTTTGTAGTTGAGTGTTGATTAATTTCTCAAGGCTGAGGTCCTTCACTAGCTTCACTACTTCTTCCTTCCTCTTCTCCAACAGGTCCTCCAAAACTTTAACCCTGTCATTCCTGCCAAAGAGCCTAGCCTTGATTTCCATAGAGACTTTGTTGAGCACATTACACACTTGATCATCTGATAGTTGTTGCGTGTTTACAATGGGGTTGTCCCCCTTTCATTCAGACAGTGTTAATACCACTCCTTGGTTAACCTCAAACTCAGGCTCATTGAGGTGGGAGTCGAATGCCCATGATAGCATCTTACTTGTTTGTGGGTATCCACCCTCAGGATAAAAAAAATCCATGGTGGTGAGCTGCTTGGTGGGCACGGTACTCTGGAAACATGTGCACAAAACTTTGTTGGGGTTATCAATGTAACCCATCATTTTTCTTCCCCCTTCCGCGCGTTTACTTCCCGTGCGCACGCCCTTGGGAATAGTTACTGAAAGAGTTGGTCCTTTTGTGCTACCCACACTCTTCTCCCTCTGCTCTTCTTTGAATTCACCGAGCACTAGCTCCATGCTGCACTCCAACTCCTCTTCGAATAGGGTATTGATTATCTTCTCTACCTCCCTTTTTGCCTTCTCATTTACCTCCTCCTGAGTGAGCTTGGGCATATTTGGCTCCTTGGTACTAGCCCCTTCGCTCCTTTCTTCGCTCCACATGACTTCCTCCCTTTGGGTGCCCTTCCTCCTTACAAAGATGAAGGCATGATTTGTATCCTTTGCTTCCTCTCCCTCCAAATCATGGAAATAAATCGGCTCTTGATCCACCTACAACTCTTCCCCTCCATCATCATCCATTTTTCCTATATAGGCATTCGGGTTGTTTGTATCTTCAGACCCTTATTCCTCCGTCTCTTGTTCTTCTTCCCTTGTAAAAAACTTTAGAGTTGGGGATGATGTCTTCTCTTCATCTGAAGGTTCTTCCGGGGATGGTGGCTTCGCAGGCTCCAGGGTCTTTTCCCTGATCACCATTCACCTCTTCTTCCAGATGTAGGTACTCGGCCTTGCGGTATCTATGTTCTGCCTCTCCACTACTCTTTGTTGTTCTTCTTCTTCCCTCTCCTCATGCTTTGGCGTAGGATTATTTCTTCCCATGGGGTCATTCGGAATGGATATCTCATTCTCCACATATACACCCTTTTCAAATTTCAGCCTTATGCGCAGGTAGATCCTAGCTGCAATGCTCTCAGCAATCGGTAAGGTCAAGGGCCTTATGATGTGCACGTCCTATGACATGTACCTTTTAACGTATGTGTGCTTCCTCGGGTAGACCAAATTCTTTCTCATCTCCCTGTGCTCTTTGTCAAGGGTGGATAAATCTAGATTTAATTTCTTCGATTCCTTGTATCTATTTACCCCTACTTGGAAAAATTGGGCAGTAAATGAGAAGGGGAGTTTGCACCAAGGACTCCAAATGCCATCCACCAAGATGAATATGCAAATGTAGAAGTGCTGGTATACCGCGAACTCTACTTCTCCTTCAGTTACCACGGGGAGTTGCTCAAGAATCCACCATTCAGCCTCAAATGTGTTCCTAATGCATGTGTACCATTTGTCTAAGCGCGCCTTGTGTACTCCTGTCATTGACTCACATGTGTATTTCTAGAATCTGTATGCAGGTCAGGGATCTTAAGCAGGGTCTCCCATACAAATTTATCAGATGCATTTGGCACCCTAATTTCTGAGAACACAATTATTAACAGAATGTTTCCAAACAAGATCTTTCCTCCATTCTTTGCGCTTCTTATGATTTCATCTACTATGTACTGGGAGATGTTGTACACGGTGCCTTCCATGACCTTCCTGCAAACATTCAACCATGGCTTGCTCACTTGGGTTCACCTCTCTTGTCCATTCAGCTTAGAGACAAGGTGTGCAGACAACTTCATCACCATATCACTGATATCTGAGACGTCATAGTATCTTGATCCCTTCTTATAATCCTGGGATGCAATGGTTTCTTTGATTTCTTCCTCATCCTGGAGGTCATCTATGAGCGTGTCCCCTTTACAACTTAAGCCTGTAAAGTGTGAGATTAGCTGGGGTGTTATGCACATTTTACACCCTATGAAGTAGAAGAAATCTTCGTGTACACACGTCATTACCATCGGTACAAGTGCTCGGGCTTCTTGAAGTATGGAAAATTGAAAAGCTAGAGAAGCCCTGCCTTCTTCATTTTCACCTTGACTATGCCACTGTAGATGGGCATCGCGTCAAGTGTTCATTTATTTTTGGTGCACAATAGCTCCAGCGCCATTTCCTTCGTGATTATACTTGACCAACGATTGTAGTTGATCATGGTCATTTGTCTTATGTGGGACTCGCAATCTTGCCCTAGAAAAACCCCATCTGAGTATTGCATCTCTGAGTACCATTCCTCATTGGTATCTAAGGGGATTTCTTCTTCTTTCTTCTTTCCTTTTCCCTTCTTGGATTGTACTATAGGCTTATCAACTGGTTTTTTGGCTGTCATTTTACCCTTTAATTTCATTCCTTGGTTAATTTCGAGTTGTCTGAGAGTTTTCTTCATGCGCCCTGTGCCCTAGAGCACAAACCCTAATCTTTCCCAATGTTCCTCACACCCATGAGTCACTTCTGCTCTAGTATATAGATCTAATGGACTGATTGTGCATAAGTTTTTGAGATTTTCCTTTGCACGAGTCAGCTCTTGAAACCCGAGCTCTTAAAAGAAAATCATTCTCCTTGTTTTCGCAAAGTAAAATAATGAACTGCCCATCCTTGTATTTATAGCTTTTCCCACTTTTATGTATTAAAGGCTAGGCTACCTACCACCATACGACAATATTTAATGTGGCATTTTTCAAACAACCCCAACTTCAACACTTTTCCTTATGTGCCCAATCCTTGCACAAAAAACTTTTCCAACCTTCTGGCATGCAAACAATCCATCTTGACAGAAGAGTCTTGCATGTGTGTTACTAGCGCCAAAGGCATCTCTTCCATCCTCATGATTCTTGCTTTTTCCTACCTCATGTTTTTGCACTTTTTCTCCTTGTACGTGGATTTCCAATGTAACCTTATTTTTCCACCCATCTGCTTTCTTTTCTCTTAATGCATCTTTTCAACAGGGCCAGTTCGAACTGTCTACCAACCCAATCCTCCTGCAAAATAACTTCATGCCTCTCTTTATCACCTCACCCCACACTAAATCAATGTGTGGTCCACTGTGCATTCATAAATTAAAAATTAATAAGGTTATCGACACCCAAGGTACAAAACAAGACAGTAACGTGAAAGGGAAAAACAAGAAAGGAAAAGCAATAAAAGGAAATTCTAAACTAATTAGCAAAACTACCTTATTTACAAACACCAAGAAGCATTATTTATAGTAGGGCTTTAGCCTACTCCCATTGAAGTCTCCAGGTGATTTTTTTCCATATAGCACTTATAACTGGCACGCACCCTAATCAAGGATGTATGAAATTACATAAGGACCAAACTAATGCACCTTCAACTTTCCAGGATGGCGTAGGAATTTTGAATCATATAACAATACTATCTGGCCAACCTAAAACTATTTGTTCTTAATGTGGTGGTCATGCCATGCCTTTTTCTTATCCTTTTCAGTTGTTTGGATCCATCTTGCTAGTGAGCACCTTTCATCCAACTTTATCAATTCATCAATTCTTTCTTCTAGCGCTTGTTCATCATCTAACCCTCATGCATGTGCTATACGCAGTGATGGTAGCATAAATTCAACCGGAAAAACAGCCTTCGCACCGAACACTAGTTGAAATGGTGTGGCCTTGTTCTACCTTTTATACGTTGTTCTGTATGCCCAAAGAACTGCTAATACCTTGTCATCCCAATCCTGCCTACCCACATCACATATCTTAGTCAATGTGTGACTAAGGATTTTGTTGAATTCCTCTGTAGTCCCATTTTCTTGAGGGTGATAAGGGGTAGTCTTGTGATGGGCTACCATGAATTCTACCAATAGAATCCTGATTGTTTCATTCAAGAAGTGAGTGCTCCTATCACTTATTAAAATTAATGGGCACCCATATCTGCTAATAATGTTCTCACACAAAAATCTAGTAGCCGTGGCTGCGGTGCAATCCTTAGTGGGCGCGGCCTCTGCCCACCTTGTCAGATAATTAATACAGGTAATGATATACCAGGAGTTAGTCCTCTGCATAGCTGGTGAGATTGGTCTGAAAAAATCTATTGCCCATTTTTCAAAAGGTTCCGCGCTGGTGATGGGGCGTAGGGGCATCTCATCCCTTTTTCCAGGTTTTCCAAGGCACTGGTAGTGGTCACAGGCCTTGCAAAACTCAATTTAATCCTGGTGAATTGTCTCCCACCATAGTCCAGTGACTAGGATCTTACACGCAGTTGTATTCCCTGCATAGTGTCCTCCAACAATCCCACCATGGGCTTCTTCTATTATGGCCATGCGTTCATGTTCTAATACACTCCAGCACAAAACCTCATCACGGCCCATTTTATACAAATCCCCATTGATCAACATGAAGGGCGTGGCACATATGGCTAACCTTTTCCTTTCCATGAGCATTCATCCCTTCGGGTGCCACACCTTCCTTGATAAAAATGACAATGTATTCTAATTCTGAGGGGCATGCGCTATAACTTGAATAGTTGTGCGTCCGACATGCTTTCCTTGATACTTTGTGTGTCCTCTCTTAAATAAATCCTTGATAAATGATCTTGGCCACAATTGTTCTTTCCCTAGTTTTACCACCACTTTGAATTCAAATTCCTGAAATAAAAGTACCCAATGGACATATGCGCCCTTGCAACACTTCTTTGTTTACTAGATACTTTAAGGTCGTATGGTCAGTGTAGAATATGAAGGGATTTACCAGCAGATATTGTCTAAATTTGTAGAGTGCATAGATAATTGACAATGCCTCATGAACTCAGTCATTGTATAATTTTGTTCTACTGGTGTTAACTTTCTACTTGCAAGAACAACAAAGGATGATCAACAATCCCCTCTCCTGGTTGAGCCAGAACAGCTCCCATTACTATACTAGAGGCATCCACGTGGACATGGAAAGGTTTATCCTAGGATTGGAATCATAGAATAGGTGTGGTGATAAGCCTTTTTTTTAGAGTGTCAAATGCCCTCTACTCTGCCTCTCCCCATCGAAAGGCACTCTTATGTCTAAGAAATATTTCCAAAGGTGCGGCGATCTTGGCGTATCCCTTAATGAACTTTCTATAGTACTTAGTGTGTCTGAGAAATCCTTGCACGACACTTTGGATGGTAGGCTCCCCTAACCCCATAATAACTAAAAATTTCATGGGATCCACCAATAAGCCCTCTTTGCATATGATATGCCCCAACAACGTTCCAAAAAGAGTTGTAAGGATACATTTCTTGATGTTGAGGGGAGATCCTCAACTGTCGACATCTTTCAAACATCAAATTTAAGTTATCACAATGGTCCCTGACCAATCCATACACTGTCTAATCATCCAAATATACTTGAAGGAACTTGTGGATGAAGTCCTTAAATGCTTGTACCACTATACACGAAAATACAGCGGGCGCATTCTTCAGCCCAAAGGGCATGACCATGTATGCAAAGCTTCCCCACTTAGTGGCGAAAAGTTGTCTTTTCATGGTCTTCCTTGGCAATCCTTACTTGGTGATATCTCAAGAATCCATCCGTAAAGGAATAGACCTCATGCCCAGCAACTCCTTCCAAAATCTCTTCAGTAAAGAGGGTGGGAAAAGGATCTATGATGAAAAAAAACGTTCAATTCCCTATAATCCATGCATATCCTAATCTGCCCATCCTTCTTTATGCTAATCACCATTAGAATTATCCATTTTGATTCCTCCATAGCCTCAATGATACCAGATGCTATCATTTTGTCTAGCTCTTCTTTAACCCTTACACACATGTTGGGATTCATCCTGTAAGGCCTCTTCCTGACTGGGCACGCACCATCTTTCAATTTTATCCTCATTTCCCCTAATGAATGGTAAACGACTTTCAACTCATGGTATCCACATGGGAATAAATCCTCAAATTCATGCAAGAGATTGATGATCTTTGATACTTATTTGTCTGAACAGTATTCCCCAATGATAGATTCCTTGGGCTCCTTCTTCGAGCTGATATTAGCCTTCTTGGTCTTGAGTGGTTCATGACACGTGCACACACATGCATCCACACTATCAACCACTTCGCACGTCCCAACCGAATAGTCGACATTCAGGTTCTCCATCTCCCCTCCATCAACAACGTATACCATCTTTCCTTTCTCCTTTTTGGCACACATGTGCTTGAATTGTATCTCTTCTAGTTCCTCCTCTCTGAATCATGCTTCCAAGCTAGGTCCACAAAGTAAGTTTACTAATCTATCTTCCACCATGGTGCAATCCCCTAGAGTGATGCATTTGATAGTCTGCAATGCCTCATCAACCGGTTGCATGGTACTTCGGTACTCAAATGTGTGAACCAATTTAGCTGCTAATTCCAGCCAACTTCCGGTTTGGCAGATTGTTTTAGAATGGATGTATCAAGTGCACGTGTAACCTTGTAGTGTCGAATATAGCTTGTGCACCCAAAGGGAGGGTGGTCAAGCTTTTGTGCCTTCTCCCCAAACCATCTCACAAGCCTGAATGTGGGAAGAGGTGGGTCCATTACCATTGTAATCCTTGATAGCGGTGGGTATATTTCTCTTTAAGAATCAGATAGTGAGCGCAATCCTAAATTCGTGCCATTCCAACAAGTTTTCACTATGCGAGGCCAACCACCTTGCTGTTGTGCCTATCAAAACATAACCTAGCATACTTCTTCATTCATCCTCCCTCCATTGAGCTTCCATTTCTCTTAAAAATACCTCAGGGTATGCATCCTTAGAATACGTGGTTATTGCCTTTCCTCCCAGGCACCGAATTGTAAGCACCATGGTTAACTTGGTCACTGATCCTTTTAGATGTCACCCAATCAATTCATAAGTCCCATGCGCCCAATTATCGCATGCTATACTAGTAGTATCATTGACAGATTGAGCATCATCAAACTAGATGACTCCTTCTATAGGGTGGATGGTCTCTGGATCTATTATGGAGTGCACATATATTCTATCTAGGACCTCCTCTCCCAGGGGTTCAATATAGGGTGTGGACTTTCCATCAGCAAGTGGTATAATCACCCTTTCTTCCCTATTTTCAAATCTTATGTACCCCTTGTTAAACCAAAGATCTGCATTAATCTTATAGCACCACAGGCACCCAAGTAACATTGGGAAATTATCTACCTTGGCAAGCACCAAGACTTCAAAATCCCCAGTGAACTTAGTCCCTTGAATGGTAATGGTCGCATCCTTCAAGACACCTATGGGCTTTGCCTTTGTCTTATTTTCCATATACAACACATTTGAAGATGGCTGTAATGCAAGCCTTCCCATTTGATGCCAGACATCTAGAGTGAGAACATTAAATTTTGTGCCTATGTCAATGAGGATGTTGCTAAGAAACCATCCATCCACTACTGCGTTCAAGGTAATCTCTTTATCATAATCAAGGCTGTGAGGTGGGAGGTTTACATGCAGGATTTGCCTTTCATGTTATCCCTCAGCACATGGTACCTTTTCCCTCAACCATGCTCCTAGAAGGGGAATAATATTCTCCTACCTTAGTAGTTTACACACCTCTTTAACCTTGTACAAGTCATCCTTTGGTGCTTCTACAGTTCTTCTTTTCTTATCCTTTCTAGTCTACTCTTTTAAGCATTGGATCTCCCCTTGTAAACTTCGAATTATGTCCATGGTTTCCTAGTAGACTTCTTTCTGGTGAGCCAGGTTTGGATACTTCCCATGTACTACTTCTTCCCTCAAAACTAGAGGTCTCTGCCTAGGTGCTTTCCTTGCACGCGTGGACTCCGCCTTTGTTTTCACCATAACAGGCTCTAGTTCTAATTCATGTATTACTCGCGGAAGCCATTGTCCATCAACCTTCTTAATACTCACCATGGCAACACCCTTATCCTTCCAGTACTGCCGACTCATATGTTCGTATAACTCTAGGAACTCTTTGTACTTATGTTTTTTTCCACACCATGAGCATTGTAGAAGATCTGGACATTCACGCTTATAATGGTATGTGGCTTCACAATTAAAACACATCCCACGTGGAACTCACTTATTCCTCCATGGTTACCATGACCATGAAATCCCCCGCGAAACCCTCTTCCATGTGCACCTCCATCTTCATGCTCTCCATACCCACGGTCATCTCCTTTGGAACTGCTGGCAATCCTAGTCTGGAACACACCAAGATCAATTGCCTCATGAATATGGTCAATCAATCTACAATCCTTGGTGTCATTTGTGGTTGAGGTACATATCTTACAATAACAAGATACATTTTTGTGGATCGTGCGCTATAGCAAGGGGCACCTACTTGCATCATGGTCCTCATGAAATATTTCACAATTTACCACTACAGCGCACACCACCTTTCGAGTAGATACCCCACCATTATCCTTTGTGTGCCCTTCTATGTTACAATCTATACACCACATCCCTCCGCAAATCTTTGGAACTGTGTTGGCAGATAATTTCTCCAATTACTTAGCCATGGCAGTGATCTGAGCTTCCAGAAAGGGGCTAACACCAATGTCAACACTACCAACTGCCTCAGCATGCAAAGTAGCTTCCAACGCTTCACGTGGGTCCTTGAATGTTTTATGAGATAAATCCCTCCTAAAGGGTGTGATCAATCCTCTGAAAAACCACTCAACACGTTGTGAAGGGTGGATATCATAAGATAGTTTAGACAAGAGAGTTTTAAAGCATGCATCATATTCCAGTACGCTCTCTACCATGCCTTGCTGGATTTCTGTGAGAGAGCTGATGCTCTTTTGTTTAAAATCAGGTATGTGGAATTCCATCAAGAATGCATTTCTCATCATGATATAATCCACAACAGTCTGATGAGGGTCATACTTTCTATACCAAATATGCATGGATCCTTGTAAGGTCGTCGCAAATTGACTGGCCTTTCGATCCTGGGTTGTGACCCCCTTTGCATGCCATAGCAACTCGCACTTATTCACATTCTCTGTGGCATCTTCTATCCCACTGTAATATGGTAAGTGTAGAGACATCTCAAAAAATACTTAAGGAGGTGGCTGAGGCCCTTGTCCTCCCAATCCAGTCCCTTAGTTTCCTCTGATGTTTCCTCCTCCACCGGATCCACTAGATCCTAAGCCACTAGCTCCACCACTTCCACCTCCAAATCCTCCTGTGTTAGGTACAGGGTCTGTGTTTGTCATGTCGAACACTCCCATCGTCCCAATGAATTATGCGCTGAAATTTTGTGAACGAGTACCACTCCCTAATGTGCTTCCAAAACCAGCTATATACGTGCCTTGTCCAAACATTCCACCAAATACCAGAATAGTGTGTGAATCCATAGAAGTCCCAAATGATAAGTTGTATCTTCTAGGTGCCGATCAGTTGCTTCCACTGATATCAAATGGATCAATTGTACTTTTCCCTTGTTTAAACAAACCAAACACCAAGGTTAGGTCGCTAGGTGGGGTCAGATGCGCACCAACAACTCTTCTTTCTCTATGTGACGAACTCTCATTAGAAGCCACAAGGTTTTCTCTCCCATGCCTACCAAGATGGGGTACCACAGACTGTTTGAGTTCCACATCCTCCACGTGAACCTTAACTCCTTTCCACCATGTATGGCTCCATAACCCACTTGTAATCCCGCGCTATCTATCGATCTCCTTTTCACGCGCTTCGTTATACTTGAACCGTATCTCCTCCCTTTCTTGTTCAGTCGTCAGATCAGCCATCCTTCCCCAACCTGGCTTCCTCGCCAAGCACTCAGGGTGGTTTAGCTGGCCATAGGAAATGCCTCTAAACCCATGGTTACCATCACAATTTTGATCACAAGGGGAATAACACATAGAAATGATCCCCTCGGCTCTTGCAAGAACTCAAACTCAACAAATTCTAGACAGGAATATGTGGAAATGGTGTATTCCAGAGTGTAGCTAGTCAATACTCCCTTCCACCAATGATCTATAACACGGGTCCATGTTAGATTAACATCTTGCAAGTTCTGATATTTTTCCTAGGTCTAAGGGTGTGATTTATAACACCACCCCGATCTAGATGTATAAGCCGAGAGCCATTCGAATAACTCTACTGGGAAACAACAGAAGAAGGTTTCGTACTACTCATGATAAAGAGTGTCTTCCACCCACCTTCACATATCAAACCCAGATCCGCTACTGAATCTCTGAGTGAATTCGTCCTCCATGCTTTTAAACCAATCTTCAACACCTTCAAGTGTTAAGCACTCCGCCATCACTTTTTGCACAGATCATGATGTATGCCATGTTCCACTACAACTTCAAAAAGAGGTCCCAGGAACAGAACCAAGATGTAGTCATTTTTGCACCCACCAAGACCAAGGGAACCTCATGGGTGTTGGCCTATCACCTAGTAGGTGTTGGGCGCTCACCTGAGGCGCGTGAGAGAGAGCCGAGTCTCTATTTTATGTGAGTCTAGTGGAAGGCATAGTTCATGATTATGAATTAGTGATTTAATAGACATGAAGAAGCTATAGAGCTCAGGATAGCTTCTACACCCCTTCATTCATAACAGAAACAAAGTGCACAATAGAAATAATAGAACCAAGAAGTTGTAAATCCAAAAATATGCTTAATCACTAAAATAAGGTCCATGATTATACAAGATCAAAAGCAGAGTAAAAACATGCAGATAATACAAAAGGAGATCTTAATGTAAACATGATGGTAACCTTATCATATTCATTCATAGTCTTGCTACAAAGTATCACAGAGAGGAAAACCATAGTCATGCACCATATTTGGATCCATACATGTATTCTCACAAAACAAAATTTGCATTCCCCATTTCCCCATTACATCCTTACTGGAATCCTTTACCCATTTTCATCCCATAGTTCTCACAGTAATTTTGCAGAGCTCTGCTACCTCACTTCTCTTTTTTCTTCTTTGCCAAGGGTGCACATATAAATAGGCATCCGAGTTCTAAAAAACTTCTCTACAACCTCAGATATGGCCCCAAGTGTCAAGGTGTGGGTCACCCCAGGTGCATGCCTCTCCATGTTATGATTAAATTTTTGATCTTTCTATTGTAAGGTATATTCCTTCCAGGACACCCTGTCTCCAGGCTGGAACCTTATCCAAATGGAACATGTTCTTCATGTGTTCTATCCAAAAGGCCAAAAATGGCTAAGTCCTAAATTATTCTTCATGTGGTGCACGACCTTGGTTATCCAAGAACCCTTTTTGAATTCTACCTTATGCACCTTCACTTGCATGCTTCCTCCAGCTGTGCGCACCTATGCACCTTTAAGATTTGGAAGCCATATTAGGGGCCCAACAAAATGTGGGCTCAAACCTCACTTTTCCCCTTTGATTTTTTTATCGGGAAGAATTCCCAATTTTTCCCCGCGCTCCGCCACTCCAATGACACATGTCAGCTTCTGGTTGCTTGGCAGGGGCACACTTCTTTTTCTCCATTTGTGCATCTGTTTCTTTGGCAAAAAACAAAAGTTTCCTCCACGCCTCTGACTCCCGCCACTATCATGGACATGTGTTGCTTCCTCATTGGCTGCAAGCCTTCCACAACATTTTCTCCATCCTCCTCCGCGGGCTTGCGGGCCAAAATTTTCCCTTTGCGCCCTTTTCCCTCTTCTTGGAAAATTCTCCAACTTTTCTCTGCTACCCTGACCTCCACCGCCACGTGGCACCATTTCATTGGCTGTGGGCCTGCCTAGGGAAATTTTTCCCAAAAAAATCCGCCGAGCCATAACTTTCAAAATCTTTGGAGTTAGGAGGAAAATTTTACCTTTATAGAAAGGGGAAGAAAAATCCTATCTAATGAAGTCATTTCCAAAATCCTTTGAGTGCTTGAAATGTGTTAAAATTGAAGTTGAAGCATAAGGAAGGAAATAATTAAGGAAAGTTAGCCAAAATAAGCAGGGGGCTCATTTTGGATAACAATTTGGCTACTCTCAGAGGTCATCTTCCTGCTAGATGAATGATCAGTTGCCTTTGAAGCATCCATTTGGCTTGGAGTCAATCCTGATAAATTGATTCTGATCTGAACTATGAAATATGACCTCTGAACCACTTGGAAACCCACTAAACTAAAACTGATCTTCACCAAAATGCCACTGGAATGAACTACGCAAGTGCAAAACCAGCACCACAAAAAACTATGTACAAAACATAAAATCACACATACCCCAAGTTGGATATGTAGAGTGTACACAATCACTTCTTCTACTGAAAGCAACCCTACCTATTCTACTCTAACTGGAAGAAAATATGGGCTAAACAAACCCAACAACTAGTTGTGCAAAATAACTTCTTTTCTTCAAAATGGGCAGCCATGCAATTGATTTGGAGCTGATCATGGCTGTTAGGATGAGTAGAAAATCAACAAGAAGCTGGTCTTCCACCCATATCAACAAGTTTTCAACTGAAAACAAGTTAGATACCTCTTTTAGTTTCTCTACATTTGGATTGAAGAGGTATGGCAGCTGATCCTTGGTACTTTGTAGCTAATCCTCATGCTTAGAAGAAAGCATGACTGGTTGTGGCTTCTCCTTTGGCTCTAATGAAGCCAAATACCTTATTGGGCAAGGTTTAATCCATTTTATATGCCCATAGCTCTAATTTTCAACTCCAAAAATGGAGTCTTTTTGTGGACCTTCTTGGATGGATGATGTGGAATAAATGATGAAGTTCTCCTGTTGTTTTCCTTCTTCCTCCAATGAAGAACATGGAAGATTAATACCTTCCAATCTTGGTTCCAATGAGCTGTCACAAAACACAGGCTACTATTTTTGAATGTTCTTCTTTGTGGTAGCAGGCTCTTGATGTTGGAGAATGAATGGTGGAGAAGAGAATGTTGTAATTTCAGCTGGCTCCTCCTCAAGACATTCCTCTAAGTCTGATAAACCATCAAAATCTTCACAGTCCCGCTATAACAAAGCCTTTCCCTCTTGCATGGTGACCTTCAAATCTGTATTTTATTCACCATGTGCAAATTCATTTTCAAACATGCAACTTGCTAATTCAAATTCATCCAAGAAATCAGATTTTTGGAGAGATGAAGTGGGAGAGAAACATGGAAATTCTTGTGCCTTTTTCTCATAATTTGGACCTGTTTTGTTCACCTCCATAATGGTTTCATTAATCAAATCAGCCCCTTAAAATGAAAGTGAAAATTCATCAATAATGCTTCCTTCATCCAATAGATTCAGACATGATTTAATCTCTTCCATTTTCTCTTATTCAATGGGGTTTGGAACTGGTTTTTCTTCCTCCACAATGACTGATTTTGCAGTGCAAATTGGATCAGCATTTTCTTTGGGCAAAGTGCCAACATGGACACCCAACTCATCACCAAAAAAATGCTGATTATTTTCCTCTTGTTATTTTTCTTCTTCTACTGCAAACTCAGCCTCAACCACCACTATTGCTTCAACTCCAACTTCCTCTTTTGGCTTCACCATCAAGGGGATTTTTGTAATCCTAAATTTAAGAGCCAAGTTCAACAAACTTTTGATCTTTTCATCCTTTTTTGGATCTTCTTCTTGCTGTTGTTTTCCTTGACTAGCATTCTAATTTTTATCTTCCCAACATGGATTTTGGAATGCAAGAGGAGGGTTGGGTTGTGACTCAATTGATTTTGTAATTTTTTGTGGTGTTGGAGGAGGTAGAAAATCTTATTTCTTTGGAGGGAATGGCTGTTTGGAAGGGAAAAGGATAGAAGAATTGAGATGGGGTGGAAGACTAGGGGATGGAGAAATGGAATCAACTTTTGGTACATCAGATGGAGAGTTTAAAACTTGACACTATTGAGATAAAATAGATTGGGAAAGAGGGAAAGAAAAGGCATGTGATAGTGTGCTTACCCATTGACAAGGTTGCTGAATACTCCTCTCATACACCTCTATTCCTTCAGTCCACTTTGCAAGCAATGGAAGTGTTGCAACAATGAAGTCAAGTTTCTCTTGAGGGTTGTAATGCCTTGGAAAAGGTCCCACCCATGGACAAGGTGCTCCACAACCAATTCCAAATGCTTTCTTTTGTGCTTGAGCCCTGGATTGCACCATGCTTGCCTCCATATTTTGGATCTTCTCCAGCAAATCTACATTTTCTTCATGACTTCCCTCACAATCTGCATACCCTTGTGCTTGATGTGCTTCATATCCAAACTAATTTTGGCATTTCTCATATGGGTATGCATTCTGGTTTTGAATATGATAAAAATATTGATCTGGAGGATTTGAGAAACATGTTGGAGGTGAAATATACTGCTGCTGTTGTGAATGTAAATTCCATGGGGGAAATGAAGTCATGATTGCACAACTTCATGGAATGAAATAAGATAGAAGAGATGGAAAAAATAATGAATGGAAATGAATGGAAAATAGGTCTACAACTCAGAGAATGAGTTATTGACTAGATGGAGTCACCAGCTGTGTTTGCAATTACCTCTAAAGGTTGAAATATTCACAAGAACACATCAACCTATAAAATATGAAGTGGAAGACCTCTAAGGTCCCACCGGGCATGCCAAAAATGTTAGTGCAAATTCACAGCACCCCCAAAATGACCTATGGATCTAATTTTATAAGGCAATGTCATTTGGTGTGAATGCACAACATTGAGCTTTCCCAAAGTGTGGGACCTTTACAAATGGAGAAATCTCTCCAGAGAAGGTTGGTTCCTCTTCCTAAACTACCTGCCACAAGCTATTCCAGTGCAGGAAAGCTAATCTAATCCTAATCTAACTATTCCAAGGAGACAGAGAGAGAGAGAAAAGAGGGAAAAATAGAGCCTACACTAAAACGGTGATACACCAGAGAAGGAAAATGTTGAACATCTATCAAAACTACCATGAAACAAGAAGGGGTGAGCAATGGAAAGGATGGAAAAGTGCATCACAAAACCAAGGATAAATTTCACACAAAAAATGTTCAAAAACTCCATGAACACAACTCCAAAATCTGTAATGAACATTCAAACATGCAAAAATACCTACAATGAAGAGAGGCAAGAAGAAGATAAGAAAAACAAGGAAGGATGGACAAATGCATCACAAAACACGTTTTTTATTACTCCAGAAGTTTGTAAAAAACATCATTTAACTGGTAAGATGCAAAAAAATCCATTATAGAGCAAGGGAGGAGGTTCAAACTCCATTTTCGACCTCAGGGAAGAAAATAAGGGAGATTCATAGAAGAATGATGAACAACCCGTTACAAATGAGCTAAAATTGGCTTTTTAACCATTGAGCAGACTGGAAGAAAGAAGAAAATGTGGGAAAATTGATTTGGGACTTCAACCACCAACAAGATTCATCTAATGGGCCTAAAAAATGATGGGTTTCCATAAAAAATCCGATACTTTGAATTACATTGCTTTACAGAGCAAAACAAAGGCCCATACTTCATTAATTTTGGTGGTTGGAGTTGTTTTTGTGTTTTTTGCATGCCAGATACATTTTCCCATGTTTCTCCCAAAAAAATCCATCAAAAATCAAAATTTAAAATTCCATCATGTAGACGATTTCAACATCTTTCCAATGATATAAAGAACGTGAAAATCTGAGCTTGGCATCAAAAGTTATGCCCCTCTGAAGATTTAGGGAAAAATTCAGGTTGGCAGGCTGAAACTTGAAATTTTTCCATTTTTTGAATTTGGGAAAATTTCCCAAAAATTTCCCGTACCCCACCACTCTGTTGCCACATGTCACTTTCCCATTCGATAATGGAAAAGCGGGCTCAAACCTCACTTTTCCCTTTTGATTTTTTTTGGGAAAAATTCCCAAATTTTCCCCGCGCTCCGCCATTTCGGTGACACATGTCAACTTTTGGTTGCTTGGCGGGGGTGTACTTATTTTTCTCCATTTGTATCTCTATCACTCTGGAAAAAAACCAAAGTTTCCTTCGTGCCTCCGACTCCCGCCACTGTCATGGACACGTGTCACTTCCTCATTGGCCACGGGCCTTCCGCAACGTTTTCTCCATCCTCCTCCGCGGGTTTGTGGGCCAAAATTTTCCCTTTGCACCCTTTGCCCTCTCCTTGAAAAATTCTCCAACTTTTCTCTGCTACCCCCGACCTCTTCCGCCACGTGGCACCATTTCATTGGCCGCAGACTTGCCTAGGGAAATTTGCCCAAAAAACTCCGCTGAGTCATAACTTTCAAAATATTTGGAGTTAGAAGGAAAATTTTACCTTTCTAGAAATGGAAAGAAAAATCCTATTTGATGAAGGCATTTCTAGAATCCTTTTAATGCTTGAAATGTGTAAAAATTTAATTTGAAGCACAAGGAAGGAAAGAATGAAGGCAAGTTAGCCAAAATAAGCAGGGGGCTCATTTTGGATAATAAAACCTTTTGCGATAAAGGATTTTTCAATATGAAATCCTTTCTCAATAACTTCTTCAAAATTATTAAGGCAATGCATTTGCATGTGAATGGATAGCTCACTATTGAGGTTAGGTGAAAATATTCTCACAAGTTGTTTATCAGGCATGAAACATGGGAAATGACTAGCAATCTCATGCCATCTTTGTAGGAATTTTTCAAAGGTTTCATTTGTTTGTTGTTTGGCATTACACAAATCCATCATTGTAATTTCAGAATCTAGGTTGAATGATAAATGTTTAATGAAATTCTCTGAGAGTCCCGCAAAATTTTGTATAGAGCCCTTGGGGAGGTGTAGAAACCAGTCTAAAGCTTGTAAACCTAGAATTCGTGGAAAGAGACACATTAATAAGACATCATTATAGGCCACCTCCTGGTAAGCCATATAAAACTCCTTGATATGCTCTCTAGTATCATTCTTGCCCTTGTATTTTTCAAATTTGGGTGTCTCGAAAGATTTGGGAAAGGGGACGTAAAAAATGTCCTTATTGAAGGGGTAAGGAAACAATTCTTCAAATATGAATTGTTTGCATTGATGTTGCATACCTGAGATGGTGTCCATATTTTGCAATTCTTGGGAAAATGGTGAGTTTTTCTACAAGAAATATAAGGAACCATCACTAGTAGAGTTGTTACTATATTTTATGTGTTTGGTATGACTTTTAAATGAATCATCACTAGTTTTCTTTGGTGCCTCATTGCTATGGGATTAAATGGTGACTTTGGAATTTAAGATAAGAAATTATTTATCCATGTCATTAATTTTATTCATGAGGTCTTGGGTGGGATCGGTGGCCGAATCAGTTAATTTTCCTTTGTTCCCTTCATCATATTTGTCTTTGTTTGATTCATCACCTTTGGTGTTGTTCAAGGTGGACTTGTTTCGATCACCATTGCTCGTGTGACTAGGGCCTACCTCATGGTAATTTTTTGTTGAAAGGAAAGGTTCAACCTTGTTAGGTGGTGGTTTTCAAATTAATGTTCGTAGACTATCCTTGTCAAAAAAAGAGGATAAATTTTCTCCCATCTCAAGGAGACAAAGAAAAATTGGTCCTTATTTATACGTAAGATATTTTTGATACAATACTATTCTTCGAGTGATATGTAATTCTAATCATCATCAGAGTTTTGGTCATTTTCACTATCAAAATTTCCAAAAGGATTTTGATGTCATTCATTCCTTCTAAAAGAACTATAATAGCTATGTCATGTTCCCACAATTTTTAAACGAGGGAGGGAGAAAAAGAGAGATGCGAAATATAACTCAACCCATAGCAAAGTGAATGCGATGATGGAAAAGAGGTGTGTGATTAAGTTTGGTAATAAATTGTCCCTTAACAAAGTGAATGTTAATATGGGCAAGAAATTTGGAAGATATGAATGATGCAACCCTTAAGAAAGTGAATGTCAAGATGGAAGCATGCGAAAGTGTTTGAGAAAATTGACCCTTGATAAAGTGAATGCCAAGATGGAAGAGTGGTTCGATGTGGTGAAGGTTCTCATCCTCTAAAAAATTGAATGCTAGAATGGAGGAGAGTTATAGTGAAAATAGTCCAAAATGTGCTCAACCTCTAACAATGTGAATGATAGAGTGGAGGAGCGAGGATATATTGATTGCAAATGTACTCCACCACTTAGAAAAGTGAATGTTAGATGGGAAGAGGGTATGAAAAAGGAGTCAAATCGTATGTGATGTGCTCAACCCTTAATAATAATTAGTGAAGAAGGAAGAGGCTAATGAAAGGATAAGAATCAAATATTGATAACGTAAATGTTGGGAAAAGAAGATATGATGAAGTGTCTAAAACACAACAAATATTTTGTCAATTTAGATATGTGAAGAAAGCAAACATATATAGTTTAACAATCATTATTTCAAACTGAAGGATGCAAGAAGAGAATGAAAATAAGATGTGATGAAATTTAGTTGTGACAAAGTGGAACACAACACTATCAAGATGCGAGTTGTAAGATGAAAGTCCTTGAGTGAGGACATGGATATCCATAACTCAATACTTGATGTCGTAAAGGATATGAAAACTTAAAATTTGGGAAATGTAATCCAAATGTTTCAGTATCAAATGAAATGGGAAATAAAATCAAAATGAGGTGAGTACAAAAGATATAAGAATTTGATGACCGAGGAAGAGGAAGGCTCAAATAAGTGAATGAGAACTCCAAATGAATGAAATAATATCAAATGGAGAATGTAATGAGACTAATGAAAATTTGAAATAATGTAAAAGAGAAAAAAGCTCCATAAAGGGAAATTTCAAGAGTAAAATAAAAGTTAGTGAATGACTGACGATGAAGAGTAAAGATGATGAGAAGAGATTAAACAAGAATGAAAGTAGAATCCAAACAAGGATTGTTTGGAAAATAACAAAAAGATAAGAAAATTGAAAGATGGATCACAAATAAGGAGTGTTTGGAAAAAGTGAGTGTGGAACACTAATATAAAAAGAAAGAAAACAAAAAAATAAAATAGAAAAAGAGGTATTTGTTTAAATGTTTGTTTGTGGCCTATACCTTAAATTGGATTGGACAATGTTTGGCTTACTAGGTGGATCTCTCAACTAGGTGTCAGTAGTATATCCAAGCAACCGTGATGCTATTGCTAGCTGACGTATTTACTTTACCCCCTTTGAAACACTGAGAAAATATCTTTCTCAGAATAAATAACATGGGGGTCGCCACTAAGGATGTCCATGACTCTAACTCACAAGGATTTACTAGTTAGGTAGGATAAAAAGGTTTCCATTTCGTCCAACAGTTCCCTCAAGGTGTGGACTACTTCGGGGTTCCTAGAACCACCCCCTTTTTTGTAGCTTAAGTCTTATGCCAAGCGTCTTATTTTCTAGTTAAGCGTTCGAGCCGTAGCTCTTAACCGAACCTATAAATATAGTATTTTGAATGTGGTGTATTTTTTATTATTTGATCTTAATGTGGTTTGGTTGTACACCATTTGGAAACCTACAGTTAGTAGTTTTGAGTGTTTTATCCACCTTTTGTGAGAGTAGGTCATGGAAGCAAAGATTAGAAAGTTTTCTGGAAGGAGGTAAAAGAAAGGACAAAAAAACAAGGCAACATAAGGGAACCCACATTTTTGATTTCCAAGATCACTTAAAAAGTGTGAGGAAAGAGCATACGTGTGGGTTGGATTTAATTAAGTGAAACATTAATTCCTAAAAAAAATAAATGACCATGTTTCTAATTCCCAAGATCGCTTAAAAATCACAACGGAAGAGCATATGTGTGTTCATGTCATGATTAGTCACACACAAAAAAAAGACAAAGGAAAAGTATGCAAAAACAAGTTAGAAAGCGGTAGTCGAGAATACAAAAGATGAGGAAACATGTGCAAAAGAATGAAAAAGAGAGAAGAATATATATTTTTGAAATGGAACGTCTAATAATTCTAGATTAACAACTTTCACGAATGATCAAAAATAAAGTAGAGGTGAAGCATCTGAGAAACTTGAAAAACCAAGTGGCACGATTATCCCAAGGCAATAAAATAATGGAAATGATTAAGAAAAAGGTCCAAAGGTTAATAGAAAATACTTAATTGAAAGAAACTAATCAAATGAACAAAATGATATTGTGAGGAATTAAATCTAAGTAGATGGTTTAAGTAAAATTAGAAGTATTTAAACTAAAGTAAGATTATTACAAAAGAATAACAATGAGAGAAGAAAAATGAACACAACCTAAGTCCTAAACTAAGTTATAAAAAAGAAATGAAATAAGTGTAATTGCTAAAGCCATGAGAAAGCTTATAAAACCTAAACCTATAGCTTACCGAAGTTCACTTTTCCTGAAACCTAAGTAATCTAAAATTTCCTAAAGAAAACAAAAAGATAATAACAAAACATGCATATGGAAGAAAACTAGCCTAATATTTTAGATGATATGTGGTGGGATAACTAACCTAAGAAAGCTAACCTAATATGTTAGTTTGTAATTGGGGCTCATTATTGTTGGTGTGGATGGGTGAGAGCAATGGTGGCTAGCATAGGGTAGGGAGTAGAAGACTGAGAGGGAGTTTGTGAGGGAATCACACATGGTGGGGGAAACATGGTCAGCGTAGGCTTAGAGTGGGGGCTCGAAAGTTAGGATCTGACCGAGTCGGGATCGTAGGTGGCTTGACAGCAAGCCAGGGGGAGCTATGAGAATGTGGGAGGGGCTCAGTTGGGTGGCGGGGGTCATGAGAGCTCGACCAAGGGCTCGCGGGTAGGGAGGGAATGTGAGTGAGTTAGGCGACGGTCAAACAGGGAATGGGGTAGATTAGGGGTAAGTAGGGAGTGGGGGGTGGGGAGGGTAGGGAGTGGTGAAAGGGGGAAACCAACTTGATCGAGTTGGGGGGAGGGGTAGGGGGTAGGTGGGTAGTATAGGATTTAGTAATATTTTATTTTCAATTTGTTTTTTAATTATAAATTTATATGAATACAATTTTTTTTTTTTAATTTTGCAGGATTTTGAAAAGTGTAGAGGATTTTTTTTTGTGTGTGCAATTTGCTTTTTTTAAAAAGAAATCAATTTTTGGATGAATAAAATCTAACTAGTTTTTAATGATTTTGCGGTATTTTTAACAGTGCAAGAATGAAAAACAACTACCACCACAGAGTGTAAAGTTGACTTGTGTCTGATACAAAAAGTTGGAAACTAGTAGAAAGCAAAAAATGGAGAAGAAAGAAAAAATGTAAACGAAACAACTTCTTGTAAATAAAAAAAGATACAAGGAATGGTAACTGCCCAATTCACCTGTCAAAGATGCACACAATCAACAAGTTTATTATGAAACAAACAAAACACAAGAATAAGAAATGAAACCAAAAACAAAATAAAAATGGGGTGCGGGTCCCATCAGGCGTGCCAACATATAAACAATGAAAAATCACTTAAGAATGGAAGACAAACAAAATGTAATGCAAACCTACCTATAATCCTTCAGTGAAAACCTTAGTAAGGTTGAGGAGACTTCATCTGTGAAACCTTGAAAATGGATGTGGGTGCTCTTGAATGTTCTCCAAATGTGAGTGGAAATGCTATAGACATAGATATTTTGGCTTGGAAATTTAGCAGAATTATTGTACTTAAGGTTCAAGAGGATTTGTAAGAGGGTAAGCCTATAATTTATAGAGGCAAAAGTAGTTAGATATTGGTTACATACGGTTGAATGCATATGCTACAAATAACATTGGAAGAAGTTACAGTAGTGTTGGGGTATTTAGGGGAAGTAAATGTAATTAATTGCAGAATTTGCATTTGGGAAGGTCGTGTACGTTTAGTTTAATTTCCCCCACCTTTATAGGATTCTAGAAGTGTAGTTAACTAGGATAAGGATATGGAGTCCAAGTGTATATTGACCAAGTGGTAGTTGACTAGGATGTGCACACACTTAATTAATTAATTATTTAATTAATAAATGGTAATTAACTTAGCTAAAGGGGTACTAAGGATACATGTCATTAATTTAATTAGTCCAAAGGGTACAATGTGTATGAATTAATCAATTAATCACAAATGGGTGAATAACAGAGTGTATTAGGAAACAAACCGGGAAAAGGTGGAAACACGTGTGTAATTTTAGGGTGTCTACACTTTCAAATCCTTTCCCCTCTCTACCTTCTCAAAAATCATCTTTCTTAGATGAATTTGATCTTTGTAATTTCATGTTTGAGAATGAGGACAATCATGGTGAACAAAATCCCAATCTTGAGACCACCATGGTAAAGAAATTTGAAACCTTTCCACATCCAAAGATTGAAGAAGCAAGCTATTTTTGATATGTGGAGGAATTGAATCTTCCATATGATTCATTGAACGAAGGAAAAAAGGATCACATAGGAGAAATTGAGTCAGATTAAGAAATCATGTGTGGAGATGACATCATTGAAAGTTTATTTCTCTCAATTAGGGAATTTAACTTAGTTGATGAACCAGTGATGAAGGAAGGTTTTATGTTGAATGAGGAGGTTAATAGTATAGGTCAATCAAAGGAGGAAGACTTCTTAGATGAGCAACACATTTTAAACATTTGTAGTGGTTCAACATTAGAGACTGTAAACAAACCAACAAAGTTACATGTTGTAGAAGAAATTATTATTTTAAAAGGAGGGGAAGTGAACAAAGAGGACATCACTTCTATACCATTCATCAAGGTGGAAAATTAATTGTTTGTAAATGGGAAACAAGAGGGAAATCAAGTCATGAAAAAACATCTTTTTCAATAATTTCTTCAACTAGAATTTCTAGTTAAAATTGAAGCTTAAAGTGGCGGGCATATTTAAATGATGAGACCATGTCCCATAATGTATTTGGATTCATTAGAACCAAAGGACAAGTTTCAGCCACCCAAATTCACTTCAGAATGTGAGGATGAGTTTCACAGCCCCAAGGATCAATTGTAGTGCCTCTATAAAACAAATACAGAGCAAATAAAAGAGGCATACTTTCTCTTTCTAGCTAATGCATTGGTGGACCAAGTGGAGAATTGGGTTTGTTTCAGTTTTTTCATTCTCAGTCTCAGCTATTTCCATTGTCAAATCATCTGCATGGTTGTCCATTATAAGGAAAGGGAGCTATTTTGCATAACCAGGTGCAGGGTTCATTTAGCTCACCTATCCTTCTAGTTAGCATAGATTAAGAATAGGTTTGTTTTCAACAGAATAAGTGCATTGCACACTCAACATATTTCATTTGAATCATGTATGTTTTTTTAGTTTTGGTGTGTGTTGTGTTTTTTTTTGCCTTGCATAATGTGTCAGAGGTAGAATTTTTTTAGGAGAAGAAATGTTCAAGGTTTCAAAAAGAGTTTTAGGATATTCCTAATTCTTCAGATGCTTCATTCAAAACTCTATAGTGCACTGTAGATGTCGAGCATTCACTGGATTCAGTATATTTCCTGCCTAACATTACCAAAGAGTTCAGGATCAGTAATGCCTGAGGAAAATTTGGGATGTATCACAAAATATTAGATCATTTTTTAGGATTCCAACATTAAATCCATGCCCAATGTATTTCTTAAGGCTACTGGAATCATGCTTAGCAAGAAAATCATCCCCAAGAGGTCACCAAAATTTTTATCCAATTTTGCACACTTTGGAAAAATTAGAAAATGGGAGCCTAGTGGACTATGGACTGAGAAAGGGACTTCTTAAGGAATCAATCATGTTTAAGGGGTCTTATTGTGTTTCATAAATCACTAGTTTTCAAGAGAAAGTCCAAAGAAATCAATATCATACAAAGAGTTAATTTGGACCTAAATGAACTGCTAAGCTAAAAACAACTCATCTACAATCTTGCTGAGTTGGTCGAGTAATTCGAGAGACATGAAGGCCAAGTTGTTTAAATAGCTCAACAAGTATGATTATAAATGTCTCAATGACCCAATAATGATCAAGGTTCCTGAGTGAGCTATGTTGGAATCAATGAGACAAGGGCGAGTTCATTTCATAGGAGTTTCATAACATACACATTGAGCTAGGTGAAGCAAAGTTTGAAGTTGACAGTGAGTTGGTGGGAAAGTGGGAGTTAAGAGCCAACTTTCTAAGGAAGTGTATGGGAAAAATGGCTTCAAAAGTTTGGGATTCCCATTCTTAACTTGCAGATTCTACTAATAAAAAATCCATTTCAAGCTTGGCAAAATGATGTCCGGGATCCTGAACTAAAAAAATCCAACGATGGAGAAATTTTTTGGGGAAGACAAGGGACTTATCTCTGAGCTATTTGATGTGGCATGTTAGGCCCATAGACAAGTCACCACCTAATTCAGAGTGATGTTAGAGCGGTTGATGAGTGAGTATTGAAAAATGAGTCACCGTGTATATAGGTGAATGAGGCATGATGTCAAAGATGGAAGACCGTTGGAAAGAACGAGTGACATGAAAATGGTTGGAGATAGTGAACTGATACAGAAGACTAGGTGATAGGAGGTCAGAGTTGAACATGTCAATGTGAGGAGTAGATCACAATGAAACCTGATGTCCTGGTGAGTTTGCAGTTAGAGCCATGATGGGGCATAGTCGTTTAGGATAGGTTAAGTTAGACACAATGAGCTTGGGATTGAAGCAAGCTATGAAATTACAGTGGATATATGAAGCCTGATGTCGAGAAGAAAAAGTGAGTTGTATGATGGCTCAGTGTCTTGCCAAAAAATAAATAGTGGGGTAAAGATAACACATAGTACTAGGATCACTTAAAGGTATAGCTCAAGCCAATGAAGAGCTCATGATGGTCAAGCAGGGATCTTGCGATGTGGAAAGGGAATGCATGTCTCGCTACCTAAAATGTTTAAAGCCATCGGGTTTAACATGGAGTCCATAGTAAAGGTGAAGCTCGCCTACTTGAAATAGAAGGCCGAGTCGCATTAGTCCAAGTCATGAGCTAAAAATTGATTCAGAAGAGCATCTTGTTATAGGGATGAGTGGCTCAAATCGTGAGTCATAGAGATACGCCAAGCCAAGAAAGCTCGAGAAACTGGATGGGGAAAAACTTGAAGCAAAGGTAATAAGAGAGCTTGTTTCACAGTGTGTTAAAGGTGGAAGTGTTTAGGACACTCGATGGCTTGAGAGTTGGCTCACACAATTGAGAAATGCCAAGTCAGGTTAGATTGATTCAATCAGTGGAGGGAGCATAATAAAAGAGCTCTTCTTACGAGTTTAGGAGGAAGAACTCGCGAGCTTGAGTCGTAAGGAATTTATGTAGAAATAAATTGGATCAGTGTGTGTGAAGGCTCATCAAGCATGATGATTACCTTGGTTTGTAACTTGAGATAGAGCCATCTGGTCAGGTTGGGATCAAACAAGCTGACGAGGTAGACGTTGTGTCTAGACTAGTGAAGGAATTGCCATTCAATACGGGGGTTTTTGGAGAGATGAAATCTAACTGATTGAAAAGTAAGTATGTGGGAGTTAAACCAGTTAAGGCACATGTGGATAATGTGCAAGGTGTCACAGAGTCAATGATGAACCGAGTCATGGGGCTGAGGACCAAGGGAAATATCAAAGGATAGGACACGTGGAGCTATGCTAAATAGGCCATGGTTTGCTCAATGGTTTTAACATGGAGTGGGGAGGTCATGTAGTTCACGTGTAATGCGGTAATAAAGAACCCGCTAATTGGTGCAAAAACATAGCTTGCCATCTAGCTCGGCAAGTTGGATGGTGAGTCATTTATCAAAGCACAAACCAAGACTTCACTAAAGGCATCAAATTTAATTTTTATTAAAAATATTTCAATAAAATACTATTTTTATTATTAAAAATATTTTATTAAAAATATTATTTCTAGTTAATAGTGGATAAATTCAAAATTTTAAGCTATGGAGACATGATGGAATGTTATTAAGTGGTGCAATTATTGATGTAATTAATGGAGGCCATCATGTGCCATTATACATGCCCTAAAATTTAAGATTTCTCCATCCTTTCTCTTCAAGTATATTTTCTATAAATGTAAATGAGAATCTCATTCCAAGGGGGTTAGACATTGTGTAATTCCTCTCTCTTTTCACAAGCTAAGTTGTGGATTTTGGGAACTTTCAAGCCTCTTTTGTAAGATTGTAATGGAAAACATTGCCTCTTTCTTATGAAATGCTGCATTGTTAATGTTATTGAAGTAATAAAGATTGTTTTCTGTGACTAATTATTGGTCCTTTCATAGCTTTTGATACGTATTTGTGCCTTTCTCATGTTTTTAGGTATACTGTACAAGTTCAAGTTTCCATTGTAGATTCTTGGAGTTTTGTGCTTATCTAGGAGTGAAGCTTTGTATGCGGTTTGGTTGTGGTGCTTTTTCATCCTTCTCAGTTTCATCCCTCTTCATTGGAAGACTGAAAACATATCTAACAATAACCTTTCCTGGTGCATCACCACTTCTAGTATAGGTTTTACATCTTATAAATCTCTCTCCCTAAATCACATGAAATGTTAGTATAGGTCTAGTTAGTTGTTTTATTTCATTATAAGTAGTGTTGTGTTTAGTTTAGGAAGAGGAAATCGGCCTTCTTCAAAGGTTCACCACGAGTCCAAGTCTCATAACTTGAGAGGTGATCCCATGTCACCCAATCACACCGAATACCCTATCCATCACTTGTGCATTCGGAGGGTGCACTGATTTGGTCATAATAACTCCAATAATTCACTATATTCTATTATGGTGGCTTTAATATGATCTCTTTCTTGTTACTTTTATTTGGCCATAAATTCCTCACTAGACTCTAAGGCAAGAGTGGCTGGTTGGGAAGTAATTATGTGCATTATATCCTCTAGAGAATGAAAGGTAGAATCATACGTTGTCTTATCTGGAGATATTAGGTCTAGGTGCACAATTGAAATTGCATTAGTTATGCACTCTTCCTTCTTGTAAATTGTGCACACATCCATCCTTTTAAATCCCTTAGCTCCTGCTTTAGTTACACAATAATTTATTCTTTCTCCTTTATCTTCTTATCCATCTTAATTATTTATTTGTTCTTCTCTTCCTGCTCCCCCTGCATGTACCTTATGCTATTGTTCTTATAAAAAATTCTAGATCCCACCTCCACCAATATCTTGTTAAGTGCATTTCACGCTTTTTCATCCATCAATTGCTGAGAATCAACTAATGGGTACATGTCTCTTGATATTGAATATTAATGGGAATATAGTAATGAATGGGGTGCTTACTTCTAATTCTGGCTCCTCAATATGGGATTGAAAATCTCGGGACAACATCTTTCTTGTGTGTAGGGGTGCACTCTTCATATCAAATGATGACCAAAAAAATAGTTGATCCATAGGGATTGTACTCTGGTACCTTGCATGTAGAACCTTATTGGGATCATCAACATATTATAGTTTAGGTCCTTGGGGGATGTAGGTTCATCTCTTTCCTCAAGCACTCTTAGGGAAACCTATAACAAGGAGTGATTCTCCACCCATGATCCCTTCTTGTACTACACTCTTTTATTATTAATTTCTTTCTTCCTCTTCATTGTGCACAACTTCATGTTCCACTAAGTGTTTAATGATCTTCATGACCTCTTCATGTACTCTACACTCAAGTTTAGAATTGCGCATATCCTCATGTTTTCCAGTTTGGTCTCGGTTCTCCCTCATTACCTATTTCTTGGCCGCCCCAACACCCTCTTAGTCCACATCTATGACATGTGCTTCTTTGTAGTTCTCATCCCAATATTCTTCATTTTATTTTTCTACTTTATGCACTTGTGGGCTTGGATTTTTAACCATATCTTCTTCACTTTTAACTCCTTCTTTACCCTGGCTCTTTGTCTTCTCAAAATCCGAGTTATGGACCATATTTTGTTTCTTTTACACTGGAGACATTCTCTTAGTAGAATTTATCCTAACATAAATGCATGTAGTTACCTTCTTCCTTTTTGAGGTTTGTCTTATGGGCACACTAGAAGATGGGGTTTTGTCTTTTCCCACTCCTTTGGTGCTACTAACAACATGTGTCTCTTCGAGCTCGTGCTTCTTTGGTTACACCTTATTTTTTACAGAGGGATCCTCAGGAATGTTTAGATTATCTTGTACAAATTCCCCATCCAAAAACCAAGGCCTTAGATAAATATATATTCTAGCGACATCCACTGAAGCTATTGGTAATGCTACTGGCTTCATTAAATGTATGCTCTCTGAAACATACTTCTCCACATAAGTGCACTTATTGGGGTAGACAATTTTTTGAAGCATCTCATGGTGCTCCTTGTCTAATTCTCTCAGGTCATACCTCATTTTTTATGCCTCCTTAAATATATTTACTGAACTCTGGAAGTATTATGCTATGAAGGAAAAAGGGAATTTTCACCATGGACTCTTAGTGTCATTCGTCAACATAAATCTCCCGATAAAATTTTTTTGATACACAGAAAATTTTATAACTCCATCCATAAGCATGGAAAATTTCTCTGGAATCCTCCACTCATCACTATTGGGTTTCATATTTGCACTTGGAATGAAACCAAAGTCAGGGGACAAACAAGTCCCTTCTCTTTAATGGAAGAGGTTCCCTTATTGAAAGTAGGGGCAAAACCTATGTAAAAATACACAATCTTTCATTCAATGGTGGTTTCCCGATATCTTGAAATGTGTTTTATGCCTGGAAAGTTATCAATACATGAGGATAGAAGACTTGAAGAGAGGAGAAAGGTAGAAGAAGACAATAATTTTAGGGAAAAGAGATGGCAGAGAAAACCCTTATACGTATTGAGAAAATGAGATATAGAGTAGAACCATTCGCATTTATGACGGGAACAATCCATAGACCCAAAGTTTTTGATATTTTATAAACTAGAACACAAAGTTTCTAAGCATGCAAGGATTAAATGATTCACAGATCAGAGTAAGAAGGAAAGAGAAAGAAAAGGAAAAGGGGAAAACCTTTGTATTTATTTCTTCTAATTAAAAATTACAGTTCCAGAATATCAAAATTCCAACCTGTACAATGGCTTTGAAAGCCCATGATATATCTCACAAGAGACGGTTACAAATTCCTTGAGCAAGTAAGAAATAGTCAAAATTTATTCCAATCATCCACGCCCTTTCAAATTCTTTATTCGCAAAGAAATGTTAAAACATGGGCCATTTGATTTGCCTCTACAACTTTAAATTTGGGCCATCCACATGGAAGGAATTTATTGGAGTGGGCTTGCGGGTGCCTTTTGCATTTTTTTCCTTTGAAGTTGCGCCAAGCTAACACGTGGAGAGCTCCATCAATTCCTTTATACTTAGCCGATTTGGGCTAATTTCCTTCTTGAATTATGTTGACCCCTAGAAACGTGGAGAGTTGGCACTCATTTGAATTTCTGCTTTGGAAACACCTCTTGAAATTACACCGAGCGGATACATGGCTCCTTTCACCAGTTTTGGAATTTTCATTGGCTAACTCTCTCTCTCCATTGACTTTAACCACGTGGCAAGTTGGTGTTCATTTGGATATTGACCCTTTTATTTCACTTCAAAATTGTGTCATTAAGGTACGTGGAGACTTCCGCCAACCCACCCATACTTAGTCAATTTTAACAAGTGGATCCTTCTCTTTTTGGACCTGGGACACATGGAGGACTGGCATGAGTTTAAGAACTAGCCTCGCCTTTGAATCTTGAATCTGAACAAATGAGGCACATGCTGTCGTCCACTGAACCTTCCATACTTAGTTGATTTGAGCTTGTTTTACCTTCATTTTGAACTTGGGAAACTCGGAAATCCTGCGCTTATTTGAGGACTCTCCCTTGGACCCTGCCCCTGGAGTTACACCATTTGGACATTTGGAGGCCTCCACTATCACTTAAAACATGACCAAATCGTATCCAATCAGAGATTCCCACGTACTACCTGTGGATGATGGGGCAAAATTTAACGGGGAATATATGCCTATCATTCCCGACTGCATGAAGAAAATAAAAATAAAAGAAGGGAAGAAGCTTCACCATTATGCCTAATTTTCAAATTGTTCTTCATGAATGAGAGAAATATAAACAATGTAAGGCTCGAAGTGATCCAATACTCTAAGGTACAGACTCAAAATTTTTGAAACTTGACTTCAAAAGAATGGAGTTTTGGGGCCGACAACAAGCACCAAATGAATCATGCATCATTTATACTATTTTTCCATGTGTGACTTGTATGTTGGTGTTATAGTCTCGCAGGTATTACTTTGTAAATCATTTTACAGGGGATGGATTTTCCACAAGATACTTCCACATATTATCATTAAGCCCATCAAGCACACTAATATTTGAAAACACTATCACCAGTAAGATATTCCCAAACATGATCTTATCAGTGTCCCATGTGGCATCAATAATATCTTCAATGGTGAAGGAAGTAATGTTGTATATAGTTCCTTATGATATCTTTTTACATACATAAATCCACCTTTTATTTACTTGGGTCCATCTCTCCTGCCCACTTAGCTTTGTGAGTAGGTGCGTGACCATCTTCATAACAGGATCATTCAAATTTACAATATAAAATGCACACCTGCCCTTCTTGTATTCGAATTACTTGGAAAATTTCTTCACCTCTTCATCATTTCCTAAGTCATCATCAAAGGAGATACCAATATTAAAGATTCCAGTGTATTTTTCAATCAACTATGCAGTGATGCGCATCCTTCTACCCACAAAATAGAAGTAGTCTTCATGCACGTGTGACATTAAATCACTGATATAAAATTCTAGGATTCCTAAAGAATGAAATCTCATACCGTTGTAATAATCAAACATTCTTCAATACCCTCTTTATCAAATCATCATTAATTGGCTTATCATCTATGGTTCTTTCTTTTGTTGGCTAAATGAGCTCTATCACCATGTCACGCATGATTAGTTATATGCGATGATTGTAATCACTAACTGTCATGCTCCTAACATGGGATGTTCACTCTTTTCCCATTAACACCCCATCTGGGTACTGCATTTATGAGTACCATTCCTCCTGAACATCAACTATGGGGGTGGGTTTTTCTTTTCCCTTTCCTCTTTTCTTTACTGAAATGGTTGTAGGTTTCCTTTGTGCTATTTCAAGCCTATAAAATCAGATTTCTACCTCATGCTTTGCTTTTCTGGAAACTTCAACCATCTTTCTACAAACCCTACATGCAAAACCACTGCATTTTTTCTAAATTCTGAATTTCATTCCCTAACTTGCAAAACCCTAACCAGAAAACCCAAAATCCATACCACATTGTGTAATCTATAAGACACCTTCCATAAAAACTCTCCTCACTTGGTCGTGTTCCACTTTTCCCTCTGGTGCAACGATTTTTAAACTTTGCAATCAATTTTTTTCTCTATTGTTGAACTTTTCCCTAGTTCACACAATCTCTTTCCACAAATTCATGCAAGGTAAGTTAAAAATGATTTACCCCAACACTCCTTTTATAGTGTTTTAATTATCGCCCACATTTAATTTTTACCACCTACCACCGTATGACTGCATTTATTTCCACTTTTCCACTTACCTCATCTTTTTTGCATTCCCAAGCACACTTCTACCACACATCCAACACATGTAACCTCTGAAACCTTCTAGCATACAAACTACACCATCAAAATACCTCCTTACATGTGCTCACAACACCATAGTACACAAACCTCTATGCTCTATACCAAGTAGTTTTTTATGCCACTAATTACCTCACATTGCCATGCACGTTCATTCCTTATACATGGATTTTTCCTTTCGTGTCATATTTATCATTAGTATTCTCCTTATGACCCTTTATCATCATTTTTCAACAACCAACATCACTAATGACATATGCACTCCTCTAGTACTTAAAGTATTTTTATATCTTCAACTCCTCCTATGCATTCTTTATTTCCTTCTACCCCACACTAATTGTATGCACAATCCTTTGTACATAAACTCAAATTATAGTAATCAAACACTAATACACAAACTTGATTTTTACACAAAACACTAAACTAAATTGAAAAAGCATAAAAACGTTGAAAGGAAACACATATACAGGAAATCATTAAAGGAAATCTAATCTAAATGGCAATACTGCATTATTACAAACATTAAGAAGATTTATTTATGGTAGGGCTTAAGCCTACTTCCATTGAAATAACTAGGAAACCAAGTCCCCATCCACTACCTGTAATTGGAAAGCACCTAAATAAGGTATGTAAGTCACAACAAACAGTCTTAACCAATGCACTTGGAATTTTCCAGGATGGCACAAAAAATTTGAATCATATAGAAGAACCATCCATCCAACATCCACATGCTTATTCTTAAAATCCATATCATGCCATGCCTTCTGCCTGGCCTTTTCTATCTTCTGACTCTAATAAGGAATGCCACATATTTCATCCAAATGCATAAGTTTATCAATGTGCTCTTCAAGTGCTTTCTCATCATCGAATCCACTTTTGCGTGCAATACACAATGTAGGTAACATGAATTCTATTGGTAAAATAGCCTTCGAAATAAACACCAACTGAAAGGGTGTGGCCTTATTCAACCTCTTGTAGGTTGTCCTATATTCATAGAGTACAAAAAAGACTTTATCATCCTATTCTTTCCTTCCAACGTCATAAATACATACAAATTTATGCCCCAATATCTTGTTGAAAGCCTCAACAGTGCCATTTTCTTGTGGGTGATAGGGTTTTGTTTTATGTTGTGCTAATATAAATTCTTCCAATAGTATCCTGATGATATTATTAAGAAAATGAGTGCCACTATAACTTGTCATACTTAGTGGGCATCCATACCTACTGATTATGTCCTCCCACAGAAATATTGTTGTCGTAAAATCCTTTGTAGGTGTTGTTTCTTCCCACCTTATAAGAAAAATCGGTACAAGCTATAATGTAATGTGATCCCGTCCTATGCATGGGTGGGGAAATGGGAAACAAAAAGTCAATTTCCCATTTTTCAAAAGGTTCTACAGAAGAAATAGGCCTCAAATTCATTTCATTTATATGCCAAGGATTCCTAAGGCACTGCCAATGGTCACATGCCTTACAATATTCTATACAATCCTTGTAAATCGTCTCCCACCAAAGGCCTAATAATAAAATATTTTGTGCAGTAGAATTTCTTGCATAATTTCCACCTGAAATTCCACCATGAGCTTCCTCCATAATGGTAGTATGCTTATGCTCCAGTACACACCGGCGCAAGACCTCATCCTAGCCTAGTTTGTATAAATCTCCACTAATTAGCGTATAAGGTGTAGTGCGTATAGAAAGTTGTTTCTTTTCCAAATCTTTCATTCCCTTAGGTGCCACACCTGTAAGCAATAATAAAACAATGTCCTCTAAGTCAGAGGGTGTGTGGTTCAATTTGAACAACTATGCATTCGACATTGTGTCCTCAATGCTCTTCACATCCTTGCCATAATTAACCCTTGAAAAATGATCTGGTCTTGAGTTTCTCTTTCCTAGATTTACCACAACTATAAAGTCAAACTACTAGAACAACAAAATCCAATGACATATTATCCCCTAAAAAATAGGCTTGTTCACCAAATAGTTATGTGTCATGTTATCTGTCTAGAAAATAAAAGGAGTTGTCACCTAGTATTGTCGAAACTAGAAGTGTGTAAATCATAGACAACGCCTCACGCTTTGTAGTCATATAATTCTATTTAGCTGGGGTCGATTTCCAACTTGCAAATAAAATAAGATGATCAACAGTAACCTCTCCAGGTTGGGCTAATACTGCACTAACGGCCACCATATGCACATCAAATGTTGTAGCCATGAAGGAAAGTGAAAAATAGCCACATATGTAAGCCTTTCTTTCAATGTCTTAAATGTGCACTATTGCACTTCACCCCAATGGAAATTTTCCTTACTCTTCAACAATGCCTCCAAGGGCACAACTATCCTAGCATAACTGTTGTTGCAAATCAGCAGCACCCCTGGATGTTGATCAGATTTCTAGTTTGATATTTTAGACATCCAGTGTGATTGCACAACATTGAATCCTCTCCCCAAGTGTGGGACTTGTAAAATGGGAAAGGAATCTCCAGATTAGAGGCTGGTTCCTCAACTCCTCTGATCAGATTTATCACTTACAAGTTGCTGAGGTTTAAATTCCTAATCCTACCCTAAATTCCAAAGGAGACAGAGATAGAGAATGTAGATAAACTAAAAATAATGCTAATAGGTGATGCACCAAAGGAGTGGTGAGCATTTCTCACTTCTGCAGATTGACACAGTTCATAAAATGCAACAAAACAACATGCACAAATTGATAACTGTAATGAAGAATCATAAATTAGTCAAACAACACCAGCAGAGGATGAAAAATTAATCACAGGGCCTGTATTGTTATTTTAACATCAAAATCACTTGCATTACAACACCTGGGAGGCAAAAATGAGTTACAGTTCTTAGAAAAGGTCTAATATTCTACCAAAATCACTTCCAAGGTGAGAAAGGGGACCTGCAATACACAAAAAATGTTCAACCCTTTGAAAATGAGCCAAATCTGGCTTTTACAGTGCAAGGGACGAGCCCAGGAGAGAGAAACGTGGGAAAACATGGAAGGGATTCAACCATTAACCAAAATGCATTCAAAATAGCATGGGCATCCTTATAGACCCATCCCCTAACATTTTTAGCCATGCTGGGAGAGAATGCGAGCCATTCTTCATTAAAAACGGTGGTTGAAACGTCATTTTTGTCCATGACCACGTGCCAGAGGAATTTTTTAATTTTCTCTCTCCAAACTCCATCAAAATGAAAAAATGACCCCAAAAACCTTGTAGATAATTTCACCATCTTTCCATTGATATAAATAACGCGAAAAACTGAGCTCTGGATCGAAAGATATGGCCATTTGAAGTTTTAGGGCAAAACAGGGCCAAATCAGGTTGGCGGGAAAAAATTTGAATTTTTGCACCCTTTTTGGTCATTTAGAAAATTTTCCAAAATTTCCCCACTCTCTGCCACTCTAGGTGCCACGTGGCGGCATCTCATTGGTCGAGGGCCTTTCAGGGGAAATTTTTTCCAAAAAACTCTGCCGAGCCATAACTTCAAAAATACATGGAGTTAGGAGGAAAACTTTACCTTTCTGGAAAGTTGAGAAAGAGATTTATCCAATGGTGTCATTTCCAGAAGGTTTTGAGTGCCTAAAAAGTAAAATATTATGACTAAGGCACAAGAGAGGGGAGAATGGAAGGAGTTAGCCACAAAAAATGAGCAGGGGCACATTTTGGATAACAATTTTGGCGACTCAAAGGGGTCATCTGCCTGCTGCATGAAATTACCAGTTGCCTGAAACAATCCATTGGGCATGGAGTCATTAAATTCTCTGTTTGGTACCCCAACTGACTAGAACATTGCAAGGAGGAACATGGAATATCACCTGATGGAGCAAGGCCTGCAAACGCATTCCCAGGAACAACAAACCTGTGCCAACAAAGCACTTAGGGAAAGAAAAACTAACCTACAACAAAATAATGTGCACAAGCACTTGGAGGAATGAAAACCTAAGCTAATATTTACAAGGTGGAGAATTTCCCTTTAGTAGCAATGCTTTGGATGGATCCCATTGACTAGAATATGTAGTTCTTCACCATCCAATGAAGACAATTGGAAGGCATTGCTGTCCTTACACTTTGTGACCATGTATGGGCCACTCAAAATGGCATCAAATTTTGAATGCCTTCCCGGTTTTGCTCTGTCTACATCCCATTTTAACACTAGATCTCCAACTTGGAAGGATCTATTCTTGGCCTTTCTATCAAAGGTCTTCTTTATCAAAGCCTGATCCTTCTCCATTACTTGGGATGCCTGATTCCTGATTTCTTGGAGCTCCATCAATTCTGCATATCTAACTGCCATGGGCTCAAACTCCAACAACTCCAACTTTTTCATGAGTTCCAATGTTGGCAACTCAAGTGATATGGGCAAAATTACCTCTCTCCCATAAACAATCCTGAATGGAGAGTTACCTGTAGATATTTTAGGAGTTATCCTATCAACCCATAAAGCTGATTTCAATTTAGTATGCCAAGACCTCTGATTTTCATCAAGAGTCCTCTTAATGATCCTCAACAAGTTCTTGTTTGTAGATTCAGCCTGGCCGTTACCCTGGGGGTAATAGTTTGATGAAGTACTTAGGTAGATCCCATTCTTGACAGCCCATTCAGTCACCTTGGACCCGATGAATGCCAATGCATTATCTGATATTATTGTAGCAGGTACACCAAATATGGTTGCTATTCCCTCATAGAAGTCTAGGATGCTAGATTCATTTGCTTCCTTGAGTGCTACTCGCTTTAGTCCACTTAGTGAAGTAATATGTGGCTGTTAAAATCCACTTATGCCCTTGGCTTGAATTAGGATTAACGACTCCAATGAAGTCTAAACCCCATTGCATGAATGGCTGGTCAACTGAAAATAGATGCAATGGAAGGGCAGCTAGCCTCTCTTTACCTGTGAAGAATGCACAATTCTTGCACCTCTTGATCCATGCATAACAATCATTGAAAATCTTGGGCCAATAATAGCCAGTCCTCATGATCTTTAGAGCTGTCACTCTTGGTGCAAAATGACCACCAGCTGGTCCACCATGGAACTCTTCCAACATCCTATGAATCTGATTTGTACCAATGCATCTCAATAGTACTCCATTCACATCTCTTTTGAACAAGACACCATCAACAAGGGCATATGGGACAACCTACAATCTGAAGTGTCTTCTTTGGGTCTTGTTCATCTCTGGAGGGCATAGGCCTGTGCTTAGGAAGTGAATTATACTTTGGGTCCAGTAAGGAGTGGGGACACCATTATTTTCCTCTTGAGTGCTTCGTTGCTCATGGCTGTCTTACAACTTCAAAACAGTCTCTTTCTCATTGCATGCTTCCTTTTCCTTGCTCAAAATCAGCTGCTCACAACAGTCCTTTTCCTCTGACCAACTTGGTGACCTTGATCTCTATGTCATACTCCATGACACGAGTAATCCAACCTGCTCTCTTTTCATTCAAGTCTTTGTTGAGGAGGAAGTCTTTAACTCCCGCATGAGAAACCAGCAATTGGACCTTATTGTTTGAAACTAGATGCTTGAATTTCTTCAAGCTCCTGATTACTACAAGAACATGCTTCTCAATGAAAGAATATCTCACCTCATAGTCCTCCAGGATTTGGCTAAAGAAAGCAATTGGCTGCTCATCATTGTCCTTGTTTTGCTGTACCAAAATTATAGAGATAGCATCATCACCCCCAAATGCATAGAGGATGAAATCCTTGGAGAAATCCAGGTTGATGGGAGCTGGGGTTTGAGAGATGGCTTCTTTGGTTACTTCAAAACTCTCCTTGCCTTCTGTTGTCCATTTGAAAGCCATGCTTTTCTTTAACATCTTGGTGACGGGCTTGATAAGGGCTGCAAAATCTGGGACAAACCTCCGAACAAAATTTATTCTCCCCAAGAAACTCTGGAGGGCCTTCTTATGGCTTGGCAATGGTAGTGCTCTTATGGCTTCAATTCTTTCTAGATCAATTTCTAATCCTTCTTTAGAGACAATGTGACCAAGGAGCTTTCCTTCATGAGCTAAGAAAATACATTTTTTAGGATTCAAGGGGACTCCAAATCTTCTGCACCTTTGGAACACTTGTCTCAAATGAGAGAGGTGGTCTACTGTATTTTTTGAAAAAATAGTGATATCATCAAGATATATCAGCACTATGTTGTTAATCAAACCTTTGAATGCCATGTCCATTGCTCTTTGGAAGGTAGCTCTAGTGTTAGACAACCCAAATGGAAATTTCCTGTATGCATAAGTTCCCCCATTTAGTTGTAAAGGCTATCTTGAATTGATCTTCTTCCTTCACCATAATCTGATTATACCCTGAATAGCCATCAAGTAGTGAAAACCTCTCGGGGCCAGCAACAACTTGTAAAATCTGCTCCATGGAAGGAAGTGGATAATGATCCTTGAGAGATGCTCTATTCAAATCTCTGAAGTCAACACACAATCTGATTTCCCCACTCTTCTTTTTGATTGGAACCAAGTTGGCAACCCAACTAGAATGCTTGATAGGGAATATGATTCTTGATTCTATCAACTTATTCAATTCTTTTCTCATGAGAGGCTCCATGTGGGGGTTGACTGGCCTTTGTTTCTGCCTGATGGGCTTAGTATTTGGATCCAATTCAATGGTGTGTTGAGCTAACTCGGGATTGAAACCTTTCAAATCTTCATAGCTCCAAGCAAACACATCAGGGAATTCTTGACAAAGTTGTATAAACTCATACCTTTCTTGCTCAGTTGTCATCTTGCCAACTTGGAGTGATTTTCCTTCTCCTACCGAGATGGACACTGAATCTTCTTCCTTCACTTGCCTGGTCACCATACTGCTGCTCTAACTTTTCCTAATTTTTGGCTGAGAACTCAGCCTCTTCTTGAAAGAAATGGATGATTTGCTGATCATTTTCAAATACTTGCCAACTTACATTGTTTTCCGGCACTGAAGGCCTCACAATCACACGGATGTTTGGCTATACCTTGTCCTTTTAAATTGCTCTCCACAACGTCAAAGGCTGCCCCAACTATTGCAAGACTGTTAGCAGCTTGGTTCTCTTTCCTAGGAATGAATTTGATGCCAAAACTCTCAAAATATTCAATGATGTCTCACACCCTGTTCTTGTAGCACTTGAGTAGATCATTCTTGACAGCATGCTACCCCTTGACTTGGTTAACAATCAACTCACTGTCACCAAAGACTTGCAAGTTCTTTATTCCTCTCTTGATTGCCTAATGCAATCCTTGCACCAAGGCTTCATATTCAGCAGTGTTATTAGAGCATGCAAATTGAAATCTAAAAGTTGAATAATACTTAACTCCTTGAGGTGAAACCAGCATGGATCCCCCTCCTGCACCTTGTTTACTCCTTGATCCATCAAAAAACAACTGCCATGCCTCATTGTCATCTTTGTGGTTTGGCTTGGTGATGCTAGGAATAGGCTGATTTTCTTCATGTATGCACTAGACTCCCAGCTCATATTCTTCTATTTCTTGATGAGGATCAAAAGCATGCACCTTGCTTGCCCATTCATCAAGAGTTAAATTTGGGATGCTTCCAACCTTGGTGTCATCTTCATCAGTGCTTGGATGATCTTCTTGATCGAACGCTGAACAATTGACATTAATCTGACTTGGAGTGTAAGGCTCAATGTGAAAGTTTGCAATAGGTTTAGACCTGATCGTGGCTTTGGTTCCATATCTTGTTCTGAACAACATGTGTGACCAATCAGTAGACAAGTAACCTCCAATCTTAGCTGTGAAATCCCTTGACAAACATAAGGCAAAGAGTGGTGGAAGGTCTATTACTGAGAAATCTTGCAAAACAACCACGTTGGGATAGGCATGTAAATTAAGACTCAAGTTTTTAATCACCCCGACTGTTGTTACTACTGTCCCATCCAATTATACCACCCCTTTGGATATGGTTTCATACTGAATTCCTAGCTGATCAACTATTTGCTTGGGCATTACTGAACTACTTGCCCTGGAATCAATCATGCAATTGTGTACTAATTGGTTCCTAATGATAAATGAAACATAGAATGGAGGGGGCTTCAACATCTTACCTTGCTGTCCTCCATGATTCCCCTCAGGCTGGGCAGCATTTGTGAGCACCTTCTCTTGCATTTGGACTTGCTGATTTGAAGTTGACCAGTCCTTCATGGAAGCTTGTAGCAAATCTCTTTGGCCTGGGATAGATAGTGATTCCCACATTGATATGTTTACATTTGTCTTCTTCATCTGATCAATGATATTGAATGGGGATGAAGTATCCTTTTGCTGTCCCTTGGCCTACACATTCATCCCTTGTATATGGGCAACAACAACTAGCATTTGAGTTGGCCTAGGAACTATTTTAGGCAGTCCTTGTGTGCTTGGGATTGCATTTTGCTTGCCAATAGTTTGTGGAGTGACAGAAGGTCATGAATTACTTGGGGCCAATGGCTGTTCTTCACCCAAATTTCTCCTCTTTGACCTTGTGTTGGCTGCAACACTTTGGGAAACTGTCTGGTTCATGCCATAAAAATCTTCTGCCTGCCAGTTTACAAGCGTGGTATCATTTGGAGCTGATTTCTACTGGAATGTTTCTTGTTACTGGTCATTTATTTAACTACCTTCACCCTCCACACCATTTTTTGTCACCATTAATGCTTGATTCAAGGCACCATTGAAACACATGGACTAGTTATGAGGTTCATTACATGGGAAACACCAATCATACTCTTGAGCCATATTGTTTTGTACTGGCACTAATGCTTTAGAGGCAGATGTAGCATTGGGATTATAGGGTTGAAATGGTCTATTGGCAGGAGGCCTTGCTTGATTTAGGTTTGCAGCTGGATTGGGTGGTCTTTGGGGTTGATATGGCTGCCTGTTAGGCTGAGCTTGAGGTTGGAAGGAAGGTCTAAAACCTTGAGCTTGCTGCCTTTTGAGTGTAACCTGCTCATTACCTAGATTTTGCAATTGCTTCATGACTTCTTGAAGTTCATTTGAGGCACTAGAAGATGAAGTGGAAGCTTCACTTGAATTTTGATTTCTAGGAGTGGGAATAGAAGCTAAATTAGGCACTTGGCTAGTACTTGGGCTCTCTAAACTTGGAAATAATGGCATTGGAGGCCTAGGAGCTAGCTTTCCAGCTTGAATCAAACAATTTTCAGCTCTAATGGCAATGCTATAAGCAATGGGGATAGTTGTGCCTCCCATGGACTGAATTAACATAGAAATATCATAATTTAAAGCTTTAAGGTAATAAAGAAAAGAACCTTCTGCTGTTGGCCTGACTACCACTGGAATTCTCTCCCAAGTCCTTTGAAATCTGAAATTAAAATCAGTCAGCTGCTCATTGGGAGCTCTTTTGATAGTTGTCAGCTGCTCCAAAAGGGACAAGTTGTCTCCCTTTTCCCCAAACTGTTCATGGAGGGCTATACATAGTTGATTATAATTTTGAATAGAACCTGAGGCAAGATTCCTGAACCATTGCAAAGCTTTCCCTTTGAATGAAGATGCCAGCAGTTTGACAACAACTTGCATCTCATTGATCTCATGGATTGCACAAATGTTAGCAATATCCTTAACATGATCACCAGGAGTGGTTTGATTTTCTCCAGTGAAGTATGGAATGTTCTTCAATGCTGCAATTGGAATTGGATTTTGTGCATTAAGAGCAAGTGGGCTGCTGCCAGTGAAATTGACATAGGGGTTGTTTTGTGCCATTCTGATTGGCCTTAGAACCCTTGTTGATTGAATGAAAGGCCTACCAGGTGGAGGAGTTGAGAGAGTTATATTTGGTGGAGATGGAGACCTTTGGATTCTCCTCCCAATTTTCCTTATTCTTGGAGATAATTGCAGATATTCAAACAACACCTCTTCTTCTCTAGCTCTTGACCTTGTAGTGATTCTTCTGATGAGTTTTCAGGTCTGCACTACTAAAACTAGCTGATTCTTCTTCCTTGAAGTCGCCAGATGTGTAATTTATAGCTCTTTTAAAGCAAGAAACTTGCAACAAATGCACATCAATTTTGTTTTAATGAAGATGAAGACTTCTATGTCCCACCGGGCGTGCCAAAACTGTTGTGGCAAATCAGCAACACCCCTGGATGTTGATCAAATTTCTAGTTTGATATTTTAGACATACAGTGTGATTGCACAACATTGAATCCTCTCCCCAAGTGTGGGACTTGTAAAATGGGAAAGGAATCTCTAGATTAGAGGCTGGTTCCTCAACTCCTCTGATCAAATTTATCACTTACAAGTTGCAGAGGTTTAAATTCCTAATCCTACCCTAAATTCAAAAGGAGACAGAGATAGAGAATGTAGATAAACTAAAACTAATGCTAATAGGTGATGCACCAAAGGAGTGGTGAGCATTTCTCACTTCTTTAGATTGACACAATTCATAAAATGCAACAAAACAACATGCACAAACTGATAACTGTAATGAAGAATTAGAAATTAGTCAAACAATACCAGTAGAGGATGAAAAATTAATCACAGGGCCTGTATTGTTATTTTAACATCAAAATCACTTGCATTACAACACCTGGGAGGAAAAAATGAGTTTCAGTTCTTAGAAAAGGTCTAATATTCCACCAAAATCACTTCCAAGGTGAGAAATGGGACTTGCAATACACACAAAATGTTCAACCCTTTGAAAATGAGCCAAATCTAGCTTTTACAGTGCAAGGGATGGGCCCAGGAGAGAGAAACTCGGGAAAATGTGGAAGGGATTCAACCATTGACCAAAACACATTCAAAAAAGCATGGGAATCCTTACAGACCCATCCCTTGACATTTTTAGCGATGCTGGGAGAGAATGCGAGCCATTCTTCATTAAAAACTGTGGTTGAAACATCATTTCTATCCATGACCATGTGCTAGAGGAATTTTTTTATTTTCTCTCTCCAAACTCCATAAAAATGCAAAAAATGACCTTAGAATCTTGTAGATAATTTCACCATCTTTCCATTGATATAATGAACGTGAAAACCCGAGCTCTAGATCGAAAGATATGGCCATTTGAAGTTTTAGGGAAAAACAGGGCCAAATCGGGTTGGCGGGCAAAAATTTGAATTTTTGCACCTTTTTGGTCATTTGGAAAATTTTCCAAAATTTCCCCTCACTTTGCCACTCTAGGTGCCATGTGGCAGCATCTCATTGGCCGCGGGCCTTTCAGGGGAAATTTTTTCCAAAAAACTCCGCCGAGCCATAACTTCAAAAATACATGGAGTTAGGAGGAAAACTTTACCTTTCTGGAAAGCTGAGAAAGAGCTCTATTCAATGGTGTCATTTCCAGAAGGTTTTGAGTGCCTAAAAAGAAAAATATTATGACTGAGGCACAAGAGAGGAAAAAATGAGAGGAGTTAGCCACAAAAAATGAGCAGGGGCACATTTTGGATAACAATAACCCTTGATAAAATTCTTGTAATAACTTGTGTGCCCTAAGTATCAACACACCTTACTCTGTTTAGTAGGTTCCTCTAAGCACAAAATGAAAACAACCTTAGCATGATCTACCAACAAACCTTCCCTAAATATGATATTTCCAAACATAGTTCTAAAGGGTGTAACAAAGACACACTTCTTGATGTTTAGAGAGATGCTCACTATCAACACCTCTCAAACATAAGTCTTAAATTTTCACAATGATCTTTTACTAGCCCATAAATTGTCCAATAATCCAAATAAACATGTAAAAATTTATGAATGAAGTTCTGAAATGCTTGCACAACAATGCATGAAAAGACTGCAGGAACATTATTTAATCCAAAAGGCATAACTATGTATGAAAAAATTCTCCATTTAGTGGTGAAAGTTGTCTTTACCGGATCTTCTTTAGTAATCTGCACCTGATGATATCTAAAAAATCCATCAATGAAAGAGTATATATTGCACCCTGCTACACCTTCCAAGATCTCTGTTGACACCAAAATTGGGTCATACTCCCCTTGGTCCCCTTTCAAATAACCAACTTAAACAAATTCACCAAACCATGACCCTTATACCCCACATTAATATTAATTTATATTTACAATTAAATTAATACACATCCTCACCCCATTTATTAATTTAATTTAGTTTTAATTAAATGGACGCACACCTCACCTAGACACCTCACCATAGACATATTCATAGCATGTTTCCATAAATGAATAAGACTTAGTTCAACCCTAAAAAATAATGTCAATTATTCCTTTAAACACCTTCCTGCTCATAAAAATATAACGTCCATTATGCTCCGTGAATAAATGGACATACCTAACCCAAATGATGGAGGATCCGTCATTTTTAGTAAACCAAGGGAATACCACCTTAACTAACGTAGGTCATCCCTAAAGTGATGCTGGTCAATTAGGAACCTTCCTAGTTACCATATAACCATTTTGGTAACCTTGTTTGGGAGGTTGGCCACATTCTTGAATTTTTTGGAGAGAAGTAGATCTTCATGCAAACAAGAACCAAATCTCTTTTTCACATCCAAGCAGACATAGCCAACTTCAAGATAGATCCAAAGGTATCTCTCTCACGGTAGCATTCCGGAAAGCACCACTACGGAACCAAGCTTCATCTCACCCATCAATCATCACCACCACCTAGCCCTTGGACCTACAACATTAGTAAATACATTTATCACCTATGTTATTTCATCCTTGGTCCTATCTTAAAGGTTTTTATCATCTTTGTTATCATTTTCTACTTGCATTCCCTTTTCCCCAATATTCCTCTTTCTGTAAACTCAACCATCCCTCCACCCATACCAAAAAACCACCTATACTCAACTTCTACATATCTCTTAGTGTTCCTAAGATCCCCACATACATCGTCATTCCCTCTGTCATCTTTTCCTAACCCTAGCTCAAACCCCACAACCAAATCTTATTGATTTTTTTCATCCCACCTCTATCGACGCCAGTTAACTGTAACCATCATTGGTTATTCCTAACCGTGGTCAGTCATAACCGACTGACGTTGGTGTTTGTGCCTACCAACAGACCTACAGACCACCTGAAAAACTTGCAACCTGAACTGAAGACCTTGACCTGCATAGTTTTTAGTATTTAATTAGATCGAAATTGATAGTGATATGGGGTACCCAAATCAGAATACTAGCACTAGATTCGTTTATGTACGTAATTTAGTTATTTCATATTTGTTTTATAAAAATAGTGGATTGATATTCCTTTAGGAAGTGTCACACTACCCAGATCTAGCTTACGCTAGGTAGTCCAATGTCATATATTATTTAACTCTTCTTTGGTGGTCTTGTTTTCTATTTCGGGTAGTTCCTCCTAGCCAAAAGGAAGCTCTCATAGTCAACAGCATATCAAGAAGCTAGAACACATGCATAACCTTCAAACTAACCATCGTAACACGTATTCCTCCTCATCCCATAACATTATCTATTTCGTCACATTTCAAAATGTAAAGAAAATGGTGAAACATTTTTGCATGCCCGATGGGACCCATCAGGGGTTTTGTTGCATTTATTCATTCCTAGGTTAAATTTGTGTGTTTTTTTCCATTAAAAAATCTTACACATTAATTTTTTTGATCTGAAATCATTATTCCTCTCTTTTTTGTCTAAAAGCAATCATGTTTTTGGTGCTTTAAAAGGAACACATTCTTCTTTATTTCTGCATTGCATGAGTAAAAGAGCATTCCTCTTCCTATTAATCACTTTTTACATCAAAAATAATATTTCGATTTGGGTTTTAAAAAAAACACTTGCATGACATTCTGATTTGTTGCATTTCTTAGTTCACATTAAAATGAGGGTAACATATATGCTGGAAGTCATGCCCAGCTGATGTTTGACACAATCGAACCATAGAAAGAACTCTCTTTCTTCTTCTACCGAATTGCAAAAATATGAATATTCACATCTTAAATGACATTTTACATGGGAATGCCTATCAATGATCACACAATCAAAGGATTGGAAGGTACTCCCCAACTAGTTATCTCTGTCTAGTCACCTTTCAGAGAACACCCCCTGCCATAACATAATCTGAAACCTTACCTTTTAGATATCCTTCTTTATAGGATGCCTTCCCAGCTAAAAATTCCATTTTGAATTCACATGGTCAGTTCTAAATAGCATAAGCTAAAAAAACATAAAAAATCACTCTTAGGATCATGTTTTTCTTAGATTTCTTCTTGACTTGTGTTTTGAGGTGAGAGGCTACGATTCTAACTTTTTTTCTGTTCTTCCTTGCTCACTCCACCATAATAGTTGGAGCATTCTAACTTTATCTAAGTGTTTTAGGGCCCTATATTTTCATTCTCATATTCATGAGTTTGACTCTTCACCTGATTTAATTTACAAAATCTACTTTTATTCATTCTCTCTAAATTTCATAGTAACCGGTGTCAGTCCAGGGAGCATCAACGGTTCACATCTGACCGTCGTTGGTTAAACCATAATCATTGTTGGCTTCTGGGTTTCTTGTTATTTTTCCTGGAATAAAATTCATCACTCCTCTTGTTATGTTTTTGAACCTCATGGCACTATCTTATTCCCCTTGGTTGATGTTTATGTCATACATAGTTTCCCCATTACACATTCATCAATCCTATTTCACTTTTTGAATCTAGTGTTTTTCCACAATAACCAATATCGATTGCTATGACTAACATCAGTTCCCCATTAACCACCACCAGTTAGCCTGAGCATCATCAGTTTCTGTGTTTGGTTTTAAAAATCCAAACCTTGACTGAATTCACCCTCCCAGCCTCATGTTTCTTTGTTCCTATTATTTTCTATGTCATCTACATAATACAATCTTACTAGGTCATCACTTATTCACATGGTGTTGAATTGCAACCAAAATAATGCTCTTATATTCCATGCTATTCCTCAACCACTCCAACCTAGTCCCTCACCACCTTATATCTTGTCACCCATGTATCCAAATTTGTCTACCACCATTGCTACAAGTGACGAGGAGTTCACACGGCCCCTCGATCAGAATCCTGTAGCCTTATAATTCTATCTTTCCCACTCATCAACTAGAGATTCCTAAATTTAGTTGATATATGGCATGCTCATATCCATCTATCCTTCCCTTGCCCCCACTCCTACATTAGCCCCTACTAGTTCAATGTTACCCTCACATGCTTTTCCCCTAGTGGTCTTGTAGCTAGGCCCCATACCCACTATAACCGCTACATCTACAACATCAGTCGCACCCGTCATATTGGTTGTTCCTTCATTGACCACCCAGAGCATAACCCCATCCATTCCCACTATCTCACATACACCAATTACAACAAAACCACCCATGGTGTTGGTGACTCTTACCCCATTCTAGAATCCTATCCTCTCCATCTCGCAGTCTCTACCCCCAATCGCTACTAGAGTCACTTTGACTGCCCCACCTACATATACATATTATCAAAAACCCCCTATCTCATTTGTCATTCATTTTGGGTATATGACCTCCATATCGGTCTCCCATTCTCAACCTTCCTATTCGACATCACCATACACTAAAATGTCACTCACGTCACATGTTCATCACCAACCCTCTTACACCACGAGAGGCACCCTCCTATCACAACCTACTAATGACCTCATCAATTTAATGATGGAAAGGATGCAGACATTAGAAGCATTAGTTTCTGGCTCACACAATTTCCTCACCTACGATGAAATATGTAATGAGCCCATTCATCCATCCATTCCTATTTTCCGATACCACGTACATAGGGAAATGTCAAAATTCAACCGCTTCAATAGTAAAGAAGACCCGCAACAAAATTTGTAGTCCTTCAAACATGAGCATTACCTAATTTCCTATGATGACTCTTTACTCCTACAGACCTTCTTGATTTCCTTGACAGGACCTACATTAGATTGGTACAGAGGGCTACCCAGACATTCAATCTACTCATTTAATCAAATAGCATAAGCCTTCTTAGACCACTTCTCAATCAACATTGTCAAGAAATCCACCATGACTGATCTCTAGTCCACTTGACAGTATGACAATGAGTCTATCACTGACTTTATCGCTCATTAGCGTAGCCTAATTAACCAACTCAAATTTCAATTACCTCAAAATGAGCTCATAGAGTTGTTTACTCAGGCTTGCACTAGACACATTTCACCAACCCTGCAGGTTAAAACCTTCCACACCTTTGACAAGGCATTCACCATGGCACGGAAATTAGATATTCGTGCTATTGAAGAGAATAAAATTCAGCTATGTAACAAAAACACCACGTTCAAATCAAATGATACTTCTTCATCTTTGAAACCCCAAAACAAATATTCAAAATCCAAAGGATCTACCAATTCAATGGTTCTCAAAGCTAGACCATCTCACCCATCAAACCAAGCCAAACCTTTTGCTAATCTCTCGCCCGTCCAAATTTTCCAGTTCAAACGAGAACAATGAAATTGCACCCCAATAGGTGAACCATATTCTTCCATTTTGGAAAAGCTTATTAAGGTTGGTGCTATTACCCTTCCTACTATAAAACCACACATTGGTTTTGATCCTGATCACCCCACACCTATGTGGTATAAAGAACATGACTTTTGCAAGTATCATCATGTTAAAGGTCATAGCAATGGTAACTGCATCACCTTCAAGAATATCATCCAAGAAATGTTAGACAAGAGAGATCTAGTCCTGGATAACCCTAATTCACCCACTAACAAAAACCTACATATCTTCAAAAAACCATTCCCTAATCATGACCCATCTTCGAACCAAACTGGGGACACTTCAACCAATGATAATAATGTCTGTGAGGTCCACGCTATTTTTGATGATATACCAGTTGTTTCCCAATTTCCCCCTGTTCCTTACATAAAAAAAATCCTATCCTGAGCTCCCTTACCTACACAGGAACCTATTTCATCTATGCCTCCACCCACAGAGGAACCCCCTTCATTTTCTCCTTCACCCGTGAAAGAGCCCATAATTAGCACTCCTCCTCTTGCCTATCAAATTACCAAGTAGTCATCAGTAGAACCTATCTTACTCATAGGGGACACATGTCCACTCCCTACACCATCGCAAGGAGAGTCTACCTCATATGGCCAATCATCTCCTTTACCCATAGAGGATCTTGTAGAAACACCATTGCCTTTAGATGACCATTCTCCATCAGACTTCCAAGATCCTGCTGATCTACTTTTGTCTCTCTTACCCACAAAGTACGAAGCTATTCATTTCCTTGTTTCTCAAACACATTTTACGGGGATTTTTACTCGATCCACATCGGCCCTACTTACAACAATACCATTTTCACACTTGGATGATCACCTGGATTATTTTGATAGAGCCTTACTTTGGGGATGTATTCTACTTCTTGCTTTAACCCAAATGTAGTTCTCACTCATCGACACCTCCACAATCTATCCAAAATTGTTTCAAGTGACCAAACCAAACACAACCATGACTATTGTAACACCTTCCATGTTATCTCCCATAACCCAAAACACACCTCTTCCCACAACCCACCACACACCTATACCCAAACACCTACCCATGCATATATCATCGCCCTTAACTAAACCCATCACTACCTTAGGGTTCGCCCCGACATCAAACCTTACTCATCCACCTGTAAAATTAGATTTAGCCACATCCTCCCAAACCAACACTAAACTCATTCCTACCCCTAAAAGGAAGACCCAACCTTATGGGCCTCATACATCAACCTCGTGTACCATACCATTGTCACCTTCACCCCTTCCATCCATCCTAGGACCTCACCCCTCAACTGTGGGAAAAAAACCTTCTTCCATCCGTAAACCAAGAATGTAGCATCTCACCTCCTCATAACATCCCTCCAATATAACCAAGTGATCCACACAACCCCCTCTATCACCCGTGACCTTCTTACCACCCATACCACCACTACCTTCCATAAATTATTTACTACCCATGACACTCTCCTCTCTTCCAATCACACCTTCTACCCAGCCTCTAATAACCACCTGCACCACAACTCAATTACCTCCGTGGGTAACCCATCTTACTCCACCATCTACTTTCCCTTCTACATCTCATACTCCTGTGTCACCTTTACCAAAGAAGATGCAACCAAAAGATAAAAATCCCTACCCCCAAATAAGGTAGTTAAACCAACAAAGCCTTCCATTACCAGCTCTTGTACCACGCCCTTGCCCAAACAGATTCTTGAAAAACCTAAGACCACTCCACATACCAAATTAATGGACAAACCCATTCCCCCTCCTATAAATCCTCTTCCTCCATGATCAGACACACTTGTACCCAAACCCACACTCACCTCCCATTACGACCCATTAGTGGGGTCCTACTATAGTGCATGTTCAAGAAACCACTTGAGACCCAAGAAACAACCTAGAGTTAGCTAGAAAATTATGGGATAATTTTATTTTGATTTGAAGTGTCTACAACTAAGTTGTAAGACATCAATTTTCACTAATAGGTTCCGAAACAAAACCTGCTTACCAAAACACAAGTTTCCTTTATGAACTTATAACACGTTTACAAGCTTCAAAATTTTGGGTTATAAGTTCTAGTTAGATTCAGGGAGTAATCTTACCCCATACCTGCTCTCTAACAGGCTCAGAACTTCAACTAGAATTTTCTCCTACCAAACACCTCCAAAATTTCCTTAAATCATTCCTAATGGATAGGAAATTTTCTCACCTTTCCGGTGATATAAAGAAGTCCTACTAACTCCTTGTAGAGTTCAAGATATGAGTGGGTGGAGTCTGGGGATCAAATTTTCCCCAAGGGGGACACGTGGCAAGAGGAGGAGAAGTGCACCTTGGGTGGGTTAGTGGGTCGCGGGGCAGCATTGGGAAATTTTCCCAATGCACGGGTGAAAAATCATAGTTTCTTCCGCTCCCCCGCAGGTCCCCAGGGGACATGTGTCAGGTCCTGGCGCAAAGCAAAGAAGGAAAAAGGGAAGGGCGGGGTGGCAGAACGATTTGGCACTTTTCACCAATGAAGGGAAAAAAGGGAGAAGGAAGTGCGTGGGTACGCGCATCCGCCAGAAGACAAGGAAAAAGAGGGAAGTGGAGTTACGGGTGGCAGAGGGAAAATTGGAAATTTTCCCAAAACCAAAACACAAAAAAAAAGGGAGAAGGAAGGTCCACCCTGCCGCTTCCACCCCCAAGGTGCCACGTGGCATGTTTTCATTGGCCGCGGGTTGATGGGGCCAAAACGAATTTTTTTCCCAAAAAAAATAAATTAAAATCTAAAGGGTTAAAAAGAATCCGTGCCTCCATCATAGCCATAAGGGGACATGTGGCGCCCTCTGATTGGTTGCAGGTTGGCAGAGGGAAAAGTGAAAATTTTCCTGAGCCCAAAATTTCAAAAAAATTTCTAAGACAATTTTGATGGGAAAATTTTGGGTTGCGGGCTCGATAGGGAAAATTTTCCCAAATTTTCCCACCAAGGCACAACAAATTCAAAGTGTCATAACTTGAGCTAGAAAGCTTAGTTTTGGGAAAATGAGGAATTTTCGGAAATCTCTTGAAGCCCTCTTTTCATAGGGAACATAAAATTTACTTTTTTATAAGTTTTAAGGGTCAATTTTGCAAAAACAATCTGCAGGCCTCTATTTGGCAAACTGGCAATTTCCAACTTATAATTTTGAGAAAATTTTAACTTCTCCTTCGCTCAACATGCCAAATAGAAATGGAGGATGAGTCTAGGGAGGGTTTAGAGTGTTTTAGGGAAGTCAATTTATCCAATCTATTCAAGGTTTCATTTTTTGGGTAATAAACGGAAAAATGATTGTGCAAGCGCCGAATTGAAATTCATTAAGTTTTGGAGATTCATTCTTGACTGTTATTGTGGATTTGAATTCCATAGGTAGTACTAAGTCTAATTTTCAATGTTTCCTAACTTATAGTTTAGTGCAAGTATGAACTATTCATTTTTATTAAAATGTGAATTCTCAGGATGAAGTATATTATAGTGAACTATTTATTTAAATTGGAACCTCCATTTTTTCATTGAAATATGCATGTGATACCTAACTTAGTCAAATAAATTATTTATTAAATCCTCCATCCAATTCTAAAATAAACTACATCTCTAATTTCAGTTTTAATATACATTTTGCAAGGAAAATAACATTGAATTTCATCCCTTATGCATTCTTCTTTCAACATTCCAAAATGAGATTTCTTATTGCAAGTAAAACTCATATTTCTAATGGATAAAATAGCATATGAACAAGGTAAAACACTTTTGAGAAAGGAATGCAATCCTTCATTAATCTTCAATACAATTTTTACAACTTTCCTTTCTATTTGATTTCCAATACAATACATACAATAACAACACTGTTTCTTATTCCTGTTCAAAACAGAGATATCATTCTTGGACAACAAAACAATTCTAGTATACAATCCAATTTTTAACTACTTCAATATTCTATTCATAATTCCATAACACTTCTACAACTTGTCACTTTTCCAATTTGAATTGGTTTCAAATTGCAAAATACAAAGTATGAAACATCATTCACATTTTCTTTCAAAAGTAAAACAGAGAAGTATAATTCTTCTTGTGCATTTCTCAATTCAATTACAACTTCCATTAACAATGCAATGCTTCACATTACAACATTTATACATTCATCCACTCAAAGTGGGAAAAGTTATATTGAATTACTCAAAGGGAAATGACTGTAAAACTGTGGAATTCTTTCTTCAAACAGCAACATGCTTGTTTATTATTCTTTGAAACTTTGATCAAAACAAGGAAGGGGGAAAGGCAATGCTCTCCACCCAACAAAGACATCCAATGCGAAAGGAGAAGCCATCCTTATCCATTGGCCCTCGAGCCCCAACCATATTGAAATGGAACATGAATATCAACACATGGGAACAAAGGTTTCTATCACATACAAGCAACATTCACATTGCATACAATCAACAAAATGCACATCTCAAAAAAATACAACAATTCCCAACTACATTGAAAACAATTCATACAACACATAGGCTTGATCAAGCAAGCCAACAAGAGCAAGAACTATGGGGAACTCCTTATGCCTCCCAATTTGGAATTGGGTATCCAGCAAAATTCATAGCACCAATAATCATATCAAACCCATAAACCTTATATCTCCCAACCCCTCCTTATGCCCCCCCAAGTTTATCCCTTATGCCCCCCATAGTAAGAAATGCAAGCAGTTTCTTTTCCAAGGTGGATCCCAAACCAAAACTCCCTCCACAATAAATTTGTGCCATTGACAATCCCTTATGCCCCCCATATGAAATCCCCATATCCTTCTCCTACACCTTGACCTAAGCATTCTACCCAACAAGCAAAGAATGCAAACACAAACGCCATTCAAAAATGCATGCAAGAGAAGGAAAGCATTTAAAAATACAGCTCAAGATGCCTACCTATCCATAATGGAGTTTGTTCCAAGATCACAAGCTTTCCACAATGTCAAAGTGCAGTTCAAAACCAGAAAATTATAAGCATGCAAAAATAGTCCAAGCTTCCTCCACAACAAGCTCCAAACCAAGAGGAAATAACAAAGTTTCAACAACCATAAACAAGCAAGGAGTTTCACTTTTATAGGAGAGGGAAGAGAATAGGATGATGTGGATGCATGTGGGATGCCACATCATTCTTCCTCAACCCCAAGATGAAAGTCAACATCCTTCACCAAATCACAATAAATAAAAATTACAAAATCACTTACATACTCAAAAAATGCCCATACTCCAAAAGGACCAAATTAAAAACATAAGGGAAGTGCAGTTAAATATTACATATTGTCACTTCAAAATGCATTATAAATTCCTACATTTAACCTCCAAACCATAGGCAAGGTTGGTGGATCATTTTAAGAGGTTTGGGATAAGTTTAACTTGTCCCACAAGCCTCCAAATTTGGCCTCCAAGGTCAAATTCGAATTTCATAAAATATGGAGTGCTTGACCTTCAAAAATCTGCCTTACAAGACTCTTACAAATTTCTTAAAACATCACTTACACACTCCTACCACATTGATATTTATAACAACAACTTTATTAATTTCATTCTACACCCCAATTTAATTTAAATGAAATTTAACTATATGACTATCGCATATAATTTAATTAAAAGAAGGAACACATTAAAAATAAAATACATACAACAATAATCAAAAGGGAACACATAAATAAAACACTTATCCCATGGTCACATATAATGGAAATCCCCCCATGGGAATTCCTAACATAACACAACACACAAACTCATAACACAGTTGCCATGGTGACCTTGTTGAATTAACCTGGAATTTTAATATGGTTAGTCTCCAGTCCCCTGACATTGTTTTGATTTTTAACCTACAAAATGAAAATACCTCATTTGGCCTCATGGTCATATCAGAACATCCAAAATTATATAAATAATATCTCAAAATCATCCAAACACATAGATCACAATAATATCAATAATTCAACATTATCATTTTTTTAATTGAATAAATCAGCTATATCATCATCAAAATATACTATACCAGATCTACTCAAAATATCCAATATCATAAGTCCAAATCAACATCTATAATATATCCATGTCAGAACAGTATATCATCAACCTCATATAAAAATTTCTCTAGTAACCATCATGGATAATAACTGAATCCAGATCCATATTAATCCATGATCTAACATCTAACCATCATACCAAAACAAAACATAATAGTGTCCATAATACGATCGATAGTATCAACATCATTATCAAAAAGTGTCAAAGGGAAGTGGGCACTACATCCCCCTCCCCTTAGACTCGACTTCCTCCTAGAAGTCACTGGGAAAAATGTGGAAACTACACTCGTAATACTGTGGCATCCTCCCAAGTGGCTGCAGTCTCATCATATCTATCCAACTGCACCCGTACCTAATCAATCTCTCTGCCTTGAAGGCCTAGGGTCATACGATCTATGATATGGATGGGCTCCACTGTCACCTACCTCTAATCCTACACCTACAATGATGTCCAGTTCAACACATGAGAAGGATCTGCAATTCACCTCCTAAGGACAGAAACATGAAACACATCATGTACGCGAGACAAGCTGGGTGAAAATGCTAGATAGTAAGCCAAAGGGCTGATACGCTCCAAGATCTCAAAGGGACCAATGAATCTAGGAGCTAACTTAGAACCTTTTCCATAATGGATATGGCTCTTGTGTGGTCTAACAAGAGGGAACACCTTCATGCCCACATCAAAACTATGATCAATCCTATGCTGATCCGCATACTTCACTTGCATGTCCTATGCCTCCTACAACCTCTACCTAATCAATACTACCTACTACTCCATGTCCTACAAAATATTTGGTCCAAGAGATACTCTATCCTCTAACCTATCCCAGCTTAGGGGTGTCCTGTACTCTCTACCATATAATGCCTGAAAAGGAGCCATGCCTATAGAACTATAAAATCTATTATTGTAGGAAAACTCCACTAAGTATAGGTACTCCTCCTACTTAGACTACTGATCCATCACATACATCTTGATCATATATTCTAAAATTTGATTTACTTGCTCGGTCTGTCCATCTATCTAAGGATGATATGTTGTGCTGAAATTAATCCTCATCCTGAGGACATACTACATGGTAGTCTAGCAATGTGAAGTGTACAAGGGATCGCCATCACAAATGATCTTCCACAAAATACCGTACAACCTAACAATCTCATCCAAATATACTCATGCCACTACTTTAGCTGTACAAGTGGTCTTCACTGGAGAAAAGTGAGCCACTTTTTTCAATTTATCAACCATGACCATAATGGCATCATGGTGATATCATGACATAGGTAGCCCAACAATTAAATCCATGGAAATGGTGTCCCACTTCCATTCCGATGTGGCATGAGGAGAAAGAAGACCTGCTGGATGCTGATGTTTGGCCTTAACCCTCTGGCACTCTAAACACCGTGACAAAAATTGAGACACGTCTCGATGAATTCCTCTCCAGTGGTACAATTATCTCAAGGTAGTGTGCATCTTCTTCACCCCAGGATGGGTTGAATAGGGTGCATGATGTGCCTCTACCAAGATGTCCTACCTCAAGCCTCCATCTCTAGGAACATATATCCTACCTTTGTGCCTGAGAAGACCATCTGCCTCTAAGGAAAATCCATCAAACTTCCCCTCAAGGGGTATCTGTGAGTCGATCTCTGCTCGTACTGTCATGTAGAAGCTGTCAAGAGGAAGCTGCTGAAGAATCCTACTCCACAAATTTGTGCTCACTAAGGTATCCATAGCCACATGCCTCTGTCTGCTTAGAGCATCTACTACCAAATTCTCCTTCCCCTTCACATGCTCTATCTCCATGTCATACTCACAAAGAAACTCCATCCAACGTTGTTGACAAGCGTTTAAATTGGGCTACGAAGAGGTGGCGAAGACTCAAATGGACTATCCTAAGTGTGAATCTCCTTCCAAGAAGAAAATGCCTCCATCTAACCAAAGCATACACAACTACCGCAAGTTCAAGATCATGGGTAGGATAATTAAGCTCATGATCCTTGAGTTTGTAAGACTCAAAAGCTACAACCCTGTCATCCTGCATCAACACACCTACAAGACCTGCTAAAGAAGCATATGTGCAAACAAAGAACTCACCCTGTGGATCCGGCACTGCAAGAATGGGTGCTATAGTGAGGCACTTCTTCAGTGTCCTGAAGGCCTACTCACATCTGTCCATCCAAAAAAACTTCTTCCCTTTCCTCTGAAGGGAAGTGATAGGGTGCACAATCTGAGAGAAGTCCTAAACAAATCTTGGTAGTACCCTACTAAACCCATGAAACTATGCACCTTAGTCACTATAGTGGGTGCTACCTAATCCATAATGGCTCTAATCTTTGAAGGATCGAATGTGATACCTTCCCCAGAAATGATATGACCCAAATACTGCACCTCTGTCTGGAAGAAAGCACACTTCTCCAAGTTCCTGTAAACTTGCTACTCATGAAGATATTGAAGAACCTATCGAAGGTGCACCTTGTGCTCCTCACGTGTATGTGAGTATATCAAAATGTCATCTAGGAAGATGAGCATGAAGTGATCTAAAAATGTTCTGAATACCCCATTCAGCAAACTCATGAACACTGCGGGGGCATTAGTCAAACCAAAAGGCACCACTGTGAACTCATAGTGCCCATATCTTGTGCAGAAGGTGGTCTTATGAATGTCTTCCTCCGAAATCCTCAACTGATGGTAGCCCGACTTGAGATCAATCTTAGAGAACACCATGGCTCCCTTAATATGATCAAACAAGTCATCAATACGAGGAAGAGGATAATGATTCTTGATCATCACTTTGTTCAACTGGTGGTAATCAATACACAACCGTAATGATCCATCCTTATTCTTCATGAAGATCACCGGTGCACCCCATTGGGATACTCTAGGATCGATAAGGCCCTCAAGCTGCAACTTGAGCTCACAGAGCTCCCGGGTGGTCATCTGATAAGGTGCCCATGAGATAGGCTATGCTCCTGGAACTAGGTCTATATGAAAATCAATCTCATGTGTGGGTGGTAACCCCGATAGCTCCCATGGAAATACATCAGAAAAATCTCTCAAGATGGAATGATCATCTAGCGATTGTCCACTAGACCCATCCTCTGATCTGTCACTGACTGTAACAACATACATTTGACAACCCCATCTCACACACTACTTAAGCTACATATCGGAAATGGTACGAATAGAAACGGGTCTCTTGACCCCCGAGATCACCGACTCAACTCCCAAATCATCTGCACAAGCTATAGTCTTGTGATAACAATCCATCCTGGCCCTATGTGCAAATAGCCAATCCATACCTAAGATAACTCCATACAATCCCAAAGGAAGAATATAGAGATCTGAGGTGGTGGTGAAAGGTCCCAAATCCACAAAACACTCCTTAACTAGGGAGGCTACAGAGATTTTGGCTCCAGAAGCCATCTCGACATCCCAACTAAGACCCTACGTAACTGCCACCAACCTACATCGCTCTACTAGAGATGGTGCAATAAAGGAATCAGAAGAAACAAAATCAAACAATACAGAGGTAGGAAAACCACCAATGCTATCTGTGGTGTCCATGACTGTGATTTGGTTCTTTTCCTAGTGGCTCTCAACCACTGCATAGATCCTGTGGATGTGTCCCATGTCACCAACTATTAGCTCAGAAATTGGTGCCTTAGCCTTGTTAGGGTTCTGAGGAAAATCTCTCCAAAAATGTTTAGCTACATCACATCCAAAGCAGTCACTTGATCCTCTCTAAGGCAAAAACACCTCCAGTAGGTTCCCTATAAGCCTATGGTGTGGATCCTGATGATCCAGCTATGGTCTGATGTGGCCTCTATTGGCGAGCTCCAAATGACTGAGCTCCAGGTCCACCTTGTGTCCTGATGGGACCCCTAGGAGGAGGCCCCATGCTCCGACCTCTCTGTGCATCATCTCTCTATGGAGGTCTATTGCTGCTATGGCCTAAAGGATGAATGTGCTGAATATTTTCCACCACAAGGAAGAGGTACTAAACCTCTCTATCTATTGTCCTTCATCTACTGAATGCAGCTCATGACTAGGTCTCTATCCTGTTGGGTTTTACCTCGAGTCTCCTTCGTAATATAGGCCTTCTCAATGGCCTCTGCTAGAGTCTATGGATAGTGAATCTGCACTACACCTCCAATGTCTAAATTCAAGCCCCGGATGAACCTGTGAATCCACACTTGCTCATCCTGCATATACTCTACATACTGAAGTAGATCTAGAAATCTACTCTCATACTCTGCTACTGAAAGGGTATCCTATCGAAGGTCATGGAACCCGTCAATCCTCTGCTGGATAAACCTATGTGATAGGTACCTACTCCTGAATCTCTCCTCAAATAGCTCCCAAGCCACTATCTCTAAATCTACATGGAGCTTCTACTCATCTATCCTCCACCATACTCCTACTCCATCCCTTAGTAGATGGATCGCAACACGAGCTTTTGTGTTACTAGAACAAGGATAAAGCTCAGAGAAACTGCTCAAGCTCACTAGCCAGGCCTCTTCCTAAAAACCACCTATATCACCTAAGTAATGTGAGGGCCTAAGCTTCAGGATCTCCCTGATGTGATTGCTACTGTGGTCTGTCATCCTCTAGGTCTCTCTGCATGCTCATCCGTAAGCTTAGGGCTCTAAGACCTCTCTCTATGCTATGGAACTCTGTCACCCTATCTCCTAGGTGGTGAATCTACTCTAGTTGACTATGTATGGGATTTCTCTCCTCTATTCTCCTCACTAAGTCGAGGGGTACATGACCCTCGATAAAAGGAGTTCTATCATGACTAGTTATCTGTCCTCCACCAAGTCCTCGGCGTAGGGTGTCATTAACATCCTAAAGGGTCTATAGAATTTGAGGTAGAATGGATGCTACACCTTGATCTGGTGGTGGTGGTAATGGTGGTGAATCTGAGTCTCTGTGAAGGTTCCTCTCGCTCCATCTGAGCCTCCTGCATAGACCAAAGCGAGAGTCAGTTCATTTGCTAAGTTATACAACTTCCATGTTTACTAAAAGCATACAATTTCTTGCTAAGCTGATTTCTAAGTTTCAGTGTGCTAGGTTTAAATTTTCATGTCTCAAGTTTTCTAGTGTGCCCAATGGTCTAAGCATTTGAACCAATTCTCTAATACCAAACTGTAGTGCCCATTCAAACAACCACTTGAGACCCAAGAAACAACCTAGGGTTAGCTATAAAATTATGGGATAATTTTTTTTGATTTGAAGTGTCTACAACTAAGTTGTAAGACATCAATTTTCACTAATAGGTTCTGAAACAAAACTTTCTTACCAAAACACAAGTTTTCTTTATGAACTTATAACACATTTACAAGGTTCAAAATTTTGGGTTATAAGTTTTAGTTAGATTCAGGGAGTAATCTTACCCCATACCTACTCTCTGATAGGCTCAGAACTTCAACTAGATTTTTCTCCTACGAAACACCTCCAAAATTTCCCTAAATCATTCCCAATGGATAGGAAAATTTTTCACCTTTCTGGTGATATAAATAAGTCCTTCTAACTCCTTGTAGATCTCAAGATATGAGTGGGCAGAGTCTGGGGATTAAATTTTCCCCAAGGGGGACACGTGGCAAGAGGAGGAGGAGTGTACCTTAGGTGGGTTGGCAGGTCACAGGGCAAAATTGGGAAATTTTCCAAACCACACGGGTGAAAAATCACACTTTCTTTTGTGACCCCATGAGTCCCCAGGGGGACACGTGTCAGGTCTTGGCATAAAGCAGAAAAGGAAAAAGGGAAAGGTGGGGCAGTGGACCGATTTGGTGATTTACGCCAATGAAGGGAAAAAAAGGGAGAAGGAAGTGCGTGGGTCTGCACATCCGTCGGAAGACAAGGAAAAAGGGGTAAGCGGAGTTTCGGGTGGCGAAGGGAAAATTGGAAATTTTCCCACAAGCCAAAATAAAAAAAATGGAAAAGGAAGGTCTAACCTCCTGCTTCCACCCCCCCCAAGGTGCCACGTGGCACATTTTCAATGGCCGCGGGTCAGTGGGGCCAAAACAAATTGTTTTCCCATTTTTTTTAAAAAAAAAGCTAAGGGGTTAAAAAGAACCCGCGCTTCAGTCATAGCCACAAGGGGAAATATGGTGCCCTTTGATTGGCTGCAGGCTGGCAGAGGGAAAAGTGAAAATTTTCCAAAGCCCAAAATTTCAAAAAAACTTCTAAGGCAATTTTGTTGGGAAAATTTTGGGGTTGCGGGCCCGACAGGGAAAATTTTCCCAAATTTTCCCGTCAAGGCACAAAAACTTCAAAGTGTCATAACTTGAGATAGAAAGCTTAGGTTTGGGAAAACGAGGACTTTCCGGAAATCTCTCAAAGCCCTCTTTACATAAGGAACATAAAATTTACTTTTTGATGAATTTTTAATGGTCAATTTTGTAAAAAACAATCTGCAAGCCTCTATTTGGCAAGCTGGCAATTTCCAACTTATAATTTTGAGAAAAATTAAACTCCTCCTTTGCTCAACATGCCAAACAGACATGGAGGATCATTCTAGGGAGGTTTTAGAGTGTTTTAGGGAAGTCAATTTATCCAATCTATTCAAGGTTGCATTTTTTCGCCAATAGACAAAAAATTGACTGTACAAGCTATGAATTAAAATTCATTAAGTTTTGGAGATTCATTCTTAATTGTTATAATGGATTTGAATTCCTTAGGTAGTACTAAGTCTAATTTTCAATGTTTCCTAACTTATTGTTTAGTGCAAGTATGAACTATTCATTTTTATTAAAATGTGAATTCTCAGGATGAACTATATTACAATGAACTGTTTCTTTAAATTGGAACCTCCCTTTTGTCATTGAAATATGCATGTGATACCTAAATTAGTAAAATACATTGTTTATTAAATCCTCCATCCAATTCTAAAAGAAACTACATCTCTGATTTCAGTTTTAATATACATTTTGCAAGGAAAATAAAATTGACTTTCATCCCATATGCATTCTTCTTTCAATATTCCAAACTGAGGTTTCTTATTGCAAGTAAAACTCATATTTCCAATGGATAAGATAGAATATGAACAAGGTAAAACACTTGTGAGAAAGTAATGCAATCCTTCATTGATCTTCAATACAATTTTTACAACTTTCCTTTCTATTTGATTTCCAATACAATACATACAATAACAATAATGTTTCTTATTTCTTTTCTAGACAGAGATATCATTCTTGGACAACAAAACAATTCTAGTATATAATCCAATTTTGAACTACTTCAATCTTCTATTCATAATTCCATAACACTTCTACAACTTATCACTTTTCCAATTTGAATTGGTTTCAAATTGTAAAATACAAAGTATGAAACATCATTCACATTTTCTTTCCAAAGTAAAATAGAGAAGTATAATTCTTCTTGTGCATTTCTCAATTCAATTACAACTTCCATTAACAATGCAATGCTTCACAATACAAATTTTATACATTCATCCACTCAAAGTGGGAAAAGTTATATTGAATTACTCAAAGGGAAATGAATGTTAAACTGTGGAATTCTTTCTCTAAACAATAGCATGCTTGTTTCTTCTTCTTTGTAACTTTGATCACAACAAGGAAGGGGGAAAGGCAACACTCTCCACCCAACCAAGAAATCCAATGAGAAAGGAGAAGCCATCCTTCCCCATTGGCCCCCAAGCCTCAACCATATTGAAATGGAGCATGAATATCAACACATGGGAACAAAGGCTTCTATCACATACAAGCAACATTCACATTGCATACAATCAACAGAATGCACATGTAGACACTAAAATTAGGTCACACTCCCCTTTTGTCCCTCGACATATAAGCACCCTTTTTTTTACATTTATCTAGCCCTGACCCCCTTCACCCCACTAATATTAATTTAATTAATTTAATTAAACTAATGCATTATCCTCACTATATTTATTATTTAAATATCTTATTTAAATAATATCTACACATATAGTTCACTTAGACACCTCACCAAGCTAACTCAACCTAAGACCTATTCTTAACAAGTTACCATAACTAACTAAGACTTACCCAAACCCTAAAAATCAATGCCTACATTCCCTCTAACCACATTCCCACATGCTCACAAGAAGCTCCCAGTCTAATCCGCGGGATAATGACACAAGATCCAAGAAAATAAGGAATATCTCTCTAAGTTTAGTAAAACCTAGGAAATCCCTCCTTGATTGACGTCGATTATCCCTAACCATCTCAGAGAGATAACACATCTTCAGAGAGCAAATTCCAGCAAAAAATCACATCCAAGGAAGGAGATTGAGCATCTTCTCCTGCATAGCCGGCCTAGCCACGATCTGATCTATCCAAGCAAAAATGAGTGTGCATGTAGCCCATGCAGAAGCTTTTCTTTAGTTGGTGATCATTTACAGCCTTCAAACCCATCATTAGCACCCCCATTCTTCATTCACAGACCTTCAGGAAAAAAATCCAAGTATAACATCATACTTCTCCGGTTTGTTTCATTTCATCATTATTTTATCACCCATTGTTTATCTTTCTCCATATTGAACTTCTCCAACATTTTCACCTCCATACACTCATTAAAACCTCATAAAATCCTACTCCAGTCACCCAATAACTTGTCTCGACCAACCAAAATCCTTTGTGCAATCACAAAGGAGACTAAAACCTTGTCCTGTGAGATTTCCAGATCTCACAATAACTGGCACTGATTATACCTAACCACCATCGGTCGCCCTTAACTGACAATGGTCTCTGTGTTTGCCCACACAACCTTAAATAGAGACATACCCACCTAATATTACCTCACCCTCACTCACCTGAGACCTTTATCAGACCTATAGAGTCCCTGAACTAGTCATTTGACATGTGGATTCTATTCTAGCTTAGCTTGTTAGATTAGATCTATTTTCTTATTGTGTTTTTAAGTGAGATGCCTACATCATTTTAAAATAACAATAGGATTTAATTTTTTTACAAAATTAATTTGTTTAAAACAGTGGAATGACATCCATCTAGGAAGTATCATCCTTCCCAGATCTAGCTCACACTAGGAAATTCACTACCCATATTATTTAATTCTTTTTGGTGGTCTTGCTTTCATTACATGTAGTTCCTCCTAGCCAAAAGGAAGCTCTCACGGTCAGTTATGGATTTGGAAGTCATACGCACACAAAAACTCATCAACCGACATTTGAACAGGTATTCCTCCTACATCCGTTACCCTATTTGTTTCGTCAATGATTCAAAAAAACAATATAAGAAAAAGGTGAAACATTTTGGCACACCCAGTGGGACCCATCTGGGGTTCCTTGCATTTCATTCATTCCTAAGAAAAAATTATGTGTTTTTTTTCCCTTCTAAAAGCGTACACACTAATTTTTTTCCTTCGTAATCCACATCTCCTTTCTATTTTGTTCTAAAGGAAACTTTTCTTTTGGTGTAATTAAAAGAAATCATTTCTTCATGTTTTCTACATTCTAGTGATAGAGCGTCCCTCTTCCTATTCATCTTATTGTGTCATCCAATTTCACATTTTTGATTTGGGTTTTAAAATCATTGCATTTAATTCTGATTTTCTACATTAGCTCACATTAATTAAGGGAAACCTATACACTGGAAGTCATTACCAGCTGATGGTTGAAAAACAAATCATAGAAAAGCACTTCTATCCTTTTCTCTTTCTAAGAGTCTTACCAAACTACACAAAAATTCAAAATACATACATTCTTAAACAACATCTTACCTGGAATAAGCTATAGGTGATCACACAATCACGAAACAGTGGGCATCTAGCTCACTGCTCTATCGAGTCATACTTCAGAGTGAAGCCCGCCCCCATCATAACATACCTGAAACCTCACCCTTTAGATATCCTTCTTTGTAGGAAGCCATCCTCACCAAAAACTATATTTCACAATTCATGTGTCAGTCCCTAAATAGCATAAGATAAACAAACATAATAGAAAGGGCACTCCTAGGATCACATTTTCTTAGTGTTTTTACTTGGCTTGTGTTTTGAGGTGAAAGATCACATTCATCACTTTTTTGTGTTCATCCTTGCACACTCCTCATCATAGCTGGTGTATTCTAGATTCACCTGAGTGTGCTTGGGCCATATTATCATCATTCCTAGAATTCTGGGTCTGATTCTACATCAGATTTTAATTCACAACCACTTTCTTTCATCACTATTTCAATTTCACAGTAACTTCTGACCGCCATCGGTTATATCCAACTGACGTTGGTTCTAGGTCCTTTTGCTAACCTACTCAAAAGGACATTTTCACTTCACTTTCTTCCACTTTCCATAGTCTCGGTCACTGTCATTTTTTTCCCATTGACATTTTACACATCCCCAGATTTGGCATTCTTGTCAGATTTTACCTTTTTCCTCGCTGTTTACTCACTGTCCATTTTCTACAGTGACCGGTAGTAGTTACCCCTGATCTACGTCGGTTGTCCCTAATCGGCACCAGTTAGCTTGTTTCACATTCTAGCCACCATTTATTACTTCATCCATTTTTTATCACCAGATTCACCTGTTCTTGCTATTCTCTATGTCATTTACAAAGAAGCAGCCCTACCTGATCAATATTGGTTCACATGGTGTTGACCTGAAGACAAGAAAGTGCCCTCGTGTTCCACGCTAGTTTCCAACCACTCCCACCTAGTCCATCACCACCTTCTATTTTATCACCAGCCATGGATCCCATCCAGCGTACTGCTATCGCTATCATAGATGAGGAGTTTGCATGACTCCTTGGCCAGAACCCTGCCACCTTACAGTTTTACCTCTCCCACTCATCCACTCAAGATGCCTTAGGTCAGTTGATATACGACATGCATGTATCTACCCCATGACTCTCACACCCACTTCTACATCGGCCCCATATAGCATCGTGTTTCCCATATCCACGTTACCCCCAGTCATTTCACAGTTAGGTTCTATACCCGCTATGACTGCTGCATCTGTTACCTCTGTGGTACCCATTACATCTACCATACCATCGACGACTACCCCAAACACAACCTCATTTGCCCCTCATGTCTCACACATACCTGTGGCTAGATTCCCACCTCTAGTTTTGGTGACTCCTACCCCATTTCAAAATGTGGTTCTTTCCATTCCACAATCATTAGCCGCTATTGCCACTAGGGTTACCACAACCCTTCTACCCCCATATACATACTACCAACAACCACTTGTTTCATTTGTTATTCATTCCGGGTATGTACCACCTATTTCATTGCCTTATTCCCCACCACCTTACATGGCAGCCCCCATACACTGGAATGCCACCCCCATTATATGCCCAAAACTAACCTCCTCACGCTATAGGAGACATCCAATCATCGCAACCCACAGATGACCTAATTAAATTGATGTTGGACAAGATGCAGACACTGGAGGCATTATTTTCAACCTCTCGCAACACTCTCACCTACGACGAGATTTACAACGAGCCTATTCACCCATCCATTCATATCCATTCATACCTTGTGCATTGGGAAATGCCTAAATTCAACTACTTCAATAGTAAGGAATACCTGCAACAACATTTGTGCTCATTCAAACACGGGTGTTATCTGATTGCTCATGATGATGCTTTGCTTTTGAGAACCGTTCCCATGTCTCTCACTGGACCTACATTAGACTGGTATAGTTGGTTACCTAAACACTCTATATTTTAATTCAATCAGGTAGCCCAAGCTTTCTTGGATCATTTCTCTATCAATATCGCTAAGAAGGTTACCATGACTGATCTATATTCCACACGTCAGTACGAGGATGAATCTATCACAGATTTTGTCACTCGCTGGCGTAGCGTGATCAATCAACTTACCTTCCAACAACCACAAATTGAACTCATCAAGCTCTTCACATGAGCTTGTGCCAGACATATCTCTCCGATCTTACAAGTCCAAACTTTCAAACATTCGATGAGGCATTCACTATGGCACGAAAGTTAGAGATTCATGCCATCGAAGAGAATAAAATCCAATTACAAAATAAGAATTCAACATTCAATTCGAATGAAATCTCTTCTTCTTCCAAACAACCAACCAATTATTCAAAGGCTAAGGGTATAGCTAATGCAATGGTACTCAAGGCTGGCCTCACTCATCCATCCAATTAGGCTACACTCTCATCTAATCTATCACCTGTCCAGGATTTTTGATTTAGACAAGAGCGGTGAAAATATACTCCAATTGGGGAACCTTACTCTTCTATCTTAGAAAAGCTTATCAAAGCTAGAGCCATCACCCTTCCACCCATAAAACCACACACTGGTTTTGGCCCCTGCTCGCCCCATGCCTGCATGGTATAAAGAACATGATTTATGTAACTATCACTAAGTGAAGGGTCATAGTGACGGAAACTGCATCACTTTCAAGAATATTGTCCAAGAAATGCTTGAGAAAGGTGATTTAACTGTGGATAATCCCAATGCCACCCCTAACCAAAATCTATAAATCTTTAAAATACCATTTCCCAATCATGCCCCTTCATCCAATCAAACCGGTGAGACATCCACTCATGATACCCATACCTATGAGGTTCACACAATATTTAATGAGGTACTTGTCACCTCTCAATTACCTCACATCCCTTCCATAGAGGATATCCTAGCCCAAAATCCTCCTTCAAAATTAGAACCAACCGTCACTCTTCACCGATAGAAGAGCACCTTTCATCTACTTCATCACCAATGGAGGGGTTTTTCATTAACATTGAGACCATTTCACCCCTAGCTTCTCCACTTAGAGAACCTTTACCTATCATACCTCCTCCACCTATAGAGGAGCACCCATTACCTCCTCCACCCATAGAGGAGCACTTATTACCTTATCCACCCACAGAGAAGCACCCATTACCTCCTCCACCGACAGAGGAGCACCTATCCATTCCTCCACTTATAGAGGAACTCCCATCATCTCTTCTACCCATCATAGACCTAGTGTAGACACCTTTGCCTCTTGGCGAGCACTCTCCATCAGCTACCCAACACCCAACAGACCTACTTTTAGCTCTCTTACCCATGGAAGATGAAGCTAGCCAATTCCCCATCTCTAAGATGCATTTTACAGGAATCCCCATTAGGTCCTTGCCAACTCCACCCACAGACGTGTCATTCTCACGTTTGGCTAATCACTTAGATTATGTGGATAGGGATTTATTATGGGGGTGCCTCTTACTCCCTATCTCAACATAAATGCAGAGATCCCTCGATGGCACCTCCACCATCTACCCAAACACATTTCCACCCATCAAACCAAATATAACTATTGTTGTCACAACCCCTTCCATGATACCCTTTAGCCCTCACACCACATCCTTACCCATAACCTGACCTACACCTAAACCCAAACCCACACCCACAACATTTACCTCCACTAAAGCTATTACCACTTTAGGGGCCACCCCAACCACCAGCCTTACTCATCCACCTATTAAACTAAATTTAGCTTCATCCTCCAACGTCAATACCACACCTACTCTGACACCCAAACCAAAGAAACAAACTCCTCGACCTCATACCCCAACCACACCAATCACACCCACATTTGTCCAGTTTACCTTAAGACCTCAGCTGCCCAACATGGTCAAGCACCCTTCACCCATCCATAAACCAATAACACAACAACCCATTCCTTCCTCACATACTTCTAACCTACCCAATAACACAACAACCCATTCCTTCCTCACATACCTCTAAGCCATCTACCTCTGCAACCACTACCGCTTCACCTACACCTCCACCTACCAGTACTGTCGTTGCTTTCACCACACATACCTCCTCTATTCCTACCACTGCTATAACCTCCACGGCTGACCCATTAGCTTCCCCATCCGTTAACTCCACCTCCGCGTCGACCTCCAACACATCATCCATACCAGCTACTCACATACCAACCAATGATCCCTTGGAAGGTGTTTTTTAATGCCCCACTCTGGGGGACTACTACCTATATAGTGTCAACACATTCCTTACTCCGTACGAGTATGGAGTCCTTCACCAACACCCAGACTATGATTACCGTATAGGAGAACACCTCCTTTATGGTCCTCCTCATCTTCATACTAGTCTCACCTATGGGGTACTTGATACTACCACTTACACACCTAAACCACCATCACAACCACTCCCATTTTCCACTGACTTCCAATCTCTTACCAATCACTGTTTCACCCACACCTTCCAGTACCGCTTTGCATGGAAGGGTTTTTGTTTTGGTTTTGGATTTTATGAGCAAGGCTGCCATACTATTATTCCATGTACCACCCACAAACATAATGACTGGAGTGGTATCAGCTTCCCTTAACCTCCTACCAAACAAGCCTGCATTGAACTCATTGAAGACCCTAGCCCTTTTCCACCTTCATCACCACCCTCACCGACAAAGCCGATGGATCCTGAATCTATCCCTCCTAACTTTTTTTTTTATAAACACCATTTCCTTGGGGCCTTTGACTTATCAACATGAAGGTGAGACACCTTCCACTCTCCCATTACTGTATCCTAAGATGATCAACGATGACACACCTACCATTAAAGTCATTTAATATCAGGATGATGAATCCATACTCACCTACCTTGGTGCAGAAGACTCATATATTCATCAGTCGTTACCTTCTAAGACACAAACCATGTTGAATGAATCGACTATCAAGATCAACATTCATACTTAGGATAACCCACACATCCTAAAGATCAAACAATATTTAGATGCTATAGAGAAGGAAGCCATCAGTTCTTTTCTTCAAGATCATAACCATGCTTTTGCTTGGTCTTATAGACATGCCCAGTATTGACCCCACCATAGTGGTCCATAATATCGTAACTGTTCCCGATGCCAAACCTATCAAACAAAAGATGAGGAAAATGCACCCTCGCATTACTCTTCTCGTCAAAGAATAAATTCAGTGCCTTCTTTTGGTTTCCTTCATCTTACCCATTGATTATCCTTGTTAGATTTCTAACATTTTCCCTGTTCCCAAAGCAACAGGGGGACTCTGCATTTGCATGGACTTCTGTGACCTCAACCTCACCTGCCCGAAAGATGAATTCCCATTACCCAGTATTGATAAACTGGTTGACCTCACCACTGGTCACGAGATTCTCTCACTCATGGATGGATTCTCGGGTTATAACAAAAATTTTCTTTCCCCAGAAGATCAGCACAAGACCACATTCATTACCCCTTGGGGAACCTTTTTCTATTGAGTCATGCCTTTTGGCCTTAAAAATGCTGGTGCTACATATCAACGTGCTATGACTTACATATTCCATGATATCATGCATCGAATATTGGAAGATTACGTGGATGATCTCTTGGCCAAATCTAAACATCGTGCCAAGCACCTCATCATCCTCCAAACCATCTTTGACCACCTCATTAAATATTGCATCTGCCTTCACCCTAAAAAGTGCATCTTCATGGTTCTTTCAGGAAAGCTCTTGGGATTTACTATTTCCCTCTGTGGTATAGAAGTTGACCCTGCTAAATTCAAGGCCATTCTAGAAATGCCTCCACCCACTAACCTTAAACAACTCCGTAGCCTGCAAGGTAAATTGTAGTCCATTCACTATTTCATTTCACAACTATCTAATCAGTGTCAACTATTTCATCATTTTCTTAGGAAAGATGTATCCTTTAAATGGGATGATGACTGTCACAAAGCTTTTGAGGCCCTAAAGCAATACCTTCTCTAGCCACCTGAACTCATTCCACATAAAGAGGATCAACCTTTTTACCTATACATATCAGCTACCGATCATTCCTTGGGAACCATGCTCGCTCATCACGATGAACAACATAGGGAGTAGGTGGTTTATTACATAAGCCGTAATCTTTTGGACTATGAAACCTGATACAACCATATAGAAAAGCTTTTCTTAGCCTTAGTTTTCATTGCCACCAAACTCCACCATTACCTACTCAACCACAAAACCTATGTTATGACCAACACCGACCCTTTACACTTCATATACACTGAACCTTATCAAAATCAGCATGTTGTGCGACGGCTTATGCTTTTAGCTGATCTTAACCTCAAATTTATTCACCAAAAGTCCATTAAGGGCCAAGCTATCGCTGACTAATTGGTTGACGCACCTATTACTGGGGACCAACCCTCTAATTTTGATTTTCCTGATGAATCCATTACTACCCTTTCCTTGGATGAACCCCCTTACCAAATGAAATTGTTCTTTGATGGTTCCAAGTGTCATCGTGGGGGTGGGGTTGGTGTTATCATCATTCCTCTGGATGGAGAACCCATGCATTTTTCTTTCAAACTAGACTTTGAATGCACCAACAATATTTCTGAGTATGAAGCGCTCATACTAGGTCTCCAGATGACCTAGATGTAAAATCCATTCACATCTTTGGTGATTCACAATTGGTCATAAACCAAGTCAATGGTATGTACCAATGTTGTAACAAGATACTTCAAAAGTACAAACATCATGTAGACATACTTATGACCACCTTTGATCATTGCACCCTTCAAACCATCCCATGTTCAACCAACAAATTTGTAGATACCATGGCCGGCTTAGCTTCCCAAATACCTGCTTCCCCTACCAATTCAAAAATATTTGTCACTGTATAATGCCTCCATTCACCTTCTTATTTACCTCATCATGTTTACTCAATCGGAAATGACACCCTTGTCCCGAGTGACCTTTGGTATAAACAATACTCTAACTACCTTTCCCTCTCCATCTTACCTCCTGATCTCACCCGTAATGGACAATGCGCCTTCCTTAAAAAGGTCTCCCATTTTGTTATCCTGGGGGGAATCCTCTATAAGCACAGCTTTGATGGTATTCTCTTACAATGCCTCACAAGCTCTAAAATTCCTTATACCATTAAGGAGGTTCATGATGGCATATGTGGAGGTCACTTTAGTGACCTTACTGTTGCTAAGCGTATTATTCGCCTAGGCTATTACTGGCCGACCCTTAACCATGATTGTTGCGACTATGTCAAACACTGTGTGAAATGTCAACAACATTCCAACCTTCATCATATACCCAGTCATGCCTTATAGGTTGCTCATGACCTTTGGCCCTTCTCTCAATGGGGTTTGGATCTTGTCAAAGAAATCAATCCTCATTCTTCCTAATGCCATTAATGAATCATAACTGCTACCGAATACTACACAAAATGGGTAGAATCAATACCACTCATCTCCATGAAAGCCAAGAAAATATGTGAGTTCATTAACCATCACATCATTTTCCTCTTTGGTGTCCCTCATCACCTCATCACTGACAATGGAAAAAAATTCAAAAACAAAACATTGCAAAAACTTTGCGATGCCTTCGGCATTCAACTTAGTTTCTCATCACCTTATTACCAAAAACCAATGGCCAAGCTGAATCTACCAACAAAACTCTCAACAAAATTCTCATGAAAGAGGTTGACAATACTGGGAGGGATTGACATACACACATTCCTTTTTACCTATGGGAATAATGCACAAGAATTCAAACTTCCATTACCGCCACACCCTTTTCGTTGGTCTACGGTACAAAGGTTGTTCTACCTATCGAAGTCTAGATCCCCTCACTTTGCATTTATCTCCAGGACATGCTCACTGATGATGAATTTTGTTAGGACCCGCTTAGCACAACTAGAGTTATTAGATGAATGTCGTCTTAACGCTCTAGATCACCTTCAAATTTACCAACAACGTATCAAATGTGCTTATGACAAACGTGTTCATGAACGAACCTTCCAAGTCAGTGACCTTGTCTTGAAAGAAAATCAACACGTAACCAAAGCAGAAAAAATTAAATGGGGCAAATTCTCTCCTAATTGGCTTAGACCATACATCGTAACTCATACCTATGGATCGGGTGCCTATCATTTGTCCTCACTTGAGGGTAAACCTGAACCTGATCCCCGTAGAGCATTGCATCTTCAACCATTTTTTTGTTGACTCATCATCCTACCTCACCCTTTGTCTCTTTACAGGGTCGTTCCTTGAGCGCTATCCACTCCATACACCTCCCTAATGATTAAACAAGAATCATGTGAGTACCCGTCACTTGTTATCTTCTCTTTAATATGTGTACCACGGCACTGCACATAGCATGATTCTCATGGATGCTTTTTGTCTACCTTCATATGAGATCCCATGGTTGTTCCACCCTACCTTTTGAACAAGAGTCCTATCCTTCACCTTGGTCTTGTTAATGAGTTCAAAGACCTCCACATGGGACCAAACTCCTTGAGTCAAAATTCTAATAAAACAAGATGACTCCGTCAAAAGGACATCTTCCTCTTAACCAAATTGCTACTATAAATAGACTGATCCCTCAAAGGAAAACTATGTGAAGCTTTAAAAAAAAACAAAAAAAAGAGAGAAAATGAAGCTTCCCACATCGATCAGCTTCACGAAGACCTCAAGGAGTACCATATTATTTATCCCATATAGACTTCCTACATCGATCAGTCTATAAAAAAAAAAACACTTTTTAGTCATGGACTTGCCCATTGTAACCTCAGACCTCTTGCCCAAAATACCTATCACTCCAAACGTATACAGTTAACTACCTTTCACCCACCTTACCATTTCCACTCTCATTTCCTAAATTTCCTTAAGGGACATCTTGGAATTTCGACATTTGGTGATCCTGTGACTACTTTCTCCATAGAACAATTAATAGTGCAATGCCTTTCAAGTATTATATTCATCACCCCTTTTCAAGGTATGATCTACTCGGTATGATTCTACCCACTTAGGTGGATTTATTGCCCCCCTCTTATCAATTAACTATCTTTGTTTACATTTTGATTACCTTATATAGGACTTGGTCCTCGATGCTTACCTTTGGGGGTCATCCTCCCATTTTGCTATAATCACCGTCACCTATAATCTACCCACACCTATTAAACCTAAACCCACTACATGACCACTAACCTACCAACTCATTCTCATATTCTTCCCTAGCTCATGGGAGAACTACATCGGCCTGAGGTCCCTTTTAGCCAGGACTATATAGGCAGCACTTCGAGGGCATGGGGCCCTTGGAGGTTAGCTCGGGCCCACTCTCTACCATAATGAATTCACCAACCATGCCTAACTTACCATTTACCCCACACTTCACTTAGCTCCCCATTTCTAATTTTTTTGGAAATTAAGCCACATACATAACAAGTTATTTACCATTTTATACATTTGTTACATTTACCATCATTACGCATAGATTATACAACATTTCACATATGACCCATACTATCATTAATTTCTAACCACTTGATCCATGCCTATAACCTGACTCAATCCATACCTAAAATCCTGACTCGATCCATGCCTATAACCTAACTCAATCCATGCTTAAAAACCTGACTCAATCCATACCTAAAACTTGACTCAATCCATGCCTAAAAGCCTAACTCGATCCATGCCTATAACTTGACTCAATCCATGCCTAAAATTTTGACTCGATCCATGCCTAAGCTGACCTAACTCTATCATGCCTAACTCACCTAATTTCCATCCATATCAAAGTAACACATCCATATCTCATCTAACGTAAACCATAAAACCAACATCTCATAAACACATCAATGCATCAAAAAAATACCATGAATATCATTATATAAATCAATAAATGTGTATCTCAACATACATGCATGACTCATCATGGCCATCATCTCAAAAATGTTAGCACGGAGGCCGATATACAATACAAAATGTCATCGGCACGCAGGCCAGTCTCATATATACACAAAGAATGAATGAATCAATACAAAAAAATTTGGTACTCAGGCCAGTATATGCTCACAATATACAAAAATACTCATACATCCTCACCATCTTCATCACGCAGGCTGTTATGTGATCAAAAATACAAAAAACTACGACACGCAGGCTGAAATATATATCAACAATAAACACTAGTATACATCCAAAATAAGGAGGCTACATATCAGACATCTCACCAGATGTCCTCCATCTCCATGTCACCTACACCCTCAGCCTCTTATACCCTTGCTAGCACATCACATCACTCTGGTCACCATGTATTGGTTCCTCTCCCTGATCAGGCCTCGGAGCTCGCTGCCCTCATGTGCTCTTCACACTGTGTGCAAGATCTCATCTTCTCACTAGACGTTTGTTGTGCCTTGTACTGTTTGTATGAGAGAAAGTCTATTCCAGCTTCCATGAGGTGGTCTTGATAGTATTGTACCTCACCTAGGGCATCCTGTTGCCTAGATGAGTTTGGTTATCCATGACTGCCATCGGTCACCCTTACCTACACATTGCCCCTATTTTTCCATTTTACCCACCCCTTTCCCTTCTTATTTACCCCATACCTTACTATCCTAACCTCATCACGTCCTACCTCCACTTGTCCTCCTTTGGGGACTCATTATTTTACCCTTATCTCGGCCTTACCCATGCCGTGACCTAGATATTTAGACCTGGACCATCGCTAGTGACCTTTGACCTCACATGTTCGCTATACCTTGTGGAACTATTACCTGTGTTGATTGACCCAATGACCTTGCCTAGCCTATTGTCATGACCATTTATCCTGACCTTACCTTTAATGTATCAGAACATACTTAAACATTCCTGCACCTAACCTACATTGTGTTTCCTAACCTTATCCTATACCTTGGATACCGGATTCACTTCAACCTTCTTTAGATAAACCTATCAACCTTAGGCGATGTAGAGTTTGCCTGCTCTTCAACCCGGAAGTGTGCTGTAGTTTATATGTGTGCATGTGTTTGACTATCGCTACCTTTGACCCTGACCCATTACCTAGACCACCTGAGTAGACCTTTCACCCCTTTTCCCTTGTACCCATTTTCCTTTTCTTCACATTTACCTTTTATCAAACCACTTGCTGCTTCAACCTGCTTCCTTGTCAGTTCCTGGTTTGAGGGGGATCACCTTCACCCTCACATGGGGCAACCAGATCTTATTTTTGTTACTATCACTTTCCAATACAAGCTAAGCAACAAAAAGGGGCAAAATGTAGACACTAAAATTAGGTCACACTCCCCTTTTGTCCCTCGACATATAAGCACCCTTTTTTTACATTTACCTAGCCCTGACCCCCTTCACCCCACTAATATTAATTTAATTAATTTAATTAAATGAATGCATTATCCTCACTATATTAATTATTTAAATAATATCTACACATATAGTTCACTTAGATACCTCACCAAGCTAACTCAACCTAAGACCTATTCTTAGCAAGTTACCATAACTAAATAGGACTTACGCAAACCCTAAAAATCAATGCCTACATTTGCTCTAACCACATTCCCACATGCTCACAAGAAGCTCCTAGTCTAATCCATGGGATAATGACACAAGATCCAAGAAAATCGGGAGGATCTCTCTAAGTTTAGTAAAACCTAGGAAATCCCACCTTGACCGACATCGGTTATCCCTAACCGTTACCAGTTAAGCTAGACCACCATCAGTTACCCCTTTTAACCCCTAAACTACCTTATTATCAAGGTTGGAAAACATTGGGAGAAAGTTGACAAGAAAGAACAAATCTCAGAGAGATAGCACATCTTCAGAGAGAAAATTCCAGTAAAAACTCACATCCAAGGAAGGAGATTGAGCATCTTCTCCTGCACAGCCAGCCCAACCATGATCTGATCTATCCAAGCAAAGAGGAGTGTGTATGCAGCCCATGTAGAAGATTTTCTTCAGTTGGTGATCATTTGCATCCTTCAAACCCATCATCATCACCTCCATCCTTCATACACAGACCTTCAAGAATGAAATCCAAGTAAGTATAATGTCATACTTCTCCAGTGTGTTTCATTTCATCATTATTTTATCACCCATTGTTTATCTTGCTCCATATTGACCTTCTCCAACATTTTCACCTCCATAAACTCATTAAAACCTTACAAAAGCCTACTCTAGTCACCCAATACCTTGTTCCAACCAACAAAAATAATTTGTGCAATCATAAAGGAGGCCAAAACCCTATTTAGTGACATATCTAGATCTCACAGTAACTGGCAGCGTCGGTTATACCTAACCACCATCGATCACCCCTGACTGATACCGATCTTTGTGTTTGCCCACACAGCCTTAAACAGAGACCTACCCACCTAATTTTATCTCACCCTCACTCACCGGTGATCTACCTGAGACCTTTATCAGACCTATAGAGACCCTGAACTAGTCATTTGACCTGTGGATTATACTTTAGCTTAGCCTGTTAGATTAGATCTATTTTCTTATTATGTTTTTAAATGAGATACCTAAATCATTTTAAATAACAATAGGATTTACTTTGTTTACAACATTAATTTGTTTAAAACAGTGGATTGATAAACATCTAGGAAGTATCATACTTCCCGGATCTAGCTCACACTAGGCAGTTCACTTTCCATATTGTTTAATTCTTTCTGGTGGTCTTGATTTCATTACAGGTAGTTTCTCCTAGCCAAACAGAAGCTCTCACGGTCAACTATGGATTCGGAAGTCATACATGTGCAACAACCCATCAACCAACATTTGAATAGGTATTCCTCCTATACCCGTTACCCTATTTGTTTCATCAACGATTCAAAGAAACAATATAAGAAAAAGGTGAAACAACACAGTTCAAAACAATACAATAGTTCCCAACTACAATTGAAACAATTCATACAACACATAGGCTTGATCAAGCAAGCCAACAAGAGCAAAAACTATATGGGGAACTCCTTATGCCTCCCAATTTCGAATTGGGCATCCACCAAAATGCATACCACCAATAATCATATCAAACCCATAAACCTTATATCTCCCAACCCCTCCTTATGTCCCCCCATAGTAAGAAATACAAGTAGTTCTTTTCCAAGGTGGATCCCAAACCAAAACTCCCTCCACAATAAAACTGTGCCATTGACAATCCCTTATGCCCACATATGAAATCCCCATAGCCTTCTCCTACACCTTTCTATAAGCATTCTACCCAACCAGCCAAGAATGCAAACACAAACACCATTCAAAAATGCATGCAAGAGAAGGAAAGCATTTAAAAATACAGCTCAAGATGCCTACCTCTCCATAATGGAGTTTTTTTCCAAGCTCACAAGATTTCCACAATGTTGAAGTGCAGTCCAAAACCAGAAAATTATAAGCATGCAAAAAGAATCTAAGCTTCGTCCACAACAAGCTCCAAAACAACAAATAATGCGCCCCTAAGAGGAAATAACAAAGTTTCAACAACCATAAAAAAGCAAGGAGTTTCACTTTTATAGGAGAGGGATGAGAAGAGGATGATGTGGATCCATGTGGGATGCCACATCATTCTTCCTCAACCCCAAGAGAAAAGTCAACATCCTTCACCAAATCATAATAAATAAAAATGACAAAATCACTTACATACTCCAAAAGGACCAAATTAAAAACATGTAAGGGAAGTGCAATTAAATCATACATATTGTCACTTCAAAATGCATTATAAATGCCTACATTTAACCTCCAAACCATAGGAATGTTTGGTGGATCATTTTAAGAGGTGTTGGACAAGTTTAACTTATCCCACAAGCCTCCAAATTTGGCCTCCAAGGTCAAATTCGAATTTCATAAAATATGGAGTGCTTGGCCTTCCAAAATCTGCCTTACAAGACTCTTACAAATTTCTTACAACATCATTTACACATTCCTACCACATTAATATTTATAACAACAACTTTATTAATTTCATTCTACACCCCAATTTAATTTAAATGAAATTTAACTATATGACTATCACATTAATCTATCACATATAATTTAATTAAAAGAAGGAACACATTAAAAATAAAATACATACAACAATAATCAAAAGGGAACACATAAATAAAACACTTATCCCATGGTCACATATAATGGAAATCCCCCACATGGGAATTCCTAACATAACACAACACACAAACTCATAACACAGTTTCCATGGTGATCTTGTTGAATTCACTTGGAATTTTAATATGGTTAGTCTCTAGTCCCCCGACATTGTTGTGATTTTTAACATGCAAAATGCAAATACCTCCTTCAGCCTCATGGCCATATCAAAACATCCAAAATTATATAAACAATATCTCAAAATCATCCAAACACATAGATCACAACAATATAAATAATTCAACATTGTCATTTTTTTAATTAAATAAATCAACTATATCATCATCAAAATCTACCATACCAGATCTACTCATAATATCCAATATCATAAGTCCATATAATCCCGCATTATTATATTTATATGTCGGATCCATCACATTAAAAATTAACATCTATGATATATCCATGTCACAAAAGTATATCATCAACCTCATATAAAAATGTCTCTAGTAACCATCATGCATAATAACTTAATCTAGATCCATAATAATCCATGATCTAACATCTAACCATCATACCAAAACAAAACATAATAGTGTCCATAATACGATCAATAGTATCAACTTTAGTATCAAAAATTTTCAAAGGGAAGTGGGCACTACACCTATGCTAATATTCTAATCAATCTCTTAGAGACTTCCATCATCACATTACCACCGCTTCAACCTTACGATCCTCTCAAACCCAAACCAAAAGAGTTTGATGAGACCAAGATTTGTGCCTATCATCGTGTACCAAGACATGATGTTGAAAATTGTAAGGCCTTAAAAAGGCTCTCTTATCTAATTATGCCCTCTCAAAGAAAAATTTGATGACGATGATATTCTTGATGAGGACCCTATTCCGCCTTCACCAATCTTCTCAAATCTTCTTCCATTACCCACTCATTGACCAGTATCTCCACCCCTACAACCCTTTTATCCACCCCCAAAATTTGAGATCAAAATGGTCTGTATAAGAGAATTTGCCAAACCACCACCCAAATGTCAATGCACCCTACTCATTTCACAAGGCTCTTATCCACTGCTAGGATTTTTCCCTTCATGCCGTTATACCTTCCATGGCACACCCTCTCCATCTACCTGCCCTCAGATTAACATGGTTCACATTACCACCCGTGCTTAGAAATATAAAGGAAAATAAAAAGCAAATAGCCCATCAACAAAACCCTATACCTAATATACCATCTACAACCACTCCCAAAATCACCATCTTCGGACCTACATACCCTATCTCTAATGGAGTCACCCATCACGCAATCCTAAAAAAATTACACCAATCCTCCCTCAAAATGTCTTTATATGACCTCATCCAAACCTTTGAGTCACATTATCAAGCCCTCATGGAGGCCCTTCAGTCTATTGAGGTGGTACCAAATGACCTCATGCCTGTATCCTCCATCATTACCCCTCACCACGTAGCCTCTCTCACTAAGTTGTCCCCTTCCTCTACACCTCCACCTACTCACCAAGTAGCTACCTTCAGCTTTTCAGATAAAAAGATCACTTCCTTCTAGTCTGATGATCCCAATCACACTCTTTTATTCTCCATCTATATCAATAATATACGCATACGACACATTCTGATCGATGGTGGTGCTAGTATTAACATCATCTCCTCCCATGCATACAACCAAATGCACATACCTGCCAATTACATGCATGGTAACCCATTTATGCTCCATTCCTTCAATGACGCCATGACCTCTACCATGGGTACCGTCATTATCCATGTCCACGTAGGTCCCCACACTGTCTTAGAACTATTTTATGTCCTAGAAGGAAATTTCTAGTATAATCTCTTGCTTGGCCAACCTTGGATCCATGTCATGGGTTGTGTCCCTTCGACTTTACACCGCTACCTAAAATTTAAACATGAAGGATATAACTTAGAGGGGGAGGATACACCATCCTGGCTAACCCATCACCTTTTAAGACCTATAACATGCTATAATAGCCCAGTGATGTGGTTATATCAGTCAAGGCATCTGCCACTATCCCCACTTAATCTTCACCTACAAGCCCATCTACCAAGACTGGGGGAACCACTGCCTCTCCCACATCTAACCTTGGTATTCCTCCTACCACCATAGCCTCTACAACTGACTCACCTACTTTCCAATCATCTAGCGAGTTGTCTATCCCCACTACCCACATATCGAATACTAATCCCTTAGAAGGTCTTTCAATGCCTATATAATATCGACACGTTCCTCACTCTGCAAGAGTATGGAAACTTGCATCAACACCCTAGTTATGACTACCACGTAGGCGAGGTTTTTCCTTATGGTCATCCCCACCTTCGTGCTAATATAACATATGGGGGACTTGATATTACAACTTATTCACCCAAACCTCCATCCCAAACATGACCATTTTCATCTAACTTACACTCCCTTATTAACCGCCACTTTGCTCACACTTTCCTTCACCATTGCGAATGGAAAGGATTTGGCTTCAGTTTTTATGAATAGGGCCACCATACTGTCATCTCCTATACCACTCGTAAACACAATGACCATAGTGGCATTGGCTTTGATGCACCACCTCCCAAGAAGGCTTGCGCTGACCTTATTTAGGAAGACAAACCTTCCCCACCTAATTCACCCACATCACCATCTTCACCCACGGAGTCCTTAGATCCTGAATCTATTCCTCCTAATTTTTTTCTTTTTTTTCTTCATAAACACAATTTATCTAGGACCTCTAACCTATCAATGTGATGGCAAGGCTCCCTCTTCTCTCCCATTCCTATATCCTGACATGATTGATTATGATACACCTTCTATTAATGTCATTCAATGTTAGGATGATGATTCCATCCTCACCTACCTAGGTGCAGAATATTCCTATATTCACTATTCGTTACCTTCTGAGATGCAAACCATGTTAAATGAATCAACCATTGAAATCAACATTAACACTTAGGATGATCCACGCATTCTAAAGATATGCCAATCTTTAGATGCTACTGAGCATGAAGATTTTTCCTCTTTCCTTCAGGACCATAGCAACATTTTTTCCTGGTCCTATGCCAATATGCTTGGTATTGACCCAAAAATTGTGGTCCATAATATTGTAACCATTCCTGATGCCAAACCCATCAAACAAAATCTACATCCTCGCACTACTCTTCTAGTCAAAGAATAGCTTCAACGCCTTCTCTCAATTTCTTTCATCCTACCCATTGATTATCCCTAATGGATTTCTTACATCATTCCTATCACAAAGGTGACAGGGGGACTCTGAATTTTCATGGACTTCCATGATCTCAACCTAACTTGTCCCAAAGATGATTTTCCCCTACCAGGTATTGACCAACTAGTTGATCTCACCACCGGCCATGAAATGCTATCACTCATGGATGGTTTCTCAAATTACAATCAAATATTAATTGCTCCAGAAGATCAACACAAAACTTCCTTCATCACTCCTGGGGGACCTTCTGCTATCGAGTCATTCCTTTTAGCCTTAAAAATGTTGGTGCTACATATCAGCGAGCCATGACTTAACTCTTCCATGACATCATGCATCGCATATTGGAAGATTACATAGAAAATCTTCTTTGCAAATCCAAACATTAAGCTGAACACCTGACTGTCCTTAAGGTCATATTTGACTGTCTCATCAAGTATTGTGTTCATCTTCAACCAAAGAAGTGCATCTTTGCCATACTTTTAGAAAAAATCCTTGGTTTCATCACTTCTTTGCATGGCATAGAAGTCGACCGTGCTAAAGTAAAGGCTATTCTAGCAATGCCTCCACCTACTAATCTCCATCAAACTTGAATCCTACAAGGAAATTTGTAGTCCATTCATCATTTTATCTCATAGCTTTCTGACCGCTGTCAACTATTCCATCATCTTCTCAAGAAGAATGTTTCATTCAAATGGGATAATGAATACCATAAAGCCTTCGAAGCCTTAAAACAATACCTTCTTTAACCACTAGTGCTCATTCCTTTTAAGGATGACCACCATTTTTACCTATACATTTCCACCAATGACCATTCTTTAGGTACCATGCTTACTCATCGTGAAGAGTAACAAAGAGAGAAAGTGGTTTATTACATAAGTCGTACCCTTCTACACTAAAAAACTAGATATACCCACACTAAAAAACTATGCTTAACCTTAGTTTTTGTCGTCATCAAAATCCTCCATTACCTACTCAAATAAAAAACCTTTGTTATTACTAATACTGACCCCTTACACTATATGTATGCCAAACCCTACCAACATCAACATGCCGCACGTTGGCTTATGCTCCTTGCCAACCTTGATCTTGAATTTATTCATCAAAATTCCATTACGAGCCAAACTATCGCTGACCAACTAGCAGACGCACCTTTTTCTGGGAATCAACCCTCTAACTTTGATTTTCTAGATGAATACATAGCTACCCTCTCCTTAGATGAACCCTCTTACCAAATGACACTCTTATTTGATAGCTCCAAGTGTCAGTGAGGAGGTGGGGCTGGTGTTAGCCTCATTCCTCTTGATGGAAAACCTATGCCTTTATCTTTCAAACTAGATTTTGATTATACAAACAATATTGCTAAATACGAGGCACTCATATTGGGTCTCTAGGTGGCTTATGCCTTAGACGTTAGGTCAATCAATATATTTGGTGATTCCTAGCTAGTCATAAACCAAGTCAATGGCATATACCAATGTCGTAATGAGATACTTCAAAAGTATAAACATCATGTAGATATACTTTTGACCACCTTTGACTGTTACGAACTTCAAACCACCCCACATTCTACCAATAAGTTTACGGATACAATGGCCTTCTTGGCTTCTCAGATACCCTCTTCACCTGATGAATCTAAAATATTTGTCACATTACAAAGGCTACAATCACCCTCTTATTTACCTCGTGAGCTCTACTCTATCGGAACCGTTGCACCTGACCCACATGACCTTTGGTATAAGAAATCTACAGACTATCTTTCCCTTTCCATTCTCCTCATTGATCTCACCCATAATGGACAATGTGCCTTTCTTAAAAGTGTCTCTCATTATGTTAGCATGGGTGGTATCCTTTATAAGTGCGGCTTTGACGGTATTATCTTACTATGCCTTACAATTTTTGAAATTCCCTACACTATTAAGAAAGTCCACGATGGATTTTGTGGAGGTCACTTTAGTGGTTTAGTTGTCACAAAATGCATTCTTCACCTGGGATATTATTGGCCAACCTTAAACTGTGATTGTTGTGATTATGTCAAACATTGTGTGCAATGTCAAAAACATGCTAATCTTCATCACACACCTAGTCATGCCTTACAAGTCACACGAGACCTTTAGCCTTTCTCTCAATGGGGCTTAGATCTTGTTGGTGAGATAAATTCCCATTCTTCACAATGCCACCAATGGATTATAACCACTACTAAATATTACACTAAATGGGTAGAAGACATCCCCCTCATTTATACAAAAATCTAATAAAATACGTGAATTCATCAACCATCACATCATTTTTTTACTTTGGTGTTCCTCCCCGCCTCATCACTGATAATGGAAAGAAATTCAAAAACAAAACCCTACGTAAGATCTATGATGTTTTTGGCATCCAACTTAGTTTCTCATCACCTTATTACCCGTAAACCAACGGCTAAGGAGAATCGACCAATAAAACCTTGAACAAAATTCTTATGAAATTAGTTGATGATACTGGTAAGGATTGGCATTCACACATTCCTTTCACCTTGTGGGATTATCACACTAGTATTCACACTTTGAATGCTACCACACCTCTTTCTCTGGTCTATGGTATCAAGGATGTATTACCTCTCGAATTCTAGATTCCATCTCTTCGACGATGAATTTCACCAAGATCGTTTGCTACAACTTGAGTTATTAGCTGAACGTCATCTCAATGCTCTTGACCCTCTCCAAATCTACCAAAAATGCATCAAATGTGCCTACAAAAAATGTGTCCACGAATGAACCTTTCAGGTCAAAAACCTCATCCTGAAAGAAAATCAAAATGTAACCAAAGAAGAAAAAAGTAAATGGGGAAAATTTTCTCCTAATTCGCTTGGACCCTATATCGTTACCCATGCCTATGGATCAGGTGCTTATTATTTGTCTTCACTCGAAGGTAAAACCTAACCTAAGCCTCTCAATTCCTTTCATCTTTGGCTATTTTATTGTTGACATCAAGTCCTATATCACTTTTTGTGAGTTGATCACTCGTCCCTTGAGCGTTGTTTTCCTTCCATATTACTTGTTTTTGAGGATCCATGACTAAAAAAGAATCATGTGATTACCCATCACATTTCAGCCTTATCTTCAATATGAGTACCATGGCTATACTCATAGCATGATTCTCATGGATACTTTTCATCTTCTTCAAGATGGAATCCCATGGTCGTTCATCACTTAAAACCACCATTTTCATAGTTAACCCCTGTGTACTATGGATTTGTCTTCTGAACAGGAGCCTACTCTTCCTTTATAGTCTTGTCCATGACTTAAATGTCCAAAAAAAAAGGGATTCAAATCCTTGAGCCAAACTTCCAAAAAAAAGATGAATCCCTCAAAAAGGGACATCTCTTCACTCTATTTGTCCGCTATAAGTAGACTGCTCCCTTGAAGGACAACTATATAAAGTCATTGTAAACATACAATAAAAATATCCAGAAGCTTCCTGCATTGATTAGCTTTGTGAAGACCTTAAGGAGATATTATACTCATCCCATATATAATTCTTGCATTGGTCAGTCTACTAAAAAAAAGGATGAAATTTTCATCATGGACTTGCCTATTTTTGATCCTAGGTTTCTTGCTAAGAAAAATAGACTTTCGTGCACTAAGTTAAGCTAAACCACCCACTCTCACCTCATTTCCTTTTCATCCTAATTTTATCTCTACTCAAGGGACTTGCCGCAAACATGAAATTTCATGATCATGTGACTTAGTTCACCCTTAGAATAGTTTATTATGCAACACTTTTAGGGTCTTATGTTCATAAGCCCATCTTAGGTATGGTAGACTCATTAGGGTTCTTATCAATTAAGCGGATATTTTACCACCTCTTATCATTCACCTTCTTCATTACTTATTGATTATCCTCTACAGGAATTGATCATCGATGCCTAACTTTTAAATGATTCAAATCATGCCTATGACCTAAACTGCCTAAATTTTAAATGATTCAAATCATGTCTATGTCCTAAACTCAACCACTCCTGTGACCTAAACTCAACCATGCATATGACCTAAACTCAACCATGCCTATGACCTGCATTCAATCATGCCTACAAATTCACCAACCCATCCCCCTAGTTCATCATTTTCTTCTCTAGCTTATGGGAGAACTACATCAGTCTGAGGACCCTTTTTGCTAGGGCTATGTAGGCAACACTTTCAGGGAATGGGGCCCTTGGAGGTTAGCTTGAACATCATCGTCACCTTCTTCACCTTTTCCCAGGTGTAACCGCTCACCTCACATCCTTTTCTACCTATTACAATCACATTCTATTTTAGTTAGTTTCCATTTTATTACCAAACAATTAGAAATTAAGATATAATTACAACACATTCATTCATTTCATTACGTTTACCATTTCTTTGCCATAATCATGCATCACCTATAATCATACCAACATGATCCATGCTCCCATTCATACCACAAATTAAACCAAAACATAGACATACATCATCATTTCTTTTCCATCATATCAAAGACCTTAGAAATTAATTCAGCTTCACAAACATGACTCCATCATGCCTAACACCAACCTAATTCCACCATGCCTACGACCTGAATCCATCATGCCTACAACCTGACTCCAAAATTCCTAACATCAACCTAACTCCACCATGCCTACGACCTGACTCCATCATGCCTACGACCTAACTCCATCATGCCTATGACCTGACTCCATCATTCCTATGACCTACCTCCATCATGCCTATGACCTGACTCCGCCATGCCTAATACACCTAATTGCCATCCATCTACCAATAACAACCAAATTTTCCAACATAAATACATCAACCACAATCATTGATCTCATCACAAAAGTTGGTGTGTCCATTCAATATACACTGATACACAATACAAATATCTCAAACCTCTCATGTACATCCTCACCATCTTCGACACGTAGGCCTGTATATGATCAAAAATCTCAAAAAAATATCATGTACATCCTCGAATTATTCAGCACGTAGGCCGATATATATCAAAATCAATAAAATTGGTAGTACACACATCTATCAGGAATCTCCCCATCAGATATCCTCCATGCATGTCTCACAGTCTCCTCCTCCTATGCTCCTGTGTGGCATCCTGCTAGCATCTCATCACCCATCATGGGCCTTGGTCTGCCCTTGGCTGGTACCTCACTTGGAGCTGGCCACTGAGAACTGGTGGCCTCACCCTAACCCTGTCTCAGAGCTCGACGACCCCATCTACTCTCTAAACTATGGGTGCATGACCTGGTCCTCTCACTCAAGGTCTATTGTGCTATATACTCTGTATAAGAAGGGACATCTATCCTTGTAGCCATCAAGTGATCTTGATAATATCTCACCTCTCCTAAGGCATCCTTGAACATAGCCATACGTACTATCTACAGTGGTGCCATAAGCCTCTGACCCTGTACCTATACAATGGGGCCCTATCCTACCTCTATCTATAAAATGGGACCCTCTCTTTCAGCCTATGTGGGTGCCCATGTCTGAACCTGGGCCTGAAGAGCCACAATTTGTGCCTATGCAATGGCCAATTAGCCTTGCAAACCTGTAACATGTGCCTATATGGCAGCCACCTGTACTCCATCTCCATCTCCGCCCTATGCAAGTACTTGTCCCTATGCTACCTAGGTTTTTAGGGCTGCTACATGTGCCTACAAGATGTCAACATGTGCCTCTGATCCTGTCAGCTGTCCCTACACTATCCGTAACTATATAACTAGAGTCAACACCTACCGCTGTTAGGTGTCTCTCTAAATTGTGATAGTGGCTAAGTCGAGCTGCCCTGGCCTCGGTGGTACTACTCATAGTTGTGCTACCCATCAATTTCTATACATGTTTGTAACTTTGGCATCATCAATCCAGCGGTCAACTTCCTGCTCTTCCTACCCTATAGGAACCGTCGGCTATAGTAGCGGTATAGGCCTCTCCATGTCATCTCTCTTGTACTATGGGAAGGGTGGAGGTACATCCTACAGTAACCCAAACTGTCATCTAACCTTGTCAACTGGTATCATCTCATGCTCTCATACACGGTGCCGCTCTATCCACATTAAAAGATGCAGCCCCTCTTGCTCATCTATCATCTACCTATATGATGGGAAGCCCATATACGGCCTCTAAATGATGTCCACACCAGAAAACCCCTCTAATACACATGTAATATTCTACATCGTGTGTAGCCTTGACATCTCGGCGCTCTTCAAGAGTAGGTACCCATCGCCTGTAGCCCACTCGAAAAATGCCCACCTTGAATGCATTAGGTCATGGCATGCCCATTAGATGTACACACATGATGTGCTCATATGCCCAACAATGAAGAAGGAAGGTACAACATAAGTTGAACCACTGTAATCACCCATAAGTCCATAACTCTCTATAAAGTTGCACCAAGAATGTTGGTGCCCATGCAAACTGGTTCTTATCCTCCATCATATCATGTAGAACCCCCATCAATGATTACAAGAACCTCTCACCCTCCACATCTGGTAGTGAAAAACAATACACTACCTCCATCATCAGAACTAATAGCCTCATCTCCTCAGGATGGGCCCGGTACATATGTCCATAACTCATGCTGGCGTTATGGAACCTCAACTCCTCTAGCCCCTCACCAGACACTACCAATATCAACTCCTCAGATTCCTATGAGAAAATTGAATACACTTACGTCCCTACTATCAACAGCCACAGAATCCTATAAACATCCTCTAAGGTGATAGTCATCTCACTTGTTGGCAAATGAAATGTATTGGTCACGAATCCCATCTATCGATGAAGGTGACCATCAAACTTGGCTCCCACACCATGTGCCGATAGCACCTGACCCCAATCAGTCCCATGTCTGCAACATGGCACCACTCATTGACCATTTTGATCCCTCATACTACTAATAGTAGGGGAGATACCCTATCCTGCATCTGTAACTGGTCCCTCGCCTGCATCCAACAAACCATAACATCATTAGACCCCAACCATACCCAACTTCATATGAGACCACCCAACCTATTCCCAAGACCTTTCCCACTCATGGCATCTCTTCCCCACCCCAACCCTACTAGAATACTTTTCCCCCCTATCTCAAGTTCACACCCCTCAACCATACCTATTTGTACCCCTTCCCAAGTTATTTTCAGTCAACAAAACCTTCCTATCACATGACCTATCTTCCCCACCCACCCTATCTCATCTCCTAGCCTATTATTCACTAATGACGATTGACATCGGTCCCTATTAATTGACACCGGTCTCCTAAAGATGACATCGGTCACCCCATTCATGACTGATGCCCACTAACTCCCACCAATGTCGCCCAACCCTTGATAGATGTCGGTCACTATCGCAGCGATAATCTGTGAAACCTTACCCTATTTATTTAAAAATTCACCATTTCTACCTAACTACCCCCCCATTCCTACCCAAATCTCCCCTCAACCCATCCCCACCCCTCCTTAACCTACATACACCTTCCTCCCTATTTTATCCCTATTCATTCCAAATTCAAATTTCATTTTTCACCTAAAACACATTTTATCTAGACCTGATTTCTACAAACCAAATCACCTAACCAACAAGGAATGAGATCAAATCTTACCTCGCCATGATGCCGTCTCCATGGGGAAATGTCGATCACTATAATGGTGGTCCACCTAACCCCTCTCCTACCTCTACCATCACCAAATTCCCTCCTTACCTCCACCTAATCAAATTGCTCCCCCTTAGCTCGTGGAACCGTCTCCCTAGCTCCTCTCACCAACTCGTACTCTCCACGTCAACTGGGTACAATGCCCTGTCCTTATCTCTTGGAAAAAGCACCAAAATTCAAATGAAATTTTTATTTTCTCCAATGGTAAAACATAATAATCATTCCATAAAATAAATTTTTTTTTTATAAACCCACCCCGACTTGACTAACGCTGGTCCTATTTGTGCCCTAGCCAACTGACGTCATTCACCCTATAACCAACATCGGTCCACCCTTATAACTATTTAGTCTTGCTAATATTCCTTTTGGCTACAACCAATCGTGCCAACACACATTTTTATCATCTCGAACACCCATTGAACTATACCTACAAACCCATCCTAACCGTAAATTTCCTTGGACGCGTATTAGGAGTTGTTATTTTACCTAAACCTTGGCCTTACCTATGTTGTTCCCTCAATACCTTGATTTGAACCACTTTTTGTGACCTTTGACCCTCCATGCTCATTTTACCTTGTGGTGTTTTTACCCGCATTGCTCTACCTACTGACCTTACCTTGTCTATTTCCACGCCATTTATCTTGACCTGACCTTTGGTGTATTGGAACATACCTAAACATTCCTACACCTGACCTACATTGTGTTTCCGCACCATATCCTATACCTTGGATACCAAAATCACTTCAACCCTGTTTGGATACACCTATCGACCTTATAAGACATAGATTTTGAACGTTTTTCAACCTGGTACCGTGCCACAATTTCCAATGTGTGCGTGCATTCAATTGCTACTACGTTCAACCTTGGCCCATTTACCTGTTTAACCTATTTTACCTTTACCCTTTACCCAATGCACCCACTGACCTTCATTTTCCCACCTCCTCCTTTTATCAAACCACTCACCGATTCTGTCTTACGGCCCATCGGTTCCTAGTTTGAGGGGGTTTACCTTCACCCACATTTGGGGCAACACCACCCTCACTTACACTTGACATAAACATTTCCTATTTTTTTCAGGGTCACTTACCAATACAAGCCACGTGACAAAAAGGGGTAAAATGTAGACACCAAAATTGGGTCACACTCCCCTTGGTTCCCTTTTGAATAACCAACTTAAACACATTCACATAACCATGACCCTTATACCCCACATTAATATTAATTTAATTATTTATAATTAAATTAATACCCATCCTCACCCCATTTATTAATTTAATTTAGTTACTTTAATTAAATAGATGTACACCTCACCTAGACACCTCACCATAGACCTATTCATAACATGTTTCCATAAATGAATAAGACTTAGTTCAACCCTAAAAATCAATGCCTATTATTCCTCTAACCACCTTCATGCTCATAAAAATATAACATCCATTCTGATCCATGAATAAATGGACAGACCTGGCCCAAATGATAGAGGATCTAACTTGACCCAAATGATAGAAGATCTATCATTTTTAGTAAACCAAGGGAATATTGACTTAACCGATACTGGTCATCCCTAAACCGATGTTGGTCAATTAGGAAACATCGTCGGTTACCATATAACCATTTTGGTAACCTTGTTTAGGAGGCTGGCCACATTCTTGAATTTTTGGGAGCAAAGGAGATCTGCATGCAAGCAAGAACCAGAGCTCTTTTACACATCCAAACAGCCATAACTAGCTTTAAGATAGATCCAGAGGTATCACTCTCACAGTAGCATTCTAGAAAGCACCATTGTGGCACCAAGCTTCATTCCACAGATCAATCATCACCACCACCTAGCCATTGGACTTCTAACATCAATAAGTACATTTATCACCTATTTTATTTCATCCTTGTAATATCTTAAAGGTTTTTGTCATCTTTGTTATCATTTTCTACTTACATTCCCTTTTCCTCATTATTGCTATTTCTATAAACTCAACCATTCCTCCACCCACACCATAAAACCACCTATACCTGACTTCTACATATCTTTTAGAGTTCCTAAGATCCCCACATACCTCTTCATTCACTATATCATCTTTTCCTGCCCCTAGCTCAAACCCCACAACTAGATCTTATTGAGTTTTATCATCCTAGCTCTAACAATGTCGGTTACTCATAACCGTCATCAGTTCTTCCTAATTGTGGTTAGTCATACCCGATCGACGCCGGTCTTTGTGCTTTCTAACACTGTGTAAACCAAAAACAAACCTACCTACCAAAACATCCCAAACACCTTACTCAACCTTGTCTGTGACCTGCAGACCACCTAAACAACTTGTAACCGGACTTGAAGACCTTGACCCACATAGTTTTTAGTATTTAATTAGATCAACGTTGATAGTGATATGATGTACCCAAATAAAAATACTAGCACTATATTCATTTATGTACGTATTTCAGTTATTTCATATTTATTTTATAAAAGTAGTGGATTGACATCCCTCTAGGAAGTATCACACTTCCCAGATCTAGCTTACGCTAGACAGTCCACTATCATATATTATTTAACTCTTCTTTGGTGGTCTTGTTTTCTATTTTAGGTAGTTCCTCCCAGCCAAAAGGAATCTCTCACAGTCAGCATTAGATCGAGAAGTCAGAATGTGCGCACAACCTTCAAACCAACCATCATAACAAGTATTCCTCCTCAGCCCATAACATTATCTGTTTCATCACATTTCTAAATGTAAAGAAAATGGTGAAACAATCTCCTTGGTAAATGGTGTGGGAAAGGGATTTATTACACATGCAACATTCAAATCCCTATAATCCACATAGATCCTTATCCTTCCATCTTTATTTATGCTTATCACCATAGGGCTAACCCATTTTGACTCCTCAATGGGCTCAATGATTCCATATTTTAACATCTTATCAATCTCTTCCTTTACCTTGACGTGCAGATCGTAATTCATCCTATAAGGCCTCTTTCTAACCAAGAGTGCACCTTCCTTTAACTTGATCCTCATCTCATCCAAAGTGTGATGTACCCCTTTCAACTCATGATAGACTCTAGGAAATAAGTCTTGGAAGTTGGGTAGCAACTCATTTATCTTTGCGACCTCTGAGTCAAACCAATAATCACCAATGATGGCCTCCTTCGATTCTACATTTGTCCCATTGTTGACCTTCTTTGTTTTCAGAGGATCATAATACATGTGTACCTTCTGATATAATTTTCTAAAACCTCGCATGTACCCATAGTATGATCAATATCCATATTTTCCACTTCCTCATCATCAATCCTGTAAACCAACTTTCCTTTTTATTTTTCTAGGTAGGTGCTCCCAAGTTGTTCTTTGTTTATCTCTTCTTCTTCAAAACATGCCTCCAAATCTGACTCACCTATTAATTCCTGAATAAACTCCTCAAATTTAGCACTATCTCCCATATTCAAGCACTTCATAATATGTAAGGCCTCATTCACTGGAGGTTTAGTAGAAAAATAGTCAAAGGTATGAATCATACCTACAATCAATTCTTACCAATTCCTTATTTCTCTATTCAACTCTGCATAAAAATACCATGCGCGCACAACCATGTAGAATGAAGTAGAACTTGTGCACCCATAGTGAAGGTGGTAATTCCTCCTTCCCCTCTATCTAGATTTCCTCACACTATAGTCATTTTTGTATACCCTTAGACCAATAGTCTAATCCCATACGCGCCGGCCTATCACCCAAAAGACATTGGGTGCTCACCCAAGGAATGCACGGGTGCTGAGTCTCTCCTTTATGTGATTATTTTGAGAATGCATCATCTTAGGAAAGATAATCAAATGCATAAGGATAGAAAAGAACTATACAACATTCTGAGAACCTAGAATGAGTTGTCATATCATTGCATCTAGAAAAGAGTAATAGTAAACAACATATGAAAATGGTTCATACATAAAGGAAATGCATAAGGAATATACTCATAAACACGTATATGGTTTAAAATAGAGCCTTATATTCATATCAACATGTTTAAGTACCACATTACATTCCATGAAGTCATTAAAGACCTTCATATCACAATGCAAAGCCAAGTCTTGCATCAGAACTAGACTATGTCCCTTATACCCCAAGGATAATCATAGACCCATCCCCCTAAACATGTCATCACTCCTAGAGTTATCCTAATACCTAAATCCCATAACCCTCCATTATATTTCTTCATAGCTTCACCTCTCTTCACCTTTTTCCCCTTTTCTTCTATCGGGAACTTGTATTTATAACCTTAGCAACAACCACCATGCCTTTCTAAAGTTATAGATCGGTTTCCAAGTGTCGAAGTGGTCCTCTATGGGAGCATGCCTTCTTAGATCCAAGCTCTCCACTCTTTGCAATGATGTATTTCTGGATCCTTCTATCACATGGAATATTCCTTTTGTGGCCACCAAGTTGTCAGGCTAGCACCTTATCCATTCCACATGCACAGTCGAGTCATGCTTTTATCGTGTACACACCAAGGGTTCTGATAAACCCTTTTAAAACCATATCCTACATGCCTTCACCTTGCACACCCTTCTTTAATTAGGCCCCATGCACCCACGCACCTTCTTATACTTAGCTAAATAATTCAGAGGTCTAACATCACCCCACACTACGTCTGTTCTCCTTCCTCAGAAACAATTTCTTCAATGAATGGGATCTCAAAAGTTGAATAAGTAATGGATTGATGAATTGGGGGAAAGAATGAAATAATGGGGGGAACCATGATCATTGTTGAAGGAAGAGAGGGAAATCCTTCCTCAAATCTGCCTCCAACTTATCCTAGGTATCAACCTTGTTCTCTTCTTATTGATAAAGGTCACCTACTAGGGCACTTACCTCCTCAAAGCTGATCCCTTCTCCCTTGGCATTCATTGTCTCCAAGATCCCCTCCAATTTTTTTCCCAAATCCTTGAGTGCATTCATCCTCTGAGTGATTTGGGGGTACAATTCTTTCCTCCAGTTCTTGAGTGAGCACTACAAGGTCTCAATGGCCTCCAATTTATTTTCCACTTCGGCTAGGATTTTTTCTCTCGCAGCCTTATTCCCCTTATTATTTTCTTGGAAATCCTTGATTTTAATTTCATGGGTGGCAACCAAGATACTTTCCATTTTATCCCTATCCACCCAATTATCATAGGAATCCTTAGCAACTTATGCAACAGCTTTTACATCAGCGAGGATCTCATTGTACTAAGCAATAATTTCTACAACCTTTATCTTATCCTCTTTTTCTTGGCATGTCAATGCATATTTTCTAGATTCTAAGGCAAGAGGCCACCTCTCCATAGTGAGTATTCAGGTCAAGTCCTCTAGGAACTGTAAGGTTGATCCATATTTTTGCATAGGTGATGTTAAGTCTAGAAGCTTCAAGACAATGGCATCCGTGATCATCTCTATCTTCTTGTATACCTTACACACCCTTGCCTTCCTGTCCTTTAACTCATGCCTTAACTAATCACTGATTATCTCCTCCCACTTCAAGTTATTTATTTTCTCAAGGAGCTCCTCCTCTTTTTTCTCTAGCTCTACCTCTAGGAACTTCACCCTTTCATTTATTTCGAAGATTCTAGCTTTAACCTCAACTAAAACTTTGTTGAGCGCATTGCAGATTTTCTCATCTGATAATTGTTGAGCATTCACCAAGGGGTTTATTACTTTTGTTTCTGGTACCTTCATTAACTCTCCTTAGCTTATTTCAAATTTAATCTCATCAATGTGGGACTCAAATTCCCATCATAGAATTTTCCTCATTCGAGGGTATGCACCTTCCTTATCAAATGGAGCCATGGCCAAGAGTTGTTCCATTGGTACGGTGCTCTAAAAGTGTGTTCCCAACACCTTTTTTGGATCATCTATGTAGCCCATTCCTTGAACTTGTGCTACTTCTATGCTCTTCCTCCATGTGTGTGTGACCCTTGGAAAGATTACAGCCAAACTAGGATACCCCCATGCTGTCATATTTTCTTCCTACACTTTCCTCCTCGACTTCCTTTAGTACCACATACATGATGTGTTCTACCTCTTATTCTACCAGGTCCTTGATAATTCCCACCACTTCTCTCTCTGTGTCCTCTTCTACTTGTTCTTTCATGAGGCTTGGGGTCCTTTGATCCTTTTTATTTAATTCTCTACTAACCCCATTTCCTTAGGCCTCAACTTATTCTTTGTCATTCTTATCCTCATCCTATTTGTTATACTCCACATCTCCTTCTTCCTCAGAATAATATACCTCATAGACTGGATGATCTTCACCTCCTTCAATATCATCATCATCCCTGTCGCTGATGTAGGCATCTAGAATATCCATCTTTACTAAATCTACCTCATCTGTCACCTTCTGCTTCTTTCTTACTGGGGATTCAAGTACAAAAGATTCTCCTTTTTCTCTCTTTGATATGTGATGCCTCCCTTGGTGAGACTTATTGGGTGAGTTGCTCTTTGTGCACCAACACCTCTTCTTTTGGGGTTTTTGTCTTGACATGAGACTTTTTTCTCCATGTGTAAGTACTAGTCTTAGCGCTTACTTTCTAGCATGCCCACCAATTGTGTGGTTTGAACACTTGTTACCTTCTTCTCCTATACCTCTTCTCTTTCTCTCTTCTTTGGCGTGACCTTCTTCCTTCCTGTAGGGCATTGAGGAATGGAGACATCACTCTCAAAGTAAGCTCCCTTTTTAAATTTTAGCCTTATGCATAGATACACCCTTGTTGCGGTCCTCCCTACAATCGGCATCGTTAAAGGCTTCATCATTTGTACTTCATGAGAGACATATTTCTCCACATATGCACACTTCTTTGGGTAGATGAGATTTCGACACAACTCGTGGTGATTTAGATCTACCTCACTAAGGTTAAACCTTAGTTTCTTGGCCTCCTTAAATTGATTGACTCTGGCTTGGAAGTATTATGCAGTGAAAGAGAAGGGTAGCTTACACCATCGACTCATAGTCCCATCTGTCAATGTAAATATGCCAATGCAGAAATGTTGATACATTGCAAACTTTGGATCTCCATCCATGAGTGCTGGTAACTAATTTGAGACCCTCCATTCTACTCTGAATGCTTTTCACATTCACTTGTACCACTTTTCCAAGCATTCCTTATGAGAGGTTGTCATGGTTTCACAAGTGTACTTTGCAAACCTTTTACGAGTGAGGGATACTCTTCTGGATACTCCCAAACAAACTTTTTTGACCCATTGGGCACTCCAATATCTGAAAATATAATGGTGAGGAGGACATTACTGAATAATATTTTTTCTCACTCTTACACTATGCTTATGATCTCATCCGCGATAAAAGTGGACAAGTTATAAATTAGTCCTTCTGATAACTTCTGGCATACATTTAGCCATGTATTGTTCACTTATATCCATCATTCCTAATCATTGAGCTTGGTCACAAGGCATGTGGCCATCCTCATTACAGGGTATAGAATCTTGGTGATGTCAAATTATCATGACCCCTTCTTGTAGTCATACATGGCTACAGTCTCCTTGATAGCCTCCTTGTTGCTCAGATCATCATCTATGCTATCTCCTTCACAAATGAGGCCTATGAAATTAGATATCAGTTACAGCGTTATGCACATATTATGTCCCACAAAATAAAATTGATCCTCATGCACATATGACATCAACCATTTATAAAGGTGCCCAGGCTTGCCAAAGTAAGGCAACTCATATAATTGCAATAATCTATCCTTCTCTAATTTAACCTTCATGTCATCGCTGTAAATGGGCATTCCATCTAGCGGTCATCTTTTTAGCTATAAGGACCAAATCTAATGCCATTTATTTCTCAGTTGTGCTTGTGTGATGGTTGTAATCACTCATGATCATCTTTCACAAGTGTGACTCCCACCCTTTTCCTAGCAATACCCCATTTGGGTACTACATTTCTGCGTACCACTCTTCGTTGGTGCTCGCGACAGAAGTTTTTTTCTTTCCTTGTCCCTTTCCCTTTGTTGTTTTTGGTGAAATGGTTGGTTTCTTTGGTACCATTCTTGTGGTTAGGATAAACTTATAACTCCTTCTCCTTTCTCTACTCTACTACTATACTCAATCCCAAAGCTCACTCTTGCGAAGAAATCCTTTTTCCTTCATGCCCTAGCTGTCAAACCCTAACTGGGAAATCCTTCCACAAGACTGTGCTCCTCAACCAACTTTCCCCACGCCTGAGTACTCCTTCCACTTTGGTTTTCAGATCTCATCTATCCACGCTCTTTAGATCTCTCTGATTCTTCTTCACACAAATCTCTCTGAATGCCCTAGTTCACGAGAGCTTCTTTTACTTTGTAATCGCAAGGTAAAATAATGATGCTGCCTGAATTTCATATTTATATCTTTTCCTTCTTTCTAGCATTAAATGTTATACCACCTACCACCATAATTGACACTAAATGTGACTTTCTCCACTAAGCTGACTTAAGGTGCCCTTACCCATGCGCCGCATCCTATGCAAAAAACATTTACAACCTTTTGGTGCATAAAAATCCAATTTGACCGAAGACTCTTACGCGCACGTCTACAATGCCGAAGGTACTTCTTCTGTCCTTTACCCAATTTTTGCTCCTTTACAACCTTTTGGCGTGTAAAAATACAATCCGATCGAAGACTCTTACATGCATGTCTACAAAACTGAAGGCACTTCTTCTGTCATTTACCCACTTTTTTCCCTCACCTACCTCATGTTGTTCCTGTGCTCTTCATCCTTTATACATGGTATTTTTTATAGCCTTGACACCATACTTTATCATCCATTATTTCCTCACGCACTTTCTCAACCTTACATGCTTCATTCTATTGGGCCACTCAACTTGTATTGTAAGACTATACTTTGCTTTGTATTACTCCACCCCACACTAAAATATATGCGTGGTCCTCTGTGCATACAAAACCTTGGAAAAATAATGTGGTTACTAATGCACAAGGTGCAAAAAAGAAAAAGAAGAAAGGAACAAGCAACGAGAAAGGGAAACACAAGAAAAAAAAACATAAAGGGAAATTCTAGACTAGTTGGCAATACTACCTTATTACAAACACCAAGAAGACTTATTTATAGTAGGACTTTAGCCTACTCCCATTAAAGTAACCTGGTAATCTCATCCCATCTAGCACTTGTAACTAGAAAGTGCCTAAATCAAGAATGTACGAGATGATGTAGGGTCCCCACAATTGGAATTTCAACTTCCCAAGATTGCAAAGATACTTGGAATCATACAACAACACCATCTACCCAATCTCAAACTTCTTGTTCTTGATATGATGATCATGTCATGACTTTTTTCATTATTTTTTTGTCTTCTGACTCCATCTAGCAAATGATTTCCTTTTGTCTAATTGCATCAACTTATCAATTCTCTCTTCTAGTGCTTACTCATTAGCTAACCCTCCTACGTGCGTTATATGCAGCGATGGTAACATGAATTCAACTAGTAAAATAGCCTCCATGCTAAACACCAATTGAAATGGTGTGGCCTTGTTCAACCTCTTGTAGGTTGTCTTATATTCCCATATAATAGATGATAATTTTTCATCCCAATCCTGTCTTCCAACGTCACATATCTTAGTCAACGTGTGACTTAGTATTTTGTTAAATGCCTCAGTAGTTCCATTTACTTGAGGGTGATAGGGGGTAGTCTTGTGATGGGCCACCATAAATTTTGCTAACAGAATCCTAAAAATTTCATTGATAAAGTGTGTATCTCTATCACTTGTTAAAATTAAAGGACAACCATACTTACTGATTATGTTTTCCCATAAAAATATAGCAGTTGTCACTGCGGTGCAATCTTTTATCGGCATTGCCTCTACCCACTGTGTCAAGTAGTCAGTGAAAGTAATGATATACCGTGAACTATTCCTTTGCGTGGCTAGCGAAATTGGCCCTACAAAGTTGATTTCCCATTTTTCAAATGGTTCTACACTGGCTAATGGTCACAAGGGCATTTCATCTCTCTTTCTAGGTTTTTTAAGGTGTTGGTAATGTTCACAGGCCTTGTAAAACTCAACACAATCTTGGTAGATGGTTTTCCACCAAATCCTTACTAGTAAAGTCTTCCGCATGGTAGCATTTCCTGCATCGTGTCCTCCTGCAATCCCACCATGTGTTTCCTCCATAATTGTCACATGCTCATGATCCAATAAGCATCAGCACAGAACCTCATCATGACCCAACTTATACAAGTCTCCACTAATCAACATGTAGGGTGTGATTCCTATTGATAACTGTTTTCTCTCCAAATCCTTCATCTCTTCCGGTGCCACACCTATTTTTAAGAACACCGTGATATTTTCCAAGTCTGAGGGCATACACCGCAACCTAAATAGTTGCGTGTATGGCATGGTATCCTCAATTCTTTACAGGTCCTCCCTTGAGTTAATCCTTGATAAGTGGTCAAGTCTTGTATTTCTTTTTCCTAGTTTCACAACCATTGTGAACTCAAACTCTTGAAACAATAGGACCCAATGGCATATGCACCCTTGCAACATGGGATTGTTGACTAATTACTTCAATGCCATGTGGTCCGTGTAGAATATAAATGGTGTAGCCAATAGATACTTCCTGAACTTGTGTAGTGCATAGATCATGGACAATGTTTTGTGCTCAGTAGTTATGTAATTATGTTTTGTTGGTGTCAACTTCCTACTTGCAAAACACAAGGGATGATCAACAATTCCCTCACCAAGTTGTGCTAGTACTACTCCCATATATGCCCCTGAGGCATCAACATGCACATGGAAAGGCTTATCCCAAGAAGGAAAACGGAATATGGATGGCGTAATGAGCCTATCATTCAAAGTGTCAAATTCCTTCTGTTGTGCCTCTCCCCAATGGAAGGAACTCTTATGTTTTAATAATTCCTCCAAGGGCATGGTGATCTTGGCATACCCCTTGATGAATTTCCAATAATACCTTGTATGACCAAGGAATCCACACATTGAACTTTTATTAGTAGGCTTCCCTAATCCCACAATAACTATAATTTTTGCAGGATCCACTAGTAAGCCTTCTTTTCATATAATGTGTCCTAATAGGGTTCCAAATGGAGCAGCAAAAACACATTTCTTAATGTTAAAGGATATCCTCAATTTCTGACATCTCTCAAACATTAGCCTCAAATTTTCAAAAATGTCTTTCACCAATCCATACACAATCCACTCATCCAGGTAAACTTAAAGAAATTTATGGATGAAGTCTTGAAATTCTTGTACCATGATGTGCGAGAACACAACAGGCACATTCATCAATCCAAAATGCATAACCGTGTAGGTAATAAGTCCCCATTCAGTGGAAAAAGTTTTCTTTCTCTAGTCTTTCTTTGCAATCCTGACTTGGTGATACCCTAAGAACCCATCTGTGAAAGAGTAGACTTTACACCCGGCTACTCCCTCTAAAATTTCTTCAGTAAAGGGGGGTGGAAAAGGATTGATGACACATACTGCATTTAGATATTTGTAGTCAACATAGATCCTTATCCTACCATCCTTCTTGATATTGATGACTATTGGGCTTATCCATTCTGATTCTTACACTACCTTAATGATACCAGATACTATCATCTTTTCTATTTCTTCCTTGGCCCGTATGCATAAATTTGGATTCATCCGATAAGGCCTCTTTCGAATAGGGTTCGCACCTTCCTTCAACTTGATCTTCATCTCCCCTAAGGAATGGTGAACACCTTTGACTTCATGGTGCCCTTGAGGGAACAAATATTGGATCTCGTATAACAGATAAATGTCCTTTGAAACTTATTTTTCTGACCAATAGTCCCCAATGATAGCTTTATTAGGTTTTGTCTCCATCTCAATGTTAACCTTCTTTATTTTTAAGGGCTCATGGTAGGTGCATTCTCACTCATCAGCATTGTCTATGAATTCATGCATACCTTAAGAATGGCTAACATCCAAAGTTTCCATCTCTTCTCCATCTACTACATAGACCATTTTTCCTTTTTCTTTTTCTATGCACGCGTGTTCAAGCTACACTTCCTTTGATTCTTCTTCACTGAGGTGCATCTCCAAATTAGGCTCACCCAACAACTCCAATAGCCTATCCTCTACCATAACACTATCTCCTATCATAAGGCACTTGATTATGGGTAACGCCCTATCTACTGATGGCTTGGTACTCCTATACTCAAAAGCTTGAATGAGATCAACCACCAACTCCTGCCAATTACCCATTCAATGATGCATCTCGAAATGAACATACCAAGCACTCACACAACTTTGTAAGATGGAATACAAATTATGCACTCATAAATAAGGTGGTAACGATTCCACACTTCCCATCTAGGCCTTCTCACACACTTGGATATGAAATGAGGTAGTGTCTTTACCATGGTAGTCCTGTATGACTGTGGGCACATTTCTCTTGGAGAACCTTACATAGAATGTGATTATTACTTTGTGCCATTATAGAAGGCTCTCTCGATGTGTATCCCACTATCACGCTACTGTTTTGAGTAGGTTACAATTGAGTATTCCTCTTCTCTCGTCTTCATTCTTCCACTAAGCCTCTATTTCTCACAAGAAAATTTCAGGGTATGCTCCTCCAGAATAACTTGGCAAATTCTTCCCTCCTAGGCACTTGACTGAGTGCACATTTGTTATTCTTGTTATAGATCCCCTCAATCGTCACTCATCAACTCATAAGTCCCATCACCCAATTTTCACATGCCATGCTAGTGGTATAACTCAAGGACTAAGCATCTTCAGATTGGATAACTCCCTCTGTGGGATGAATTTTCTCAAGATCTCTAATGGAGCGCACATAGATTTTGTTAAGGAATCATTCTCCTAAGGGCTTAGTATGGGGTGCTGAATTCCCATCTGTCAAAGGGATGATCACCCTTTCTTCTTTGTTTTCAAATATGATATACCCTTTTTTAAACCGCAGGTCGCCATTTCTCTTGTAACAATGTGGGAGCCCAAGAAATGCTAGAAATTTGTCTACCTCAGCAAGCACCAAGACTTCAAAGTCTCCAGTGAACTTGGCCCCATAGATGGTGTTAAATGCATCCTTCAGGAATCCAATGGGCATTGCATTAGTCTTTCTTTCCAAATACATCACATTCAACGATGGTTGTGACCCCGGCCTTCCCATATGATTCTAGACATCTAAGGTAAGAACATTGACTTATGCTCCCGTGTCAATGAGGATATTACTCAGAAGCCATCCATCAATAAGTGCATTCAAATTAATATCCTATCATAGTGAAGGCTATGAGGAGGACGGTTTACATGCAAAACCCTACCTTTCATGATCTCTTCTCTGGTGCGTTGTACCTTCTCTCTAAACGTTTGCCGGTTAAGAAGAAACTGCTACCGTGTTACCCTTTTAACCCCAAAACAACCTTATTCTCAAGGTTTGCAGAATTTGGAAAAATACTGAAAAATTTGGAAGAAAAACATTTAGCACATTCCAGGAGATATCGTATCTTCTGAGACTGAATTCAGCGAGAACACACATCAAGGAAGGGATCGAGCATGTTTTCCTAACACAAGCCCACCCTAGCCATGATATGATCTACCAAGAAAACTGGAATGTACATGCAGACCATATAGAAAGCTTTCCTTTAGTTGGTGACCATTGAGCCTTCAGACCTCTCATCAACACCTCCATCCCTAACTCACAGGCATCAGGACCAGAAATCAAAGTAAGAGTAAACATTATACTTCTCTGGTTCATTCCATTCATCATTATATTAGCATCTATTATTTACCTAGCCAACCATTGACCTCCTCCAACACTAACCCCTCCATATACCCTATTAAAAACCTCACCATATCCCACACAAATGCACCCAATACGTCATCTCTTGATCAACCAAAGTCCGCTTGTCAATCACAAAGGAGACCTAAAATCTCAATACTGTGTCTATCCCAGTTTTCCACAATAACCGACACCGTTCACCTAAATGCATGTCAGTCACCTCCTAACTGACATTGGTCCGTATTTTCCCATTACAACTAGAACAGGACTACCCACCTAATTCCCTCTCACCCTCATTCACTTGTGATCTACCTGAGACCTCTGTCAAGACCTCAAGAGACCCAGAACTAGTGTTTAACCTTCGGATCATATTCTAACCTAGCTTGTTACATTAGATCTGATTCCTGATTGCTTTGTGTTTTAAGTGAGTACGTAATCATGACATACAATAGGTTTTACATTATTACCACATTAAAATGGTTTTTAAAACAGGATTGACAGCATTAGGAAAGTATCACACTTCCAGATCTAGCATATGCTTGGGAGTTCACTCATGTAGTGTTTAAATTTTGCTGGGTCTTGCTATGCATTACAGGTGGTAGTTACTCACTAGCAAAAGGAGGCTTAATATAGCTATGGATTAGAAGTCATCTTGCGTTTGTACAACCCATCAACCAACATTAAAACAAGTACTCCTCATACGTCCATTACCCTATTGTTCATCAAACTTCTTTTTTAAGGAAAAGGGAAACGATATAGAATCAAGTGAAACGTTCCTGGCACGCCTCGTGCGGGGACTACTATGGGGTCCTTGCATTTCATCACCTAGGAAAATTTGTGTTTTTCCCTTATGAAAAAAAATTAAAAAAACACATTAATTTTCTTCATTGGTAACCCACCTTTATTTTCTATTTGCTCTAAAGGAACCTTTCTTTTGGTTGTAATTAATAAAAGAACCATTTCTCGGTTTTTACATTATAGTAGTGAAAGAGAATCCCTATTCTCTTCATACTTTTATGTCATCAACTTCACACTTAGATTTGGGCTTCAAAAATCGGCATTTGCATCTGATTTATCACATTAGCTCACATTAAATTGCGGGCAACCTAGTACGTGGAAGTCATGACCAGCTGATGGTTGAAAAAATGGGGGGAACCGTATATAAAGTACTTCTTTCCTCTCTCTCTAAGGCTACAAAACCTCACAAAAATTGAAAAAAAACACATTCTTCAACACATATCCTAGAAGAATTGTAGGTGATCACATGATCACAGAACAGTGGGCACCCAACTTGCTGCTTTGTCAAGTCATACTTTAGAGCGAGGCCGCCCCCACCATAACATACCAAAAACCTCACCTTTTACGATCTCATTCTTTGTAGGACGCCATCCTCACCAAAAACAACTCTATCTAAAAATTCATGTGTCAGTCTTAAATAGCATAAGCTAAACAAACAATTAGAAAAAAAGCGAACTCCTAGGATCCATTTCTTAGGTTTTTGCGGTCTTATGTTTTGAGGAGAGAGATATTTCTTCATTTGTCTGCTCATCCTTGCATTCTCATCATCAAGCTGGTGTATTCAGTTCCACCTGTGTGTTCCTAGGCCCTATCATAATATTCCTAGAATTTTGGGTTCTGTTTTACATTCAGATTTTAATTCACAACCATTTCTTTCATCACTGTTGCAATTTCCCAGTACACTGTCATCAGTTCTCCACCAACCAGATCGGTTCTAGGTCCTTTTGTTAAACCTAACAAAAGGGACAGTTTATTCATTTTCTTTCACTTTCAGTTCTACTGTCATTGCCATCATTCCCATTGACATTGTAAAACACCATCAACAATTTTTGGGCATACTTGTCATATTGACCTCCTAACTAGTTTTTTTCACTCACTGACCCTTTCTACAGTGACCGTCAACGGTTACCCCTAACCAACATTCACTTTTCCTTAAACTATCATCACTTAGCCTATTTTCACTTTCTAACCCACCATTGGCACCTAATTCCACTTTTTAGCATCAGATTCCATTGTTCTTGGTGTTTTCTATGCCATTTACATAGAAGCAACCCTACCTGAATCAGTAACTGGTTTCACATGGTGTTGCCTAAAGGAAAAAAAAACAAAATTGCACTCGTAGTTCATGCCAATTGTCAAGCACTCCCCCTATTCCTTCCCACTGTTCCTTTTTATAACCGCCATGGATTCCCATCCCACCTAATCACTATCACTACTGGGAGATGAGGAAATTCGCAGGGACTCCTTGACCAAACCCCTGTCGGCCTTACAGTTTTACCTTTCCCACTCATCCACATTGAGATCCTCAGTTAGTTGATATATGACATGCCCGTAATCATATCCCCCTGACTCTTGGGTCCCACTCTTACATCGGACTCCATATAGCTCGTGCGACCTACATCTAACCTTACCCCCAGTTTTTTTCAAAGTTATAATCATATACCCGTTATGATTGTCAACGTCTGTCCACCCTCCGTTCTACCCCTGCCACATCAACCATACCCTTGATACTACCCAAAATGTAAACCTCATCCACCCCTAAGTCTCACAACATACCAGAGCTACACTACCACCCGCCTGGGTCGGTGACCCCTACCCCCTACCCCCTTTCAGAATGTGTCCTTTTCCATTCCAATATCGTTAACCTCATGGCCACTAGGGTACCATCAACCCTTCCACCCCTCCATATCATACTATCACAGCCTCTTGTTTCTCATTAATTCCACCTCAGGGTCATGTACCGCACTGTTTCACTTTCCTTCTTCCCAATCAACCTACATTGCAGCAACCATACACGAGAGTGCCCCACCCATTATGCCCAAAACCACCCTCCCACATGCGATAGAGGCACCTATCCTCTAACCTACCAAACACCTAATCAAATTATGTTGGAAAAGGAAACGGTTTCTAGCTCCCGCAATTTTCACACATAACCTGACACCGGTTACACGTCTACTCTGTCAGTCTACTCCTTAACTGAACATTGGCCCTGTCATTTTCCCCCATACACCTAGAACATTGACCTACCCACTCTAATTCCCTCCTCCCCCCGCCATTCACCTGTGATCTACCTGAGACCTCTGTCAGACCTCAAGAGACCCAGAACTAGTTATTTAACCTTCGGATCCTATTCTAACCTAGCTTGTTACATTAGATCTATTTCTTATTGTGTTTTAAGTGAGATACGTAAATCATTTTGAATTACAATAGGTTTTACCTTATTTACCACATTAAATTGTTTAAAACAGTGGATTGACAGCCATCTAGGAAGTATCACACTTCCCAGATCTAGCATATGCTTGGTAGTTCACTACATGTATTGTTTAAATTTTTCTGGTGGTCTTGCTATGCATTACAGGTAGTTCCTCCTAGCCAAAAGGAGGCTCTCATAATCAGCTATGGATTCAGAAGTCATATGCGTGTAACAACCCATCAACCAACATTAAAACAAGTACTCCTCCTACGTCCATTACCCTATCTGTTTCATCAATACTTCAAGGAAACGATATAGAATCAAGTGAAACATTTTGGCACGCTCAGTGGGACTAATATGGGGTTCCTTGCATTTCATTCATTCCTAGGAAAATTTGTGTTTTTTTTCCCTTCTGAAAAAAATACACATTAATTTTCTTCCTTGGTAACCCACCTTTCTTTCTATTTGCTCTAAAGGAAACCTTTCTTTTGGTGTAATTAAAAAGAACCATTTCTTCGTGTTTTCTACATTATAGTGAAAGAGAATCCCTCTTCCTCTTCATACTTTTATGTCATCCAACTTCACACTTAGATTTGGGCTTCAAAATCAGTGCATTGCATTCTGATTTATCACATTAGCTCACATTAATTGAGGGCAACCTATACGCTGGAAGTCATGACCAGCTGATGGTTGAAAAATGAACCGTAGAAAGTACTTTCTTTCTCTCTCTCTCTCTAAGTCTTACAAAACCTCACAAAAATTGAAAATACACACATTCTTAAACAACATATTACCTAGAAGAAGTTGTAGGTGATCACATGATCACAGAACAGTGGGCACCCAACTTGCTGCTTTGTCAAGTCATACTTTAGAGCGAGGCCCGCCCCCACCATAACATACCTAAAACCTCACCTTTTAGATCTCATTCTTTGTAGGAAGCCATCCTCACCAAAAAAATCTATCTAAAAATTCATGTGTCAGTCCTTAAATAGCATAAGCTAAACAAACATATTAGAAAAGGAACTCCTAGGATCACATTTTTCTTAGTGTTTTTGCTTGTCTTATGTTTTGAGGAGAGAGATAATGTTCTTCATTTTTCTTGCTCATCCTTGCATTCTCCTCATCATAGCTGGTGTATTCCAGCTTCACCTGTGTGTTCCTAGGCCCTATCATCATCATTCCTAGAATTTTGGGTCTGATTTTACATCAGATTTTAATTCACAACCACTTTTCTTTCATCACTGTTTCAATTTCACAGTAACTGTCATCAGTTATACCCAACCAGCATCGGTTCTAGGTCCTTTTGTTAACCTAACCAAAAGGACATTTTATTCATTTTCTTTCACTTTTCACAGTCCCTGTCATTGCCATCATTCCCATTGACATTGTAAAACACCATCAAATTTGGCATACTTGTCATATTTGACCTCCTACCTAGTTTTTCACTCACTGACCATTTTCTACAGTGACCGGCAACGGTTACCCCTAACCAACATCAATTTTCCTTAACTAGCATCACTTAGCCTATTTCACTTTCTAACCCACCATTTGGCACCTAATCCACTTTTTAGCATCAGATTCATTTGTTCTTGTTGTTTTCTATGCCATTTACATAGAAGCAACCCTACCTGATCAGTACTGGTTCACATGGTGTTGACCTAAAGACAAGAAATTGCACTCGTATTTCATGCCAATTGTCAACCACTCCCACCTAGTCCTTCACCACGTTCCTTTTTATAACCAGCCATGGATCCCATCCAACCTATCACTATCACTACTGGAGATGAGGAATTCGCATGACTCCTTGACCAAAACCCTGTCGCCTTACAGTTTTACCTTTCCCACTCATCCACTTGAGATGCCTCAGGTTAGTTGATATATGACATGCCCGTATCTATCCCCCTGACTCTTTGTTCCCACTCTTACATCGGCTCCATATAGCTCTGTGCTACCTACATCTACCTTACCCCCAGTTGTTTCAAAGTTATATCATATACCCGTTATGATTGTCACGTCTGCCACCTCCGTTACCCATGCCACATCAACCATACCCTTGATAACTACCCAAAATGTAACCTCATCCACCCCTAATGTCTCACACATACCCATAGCTACACTACCACCTCCTGGGTCGGTGACCCCTACCCCTTTTCAGAATGTGGTCCTTTCCATTCCAATATCGTTAACCTCATTGCCACTAGGGTTACCTCAACCCTTCCACCTCCATATACATACTATCAGCAGCCTCTTGTTTCCTCCATTATTCACTCAGGGTATGTACCCACTGTTTCACTTCCTTCTTCCCAATCAACCTACATGGCAGCACCATACACTAGAGTGCCACACCCATTATATGCCCAAAACCAACCCTCTCATGCTATAGGAGGCACCTAATCATCGTAACCTACCAACAACCTAATCAAATTAATGTTGGAAAAGGAATCGGTTTCTAGCTCCCGCAATACTCTCACCTACGACGATATTTGCAATGAGCCCATCCAACCATCCATTCCTATCCGCCCATACCTCGTGCATTGGGAAATGCCTAAATTCAATCATTTTAATAGAAAATAAGATCCACAATAGTATTTGCAGTCGTTCAAACATGAGTGTTATCTGATCGCTCACGATGATGCCTTGCTCTTGAGAACCTTTCCCATGTCTTTGACTGGACCTGCATCAGATCGGTATAGTGGGTTACCTAGACACTCCATATTCTCATTTAATCAGGTAGCCCAAGCCTTCTTAGATCATTTCTCTATCAGTATCATCAAGAAGGTTACCATGACTAACCTATACTCCACACGTTAGTATGAGGACGAATCTATTGTAGATTTTGTCGCTCATTGGCGTAGCTTGATCAACCAACTCACCTTCCAACTGCCACAAATATATTTCATCAAGATCTTCACATGGCCTTGTGCTAGACATATCTCATCGACCTTGCAGGTCCAAACCTTCCGAACATTTGATGAAGCATTCACTATGGCATGAAAGTTAGAGATTCAGGCCATCAAAGAGAAGAAAATCCAATTACGCAATAAGAATTCAGCATTCAAGTCGAATGATACCTCTTCTTATTCCAAACCACAAAACAATTATTCAAAGGCTAAGGGCACCACTAACGTAGTGGTACTCAAGGCCAGCCTAGCTCATCTATCAAATCAAGCTACCCCCTCAACTAATCTCTCACCCGTCAAAATTTTTCAATTCAAACGAGAGCAATGGAAATACACCCCAATTAGGGAACCTTACTCTTCTGTCTTAGAAAAGCTTATCAAAGCCGGAGCCATCACTCTTCCACCCATAAAACCACACACTGGTTTTGACCCTGCTCGCCCCATGCCCGCATGGTATAAAGAACATGACTTCTATAACTATCATTGAGTAAAGGGTCATAGTGACAAAAATTGTATCACTTTCAAAAATATTTTCAAAGAAATGCTTGAGAAAGGTGAGTTAACCGTGAATAATCCTAATGTACCTACCAACCAAAACCTACACATCTTCAAGAAACCATTTCCCAACCATGCCCCTTCGTATGATTAAACTAGTGAGACCTCAACTCGTGATACCCATACTCGCAAGGTCCACGCTATCTTTAATGACATACCTGTTGCCTCCCAATTACCTCACATTCCTTCTATAGAGGAAATCCTAGCATGAAGTCCTCCTTCCGCATAAGAACCAACCTCCCATGTTCCTTCACCCACATAGGTACATCTTTCATCTCCTTCATCACCTATGGAGGAGTCTTCCACTAACATCAAGACCATTTCACCTTTGGCTTCTCCACTTAGAGAAATTTTACCCATAGTACCTCCTCCACCCATAGAGGAGCACCCATTACCTCCTCCACCCACAAAGGAGCACCTATCCATTCCTCCACTTACAGAGGAGCTCCCATCACCTTCTACACCTACCATAGACCCAGTTGAGATACCTTTGCCTCTTGGTGAGCATTCTCCATTTGCTACCCAAAATCTTGCAGACCTACTTTCGAATCTCTTACCCACAGAAGATGAAGCTAGAAAATTTCTCGTCTCTAAGACACATTTTACAGGAATTGCCATGAGGTCCTCATCAACTCCACCTATAGACATTCCATTCTCACATTTTTCCAATCACTTAGATTATGTGGATAGAGCCTTACTATGGGGATGCCTTTTGCTTCCTGTCTCAATGCAGATGCAGAGGTCACTTGCCAATACATCCACTATCTACCCAAAAATATTTCGACCAATCAAACCAAGCACAACCACATCTATCAAAAATCCTTCCACGACACCTGTCATAGCTCAAACCACATCCTTACCCATAGCCTGATCTATATCTACACCCAAACCCACACCTATGACATCATCTTTGGCTAAACCTATTACCAATTTAGGGGTCACACTGACTACCAGTCTTACTCATCCACCTATCAAACTAGATTTAGCTACATCCTCCAAAAACAACACAACACCTATTATGACACCTAAACAGAATCACCACACCCATAGAACTCATACCTCAGCTGCGCTAATCATACCTACACCTGACCCATCCATCTTAGGATCTCAGATTCCCCACATGGTCAAGAAACCTCCACCCACCAATAAACCAAAAAACATAACAACCCATTCCTTCCTCACAAACCTCTAACCTACCAAGACACCCAACATGACTTACACCCACACCTGCAACATCTTCACCACCCATACCTCCAATACCCTTAGTTATTGCTTCACTACCCACTACACTTCAGTCACTGTGTCTCACACCCCAAACATGACCTGCATCATCTACCTTCATAGCACCCCCATTATCCCCATGGGTAACTTGCCTTCTTCCCCCATTTACTTTTCCTTCTATACCTCGTACACCCATATCACCTTTACCCAAGAAGGTGTAATCCAAAAAAAAAATTCCACTACCCCATAATAAGGTAGTCAAAACAACCACACACCCTCCTACTCATTCACCTACTATACCCATAACTAAACCAACACGACCAACACCCAAAACCATGCCAACACCCAAACCCATAGCTTAAAACACTTTTCCTCTTCCAAAATTTGTTCCTCAATAATCAACCACACCTACGCCCAAAGCCATGCTCACTTCCCATTACGATCCACTAGTAGGGTCCTATGCCAAAATTTTAACCAACCTCCTTGAGACTTCTATCATCACATTACCGCCACTCAGACCTTACGACCCCCTCAAACCCAAGCAAAAAGGGTTTGATGATAGTAAAATTTGTGCCTACCATCATGTGCCAGGGCATGATGTGGAAAATTGTAAGGCCTTGAAAACCGTCCTTATCCAGTTGTGTCCCCTAGAAGCCAACTTTGACAATGAAGACCTTCTCGATGAGGATCTTGCTTCACCAACACCCATTCCCACAATACCCACTCAACAACCACAATCTCCACCCTCGTAGCTCCTAGAGCCACCCCAATATTTGAAATTAACATGGTTCACATCAGAGAACTTTCCACGCCACCACCCAAATGTCATTGCACCTAACTCACCTCAAAGGGTTTTTCTCCTCTAGTAGGTTTTTTCCCGTTGTGTCATTATACCACTCACCCTATACCTTCTCCATTTCACAACTCCCCTCAAATCAACATGATACACATCACTACACATGCTCAGAAGTATAAGGGCACAGAAAAGGCAACTAACCCACCAACTAATCCTATACCCAACATACCATCTTCACCCATACCTAAAATCACTATCTGTGGCCCTATGTATCCCATTTCTAACAGCGTCACACATCGCACCATGCTCAAACAATTACACCAATATCCCCTCAAAATGTCCTTATATGACCTCATCCAAACCTCACAATCCCATTGTCAAGCTCTCATGGAGGTTCTTCAATCTATTGAGGTTTTACCCAATGAACCTACACCCGTAGCCTCCATTATCACACCCCATCATGTAGCCTCTCTCACTAAATTACCACCTTCATCTTCACCCCCACCCTATTCACCAAGTAGCCTCCCTTAGATTTTCAGAAGAATAGATCATGCGCCACACCAAAATGATGACCCAGACCCAGCCCTCTTCATCTATGTCCACATCGATGACATACGGATACACCATGTGATGACTGATGGGGACGCTAACATTAATATCATCTCATCCCATGCATTCACTCAAATGCGCATACCTGACGATTGCATGCATAAACATCCTAGTCATGTTGCATTCATTCACATGGATGATATCACCTCTACACTAGGCACCATCATCCTCCACATTCGTGTGGGCCCCCACACCATTCCAAAATTATTTTACGTCTTGGAGGGGGAATTTCAATATAACCTGTTGCTTGGAAGACCCTGGATTCATGTGTCATGGGTTGCGTTCCTTCCACTTTGCATCATTGTGTAAAGTTTGAACATGAAGGACACACCTATACCATTCCAGCTGACCCATCACCTTTTAAAACATGCAACATGCTTTACCGACCCAATGATGTGCTCATACCTATTAAGCCATCTACCTCCACAACCGCTACTTCTTCACCTACACCTCCACTTACTAGTACAGTCCGTTGCTTCTACCGCACATACCTCCTCCATTCCTACCGCTACCATAACCTCCATGGCTGACCCATCAGCTTCCCAATCCATTAACTCCACCTCCGCATCAACCTCTGACACATCATCCATTCCAGCTACCTACATACCAACCACTGATCCCTTGGAAGGTGTTTTTCAATGCCTCACTCTGGGGAGTACCACCTATATAGTGTCAACACATTCCTTACTCCATAAGAGTATGGAAGTATTCACCAACACCCTCGTTATGATCACCGTATAGGAGAAAATCTCCTGTATGGTCCCCCTCACCTTCGTACTAGTCTCACCTATGGGGGACTTGATACTACCACTTACACACCCAAACCACCGTCACAAACTCACCCCTTTTCTGCTGACTTCCAATCACTTACCAATCACCAGTTTCACCCCACACCTTCTTACACCGATGTGCATGGAAGGGTTTTGGTTTTGGATTTTATGAGCAAGGCCACCATACCATTATTCCATGTACCACCCGCAAACATAATGATTATAGTGGTATCGGATTTCCTGAACCACCTACCAAACAAGCCCGCATTGAACTCATTAAGGACACTAGCTCTTCTCCACCTTCTTCACCCACTCCACCTTCATCACCACCCTCACTGACGGAGTCGATGGATCCTGAATCTATCCTTCTTAACTTTTTTTTTCATAAAAACCATTTCCTTAGGGCCTCTGACTTATCAACATGAGGGAGAGGCCCCTTCCACTCTTCCCTTCCTGTATCCTGAAATGATCGATGACGAATACACCTTCAATTAACGTCATTCAATGTCAGGATGATGAATCTATACTCACCTACCTTGGTGCAGAAGACTCATATATTCATCGATTCGTTACCTTCTGAGATGCAAACCATGTTGAATGAATCGAATATCGAGATCAACATTCATACTCAGGATGACCCACACATCCTAAAGATCAAACAATCTTTAGATGCTACTAAACATGAAGCCATCACTTCTTTTCTCAAAGATCATAACCACACTTTCACTTGGTCTTACGTAGACATGCCTAGTATTGACCCCACCATAGTGGTCTCACAATATCGTAGCCGTTCCTGATGCCAAACCCATCAAACAAAAGCTGAGGAAAATGCACCCTCGCATTTCTCTTCTCGTCAAAGAAGAACTTCAGCACCTTCTTTCCATTTCCTTTATCTTACCCATTGATTATCCTCGTTGGATTTCTAACATTTTCCATGTCACTAAAGCGACAAGGGGGACTCCGCATTTGCATGGACTTCCATGACCTCAACCTAGCATGCCCAAAAGATGACTTTCCCTTACCCGGTATTGATCAACTAGTTGACCTTACCGCTGGTCACGAGATGCTATCACTCATGGATGGCTTCTCGGGTTATAACCAAATCCTACTTGCCCCAGAGGATCAACACAAAACCTCGGTCATCACCCCTTGGGGGACCTTTTGCTATCAAGTCATGTCTTTCGGCCTTAAAAATAGCTGGTGCCACATATCAACGGGCTATGACTTACATCTTCCATGACATCATGCATCGCATATTGGAAGATTACGTGGATGATCTCTTGGCAAAATCTAAATGCCGCTCTGAGCACCTAACCATCCTCAAAACCATCTTTGACCAGTCTCATTAAATATTACGTCCACCTTCAGCCTAAGAAGTGCGTCTTCGTGGTTCTCTTAGGAAAGCTCCTGGGATTTATCGTTTCCCTTCCTGGTATAGAGGTTGACCCTACTAAATTCAAGGCCATTCTGGAAATGCCTCCGCCTACTAACCTTAGACAACTCTGTAGCCTACAAGGTAAGTTACAATCTATTTGCCATTTCATTTCACAACTATCTGATCGATGTTAACCATTTCATCATCTGCTCAAGAAGGATGTCTCCTTTAAATGGGATGATGACTATCACAAAGATTTTGAGGCCCTAAAACAATACCTTCTCCAACCACCCATACTCATTCCACCTAAAGAAGATAAACCTTTTTACCTATAATATCCACTACTGATCACTCCTTGGGAGCCATGCTCACTCATCGTGATGAACAACATAGGGAGTAGGCAGTTTATTACATAAGCCATACTCTTTTGGACTATGAAACCCGATACAACCACCCTGAAAAAAATTTCTTAGCCTTAGTTTTCATTGCCACCAAACTCTGTCATTACCTACTCAACCAAAAAACCTATGTTGTGACCAACACCGATCCCTTACACTTCATGTATGCCAAATCTTATCAAAATCAGCATGCCGCATGATGGCTTATGATTTTAGCTGATCTTGACCTCGAATTCATTCATCAAAATTCCATCAAGGGCCAAGCTATCACTGACCAATTGGCTGACACACCTATTTCTAGGGATCAACCCTCTAATTTTGACTTTCTAGATGAGTCGATTACTACCCTTTCCTTGGATGAACCCCCTTACCAAATGACACTCTTCTTTGATGGTTCCAAGTGTCAGCGTGGGGTGGGGCTGGTATTATCCTCATTCCTCTTAAGGGTGAACCCATGCCTTTGTCTTTCAAATTATATTTTGAATGTACCAACAATATTTCCAAATACGAAGCGCTCGTACTAGGTCTCCAAGCCACCTATGCCCTAGATGTCAAATCAATCAACATCTTTGGTGATTCTCAATTGGTTCGTAAACCAAGTCAATGGTATGTACCAATGTCGTAACGAGATACTTCAAAAGTATAAACATCATGTAGACATACTTTTGACCACCTTTGATCGTTACACCCTTTAAACCATCCCACGTTCAACCAACAAGTTTACAGATACCATGGCCTGCTTAGCTTCCCAAATACCCACTTCACCCACTGATTCTACAATATTTGTCACCGTACAATGACTCCAATCACCTTCTTATTTACCTCATGATGTTTACTTGATCGGAACCACTACCCCTGACCTGAGTGACCTTTGGTACAAACAATACTCTGACTACCTTTCTCTCTCCATCTTACCTCCTGATCTCACCCGTAACGGACAACGTGCCTTCCTTAAAAAGGTCTCTCATTATGTCATTCTGGGGGGCCTCCTCTATAAGTGCATGGCTTTGATGGTATTCTCTTACGATGCCTCACAAGTTCTAAAATTCCTTATACCATTAAGGAAGTTCATGATGGCATATGTGGAGGTCACTTCAGTGGCCTTGCTGTTGCTAAGCGTATTCTTTGCCTGGGCTATTACTGGCCGACCCTTAACCATGATTGTTGCGACTACGTCAAACGTTGTGTAAAATTCCAACAACATTCCAATCTTCATCATACACCCAGTCATGCCTTACAGGTCGCTCGAGACCTTTGGTCCCTTCTCTCAATGGGGTTTGGATCTTGTCAGAGAAATCAATCCTCATTCTTCCCAATGCCATCAATGGATCATCACTGCTACCAAATACTATACAAAATGGGTGGAATCCATACCACTCATCTCCATGAAAGATGAGAAAATATGTGAGTTCATTAACCACCACATCATTTGTCACTTTGGTGTTCCTCATCGCCTCATCACTGAAAATGGAAAACAATTCAAAAACAAAACATTGCAAAAACTTTGTGATGCCTTCGGCATTCAGCTTAGTTTCTCATCACCTTATTACCCACAAACCAATGGCCAAGCCGAATCCACTAACAAAACCCTCAAAAAAATTCTTATGAAAGTGGTTGATGATACTGGGAAGGATTGGCATACACACATTCCTTTTTGCCCTGTGGGCATACCACACTAGTATTCACACTTCCACTGTGGCCACACCATTTTCTCTGGTCTACGGTATAGAGGCAGTCCTACCTCTCAAAGTCCAGATCCCTCACTCCACATTTCTCTCCATGACATGCTCAATGATGATGACTTTTAGTCAGGACCGTTTAGCACAGCTAGAGTTATTAGACGAATGTCGTCTTAACACTCTGGATCACCTTCAAGTTTACCAAAAATGTATCAAACGTGCCTACGACAAACGTGTCCATGAACGAACCTTCCAAGTTGGTGACCTTGTCTTGAAAGAAAATCAACATGTAACCAAAGAAGAAAAAAGTAAACGGGGAAAATTTTCTCCTAATTGGCTTGGACCATACATCGTGACTCATACCTATGGATCAGGTGCTTATCATTTATCTTCACTCGAATGGTAAACCTGAACCTGAGCCCCTTAACGCCTTGCATCTTTGACCATTCTATTGTTGACTTGTAGTCCTCCCTCACCTTTTGTCTCTTTCCATGCTCGTCCCTTGAGTGCTATTCACTTCATACACCTCACTAATGATTAAACAAGAATCATGTGAGTACCCGTCACTTGTTATCTTCTCTTGAATATGTGTACCACGGTGCTGCACATAGCATGATTCTCATGGATACTTTTCATCTACCTTTAGATGAGATCCCATGGTCATTTCACCTTGCCTTTTGAACAAGAGTCTTATTCTCCACCTTGGTCTTGTCCATGACTTCAAATACCTCACATGGGACCAAACTCCTTGAGTCAAAATTCCAATAAAAAGATGATGACTCCCTCAAAAGGAAATCTTCCTCTCGATAATTGCTGCTATAAATAGACTGCTCCCTAGAAGGACAACTATGTAAAGCTCTTAAAAAAAATTTAAAAAAAATGAGAGAAACTAAAGAGCAACCGAAGCTTTCCCACATCGATCAACTTCACAAAGACCTCAAGGAGTTAAATTTTCTTCATCCCATATAGACTTCCCGCATCGATCAGTCTATTTCAACTATAAGTCAAAACAACAACCTTTTGTCATGGACTTGCCCATTGTGACCTAGGTTCTCTTTGCCTGAAGTGCATGCTACCTATACCATATAAAAATTACCTACCTTTCACCCTTTTTACCATTCCCACTCCCATTTCCTATTGCCTCAAGGGACTTCTTAGAACTTAGACATTTGGTGATCATGTGACTACTTTTCACCGTAGAACAGTCCATCATGCAATGTCTTTAGGGTCTTACATTCATCACCTCCACCAAGGTGTGATTTACTCGGTATGATCCTACCCAACCAGGTGGCTTTATTCCCCCCCCCCTCTTTATCTTTTAACCATATTTGTTTACATTTTGATTACCTTATATAGGACTTGGTCCTCGATGCTTACTTTTGGGGTAATCTTCTTCTTTTGTCACAATCGCCCTCACCTACATCACTTTACCTATAATCTACCCACACCTAACAAACCTAAACCCACAACATTCCTAAAACCTACCAACTCATTTTCATACCTCCTCATATTCTTCCCTAGCTCATGGGAGAACTACATCGGCCTGAGGTCCCTTTTCACCCAGGACTATGTAGGCAGCACTCCGAGGGCATGGGGCCCTTGGAGGTTAGCTTGGCCATCCTCTACCCTAAAAAATTCATCTTCCATGTGCCTCACATTACATCACACCTCACTTAGTTTCCCTTTTATACCCAAAATTGGAAATTAAACCACATACATAACAAGTTGTTTCATATTTTAAACATTATCACAACATACATTTATTATGCCTACCATTTCTCTATCATCACTATGCATAGATTATACCACATCTCACATATGACCCATATTATCATTCATTGCATAAAATAATGAATCACCACTTCACCTACTTTCGACTCAACCATGCCTAAATCAACCACCAAACTCTAAACCATGCCTAACAAACCCTATAACCTGACTCAATCCATGCCTATAACCTGACTCAACCATGCCTAAACCAACCTGACTCAATCCATGCCTAACCAACCTGACTCGATCCATCCTATGACCTAACTCAATCCATGCCTAACCATCTGACTCCATCCATCATGCCTAACTCAACCACTGACTCAATCCATGCCTAAATTAACCTGAATCGATCCATTCCTATACCAACCTGAAATCATGCCTAACTCACCTAATTTTCCATATCATCCATCAAATTCATTCATAAAACAATAAAAAAATACCATGTATCTCATAAACACATCAACAAATCAAATCATACCATGTATCTCATCATATAAATAAATCAATGTGTATCTCAAATATACATGGCTATCTCATCATGTCCATCATCTCAAAATCATTGGCACACAGGCCGATATACAATATAAAATGTCATCGGCATGCAGATCGGTCTCATATATACAATAAAATAATGACATCAATACAAAATCTCTTTAGGCACGAAGGTTGGTATATGCTCGAAATATACAAAAATAACTCATACATCCTCATTATCTTCAGCACACAGGCCAGTATGTGATCAACTAATAAAACTATCTCTCAGCACGCATGTCTAGTATATAATCACACAATAACTATCATACATCAAAAAACCAGGTGACCGCATATCAAGCATCTCGGTGGATGTCCTCCATCTCTGTATCACCTGTACCCTCAGCCTCCTGGGTCCCTACTTGCACCTCACCTAGAGCTGGTCTCCATGCATTGGTAGCCTCTTCCTGATTGGGCCTCAGAGATTGCTGACCCCCTGTGCTCTCCACACTGTGAGTGCGGGATCTCATCCTCTCACTGGATGCCTGTTGTGCCTTATACTCGGCATAGGATATGAAGTCTATCCCGATCTGCCATCAGCTGGTCCTGATAGTACCTAGCCTCACCTAGGGCATCCCATAGCCTGGATACAGGCATGGTCTGTGGTGGTCCCATAGGTCTTGGCCCCTATACCTACCCTGCGGGACCTTACCCCACTACCTGCCTATGAACTAGGACCTACTCCCGGTGCTGATAGTGGCCTCTCCCCCTACCCCTGTGCCTATATTTGGGCCTGTAAGACCCCAAATCTATGCCTGGACTGTGGCCAACTAGCCTTGTAAACTTGCCACATGAGCCTTGTAAGGCTGCCACCTGACCATCCCCCCCCTCCATCTCCATCTCCATCTCCTCCACTAGCCATCTGGGCCTGTAGACTAGCCACCTGTACGCGCAGCTCTGCTACCTCCACCTCCTATGAGCCCTCCAACTGTGTTTACAGTATACCCAACTGGGTAATGAGCATAGCTACATGACCCTTGTAGGGCATCTCTCTGCACTGTAATGGTAGCTAGATCTTGCTGCCCTGGTCTGGGTGGTATGGCTCGTAACTGAGCCGCCCACCACTGCTTGTACCTATCTGTACACTCAGACGTCATTTATCCATCGGTCCACTGGCTACTCCTCCTACCCTGTGGGAACTGTAGGCTATGGTAGAGGTAAGGGCCTCTCCATGTCATCTCTCTGATACTATGGGAAGGGCAGAGAGGTATGTCCTATACTAGCCCAAACTGCCGTCAGACTCTGTCTACCGGGATCATCTCATCCTCCCCAGCACGATGACCCTGTATCCATCTCTCTAGCTGGAGCTCAGCTAGCTCCTCATGCATATGCCTATATGAGGGGAATCCCACATATGGCCTCCATATGATGTCCACTCCGGACAACCCCTCCAGTAACTACCGGAAATGGGCCACATCATGTGTCGGCCTCTTAGATCTCTGCTCTCCTATCACCGTACCCCATCCACCCATCTGAATGTACCCCATCCCTGCACAAATCATATGATGGGAATGCATTCTACTTGGGGCATCCCTATAGGATCTCCTGTACCCCACACACAAACTATGTGCTCGTAGGCCCAATTAGTGCAGTAAAAATGTACAGCATAGGTTAAACCTACGCAACCACCCATATGCCCACAACTCCCTGTATAGCTACACAAAGAATGCTGGTGCCCAAGGAAAAGTGGGTCTCATACACCATCATGTCATGGAGTACCCCCATCAGTGATCAGGGAAAGCGTCTACCCTCTACATCTGGCAGTGCATAGTAGCACACTACCTCCATTAACAAAACCACTAGCCTCGTCTCCTCTAGATGGGCTAGGTACATCTCTCCATAGCTCAAGCTGGCACTATGGAATCTCAGATCGGCCATCCCCTCTCCAAAAATAGTCACAATCAGCTCCTCTGAGGCCTTGGAGGAGATAGAATAAACTTGGGCACCTAATATGGGTAACCAAAGAATTCCAGAACACGTCCTCTAGGGTGATAGTCATCTCACCCATCGACAGGTGGAACGTGTTGGTCGCGGAGTCCCATCTATCGATGAGCGCGACCATCAAACTAGGCTACCAAACTACATGTCTATAGTGACGAACCCCACTCAAGCCCACTACCTCCACATGTTGCATCTCCTCCATGGGGTCGATGCGCCATGCACTATCACCAGTAGAGGTGGAACCCTGTCCCACATATGTAGCTTGCTCTCTCCCCTGCATCCAATATAAACACAACATTAATTTACATGTATCAATCCATATTCAACCATTATCATTTCCCTATACCTTATTTTCACCCTACCCATCTCAAACTACCTAGCCCACACCACTTTTGGACCTTTGTGCCCACTAATCCGACCGGTACCGGTTCATCCTAACCAACCCCAGTCACCCTTTAACTAGCATCGGTCCCTTATTTGGTGACTGATACCAGTTCACCCTTACTAACCCTGGTTACCCCTTAACCAAGCATTGGTCACCTATTTGGTGACCGATACTGGTTCCACCTAACCAACGCCAGCCAACCTTGACCAATGCTGGTCACTGTCGCTGGAAAAACCCAACAATTTCCCAAAACCCCCTTTCTAAAAAACCTCCCCCCTGCCCCTTTTACCCACCTACAATGACCTAACCTACCCTTGGACCTCCACCCACCACCCCTATCCCATTTATTACCCTCCCCATTCCTCCTTTTACCCAATATTCCCCCCATTCCCAAATTTAATTTGTGCCCACCCACCAAATCGTAAAACAAAAAAACCCTAAACCAACACTAAAATAATCCTCTAATCTATCAAATCAACAACGTAGAGTAGAGTGCTTACCTCATCGTACTACCGCCGTCTCAGTGGCACATCTGGCCACTATACTAGTGGCCCGCCCGATCCCTCTCTGGCCTCCACCATCACTGAATAGCTACTCGCAACCTCTGCACCAATCGAATCCCTCGCAATGATCCTGTGGACCCGCTACTCACCAACCACTCACTCGTCAATCACACTGCCAGCTCACTATTCCATTTCATTCTAGAAACTTTTCTCTCTTTTCTCTTTTTTTTGTCATTTTCTCACTTCGTAACAATAACAAATGAATAACAAAAAATGTAGATTTTTTGTTTTTTTATAACAAACCCGACCTAACCAACGTCGAGTTACCCTTGACCGACATTGGTCGCATGCCCTACTTAACCATCATGGGTTTACCTCTACTGACGTCAGTTATCCATGACCGACATCGGTCACCATCACCTACACATTGCCCTAAATTTTACCCTTTTACCCTACCCCTACCTCCTTCTTTTTTACCTCACCTAACCTTCACCCTGATCATTTACCTCACCCCACCTTTACCCTACCCATTTACCTCACCTTTCCTGACCTCATCATTTACTACCTCCCTTTTTCCTCCTTTGGGGACTCATTATTTTACCCCTACCTTGGCCTTACCCATGCCGTGACCTAGATATTTGGACCTGGACCATCACTAGTGACCTTTGACCTCATGTGTTCATTATACCTTGCGGTACTGTTACCTATGTTGTTGACCTAATGACCTTACCTAGCCTATTGTCTGTGACCTATTTATCCTGACCCTACCTTTGGTGTACCAGAACATACCTAAACATTCCTTCACCTAACCTACGTTGTGTTTCCTGACCATATCCTATACCTTGGATACCAGAATCACTTCAACCTTGTTTGGATAAACCTATCGACCTTAGATGATGTAGAGTTTTCCTACTCTTTAACCTGGTAGCATGCTACAGTTTATATGTGTGCGTGCAGTTTGACTGTTGCTACCTTTGACCCAGACCCATTACCTAGATTACCCAAGTAGACCTTAACTCCTTTTTCCCCCTGTTACCCACCTTCCCTTTTCACCACATTTATCTTTTATCAAACCACTCACTGATTCTGCCTTCGGCCTCATCAGTTCTTGGTTTGAGGGGGATAACCTTTACCCACACATGGGGCAACCACATCTTATTTTTGTTAGCATCACTTACCAATACAAGCTATGCCAACAAAAAGGGGAAAAATGTAGACACTAAAATTAGGTCACACTCCCCTTTGGTCCCTCGACAAATAAGCACCCTTCATCACATTCACCTAGCCATGGCCCCCTTCACCTCACTAATATTAATTCAATTAATTAAAATTAATTCATTATCCTCACTATATTTATTATTTAAATATCTTAATTTAAATAATATCCACACATACACCTCACTTAGACACCTCATCAAGCCAACTCAACCTAAGACCTATTCTTAGTAAGTTTGTCATAACTAACTAAGACTTACCTAAACCCTAAAAATCAATGCCTACATTCTCTCTAACCACATTCCTACATGCTTACAAGAAGCTCCCAGTCTAATCCATGGGTTAACAACATGAGATCTGAGGAAATCAAGAGGATCTCCCTAGTTTAGTAAACCTAGGAAATCCCACCTTGACCGACTCTGGTTACCCCTAACCATCGCCAGTTAAGCTGGAACCACTGTCGGTTACCCTTTTAACCCCAAAACAACCTTATTCTCAAGGTTGGCAGAAGGTTGGAAAAATATTGGAAAATTTGCTGCAAACATTAGCACATTCCAGAGAGATATCACATCTTCTGAGAGTGAATTCCAGTGAGAACACATGCATGCAAGGAAGGAGATCAAGCATCTTTTCCTGCACAGCCATCCTAGCAATGATCTGATCTAACCAAGAAAAGAGGAATGTACATGCATCCCATGTAGAAGCTTTCCTTCAGTTGGTGACCACCTGCAGCCTTCAAAACCTCTCATCATCACCTCCATCCCTCACTCACAGGCATCCAGGACCAGAATCCAAGTAAGTAAATGTTATACTTCTCTGGTTTATTCCATTTCATCATTATATTATCATCTTTTGTTTACCTATCCATCCATTGACCTCCTCCAACACTTCCCCCTCCATATACCCATTAAAACCTTGCCAAATCCTACCCAAATCACCCAATACCTCATCTGCAACCAACTAAAAGTCCTTTTGTGCAATCACAAAGGAGACTTAAATCTCGTTCTGTGGCATTCCCAAAAATCCACAGTAACCGGCATTGGTTACACCTAACCACCGTCGGTCACCCTTAACCGACATCGGTCTCTATATTTTCCATACAACCCAGAATAGTGACCTACCCACCTAATTCCCTCTCACCCTCATTCACCTGTGATCTTGCCTGAGACCTCTGTCAGACCTGTAGAGACCCAGAACTAGTTACTTGACCTTCAGATCCTATTCTAACCTAGCCTATTAGATTAGATCTATTTCTTATTTGTGTTTTAAGTGAGATACCTAAATCATTTTGAATTACAATAGGTTTTTACCTTATTTACCGCATTAAATTGTTTAAAATAGTGGACTGACAACCATCTAGGAAGTATCACACTTCCCGGATCTAGCATACGCTAGGTAGTTCACTGCATATATTGTTTAATTTTTCTGGTGGTCTTTCTTTGCATTACAGGTAGTTCCTCCTAGCCAAAAGGAAACTCTCACAATCAGCTGTGGATTTGGAAGTCATACGCGCAGTAACAACCCATCAACCAACATTTGAACATGTATTCTTCCTACGCCCGTTACCCTATCTGTTTCATCAATACTTCAAGGAAATGATCAAGAATTAGGTGAAACAACACCAAGGGTTCCCAATGTCCCACTAAACTGCATGCCTATGGTTTGTGATATGGTCTTACTTTCAGTTGTGTGCCCCATGCCACTCCCAGATGTGATACCCAAACCTTGCGTACTCACACCTTGTCCAAAGATTCCTCCAAATACGAGAATGGATTACACATCCATGGATGTTCCAAACAAGAAATCATACCTCCTAGGTGTAGATCGGTTACTCCCACCAATTCCAAGTTGGCTAACAATAATTCTTCCTTGATCTGGAAAACCAAGCGCCAGGGGGTGGTCGCTAGTTGGGTTCAGATGTGCCCTAATGGGTCTCCTTTGTCCATGTAACGAAATATCATCAGAAGCTAAAGGGGCTTCTCTCCCATTCTTGCCAAGATGGGGTAGTATAGAATGCTCAGGTTCCATATCTTCTGTGTGAACTTTAACTCCTTCCCACAACGTCTACCTCCATAGATCCATCACACTTGTAAACTCACATTGTCTAGTCATCTCCCTTTCACAAGCTTTGTTATACTTGATCTATCTCTCCTCCTTTTTATTCTCAACCACAATGTCTTACATCTTCCTCCATCTTAGCTTCCTCTCCTAGCACTCAAAGAATCTTAGCTAACCATGGGGAATGCTTCTAGACTCAAGGTAATGACCAAGATCTTCATATCCAAAGGAATAACATGCAAAAATGATCCTCTGGGATTCCTCAGAAACTCAAACTCAATTTTTTTTGGGAAAGCATACGTAGAAATGGCATATTCAAGAGTATAAATAGTTAGCATTCTCTTCCACCAGTGATTAAAAACATGCATCCAAGTCAAATCTACATCCTGCAGCCTTTGATAGTCATCTTGGGTCCATACGCGCAATCTATAGTACCAGCTCGATTTGGATGCATATGCTGAAAGCAATTCATATAGTTCTACTGGAAAACAATAGAAGAATGTCTCATACAACTCATGGTACAAGTTTTCTTCTACCCATCTACGCACATTGAACTTAGGTCCAATTCTAAATCTTTGATCAAACATGTCCTCTATGCTCTTGAACCATGTTTCAACACTTTCTAAGGTCAGATGATCTGTCATCACACATCATAGAGACAAATATGCATGTCATTTCTCACAACAACTTCAAAAATAGGTCCTAACAATAGAACCAAGATGTAGTCATTTTTTATACCCTTAGATCAATAGTCTAATCCCATGTGCATCGTCCTATCACCCAACGGGCACTGGGCACTCACCTGAGGCACGCACAGGCACCAAGTCTCTCCTTTATGTGAGTCTTATGAGAATGCATCATCTTATGATAGATAATAAAATGTAGAAGGATATAAAAGAACTGTACAACATTCAAAGAACCTAGAATGAGTTGTTATCTCATTGCATCTATAAAAGAGTAATAACAAACAACATATGAAAATGGTTCATACATAAAGGAAATACATAATGAATATAATAATGAACACATATATGGTTTACAATAGATCCTTATATTCATATCAACATGTTTAAGTACTACATTGCATTCCATGAAGCCATTACATACTTTCATATCACAATGCAAAGCCAAGTCCTACATCGAAAATGGACTATGTCCCTTATACCCCAAGGATAATCATAGACCCATCACCCTAAACATGTCATCACTCCCATAGTTATCCTAATCCCTAAATCTTAGAAATCTCAATTATATTTTTTTAGAGCTTCACCTCTCTTCTCCTTTTTCATTTTTTTTCTATTGGGTGCTTGTATTTATAACCTTAGCAACCACCACCATGCCTTTATAAAGTTATAGATTGATTGCCAAGTGTTGAAGTGGTCCTCCATGGGATCATGCCTTCTCAGATCAAAGCTCTCCACTATTTGTAATGATGTCTCTCTAGATCCTTCTATCACATGGAATATTCCTTTCATCACCACCGAGTTTCCAGGTTGGCACCTTATCCATTCCACATGCGCTGTCGAGTCATGATTTTCTTGTGTGCTTCCAAGAACATCGAATATGGCTAAGTCCTAGAACCATTCCTTTTTCTTGTGCATGCGCTAAGGGTTCTACTAAACCATTTTAAAATCCTATCCTACATTCCTTCACCTTGCGTTCCCTTGTTTAATTAGGCCCTACACACCCACCCGCCTTCTTGTACTTGGCCAAATAATTAAGAATTCCAAAACACACTTCTGAATGTGATGCGAAGTAGAATCATTCCCATGAAATTCACATGTCTTGGTAGGAACATTGCTCCTAAGAAATATAGTAGAGAAGGTGATTCTCACTTCCTGCCACTCTAAAAGACCATATTTGTGTTCCATCCACCAGCACATTGTTGTCCCACGTAAGGTATATACTAGCGTATTCCATATTTCCAGTTGATATGTCCATTATGATTCCATAGCTTGCAAAAATACATCAGGATTTCCTTTTCCAGTGTACCTTGGTACCTATTTTCTACCTAAATTCCTAACACACCATGGTCTGCTTATGAGAGTAACTGCACACTTCATTTCATGACCAACCATTTCATAGGTCCCATGTGCCTTGTTGTCATAAGAAACGCTAGTTGTATCACTCATAGACTGTGCATCATCCCATTGAATAAATCCTTCCTTTGGTGGCTCAAGCACTTCATGATCTCTAATGGTGTGCACATGAATTCTGTTCAAATATTCTTCACTCAAGGGTTCTATATAAGGTGCATATTTTTTGTCTGTCAAAGGGATGATCACACGCTCTTCCTTGTTCTAAAAAATTATATACCCTTTATTGAATTATAAATAAACATTGTTTTTGTAACACCATGGGCACAAAAACAATGCTAGGAATCTATCTGCTTCGACAAGAACCAAGACCTCAAAGTCCCTAGTAAATTTGGCCCCTTGTATAGTAATAGTGGCATCCTTCAAAACTCAAATGGGTGTGGCTTTAGTTCTATTCACCATATACATCACATTTGAAGATGGTTGTAATGCTTTCCTCCCCATATGATTCCAAATGTCCAAGGTGATAACATTCACTTATGCAAAAGTATCAATCAAAATGTTACTCAACAACCATCCATCAACAACTACATTCAAAGTTATCTCTTTGTCATAATAAAGATTGTGAGGAAGTAATTTTGCATATATGTCTCTCATGCTCAACACCTACACATGGTATCTTCTCCCTTAACCATTCCTAAATAAAGGAATGATGTTTTCTTGGCATAGCATCTTACAAACCTCCTTTAAGTATCAAAATCTTTATGAGGGATCTCTACCACTTTTTCCTACTCTAGCTTCCACGACTTCTACTTTAAGCATTGTATCTCACCCTAAAAGTATCTAATAACCTCTAGAGTATCTTTATAGATTTCCTTCTGATGGGAAGGATCTGGATACTTTGCATGTAGTACCTCTTATTTTGTAATAACAAGTTAATGCTTCAGAGTCTCATGAGCACGTGCAACCTCAGCACGTATAGTCACCAATACCGGGATTAGCTCAGGGTCAGGTGCTAACTTCATAATCCACTGATCCTCAATAACATTTTGTACTCTAATCATTCTTGATCCCTTATCCTAATTTCGTTCCTTTCTCATATGTTCGTACAAATCTTGGCATTCCTAGAACATGTGCCCTTTTCCACAGTAGGAGAAAATAATGTTTTGAGGGCATTCATACTTATAATGATCAAGGGATCTGTATGTATACACATGTTCCTTTTGGGAATTCACCTCTTCCACCTCTGCGAGCTCGACCTCTTCGGTTTATTTTTTGAGATTTTTCTCTACATGATGTTCTTTCTTTTCTTCGAATCTTCAGTTCGACTGTTGTTTTAATTGTTATTTTGCATTACTTGGAACTATTTTTGGACTCTGTGGAAACTATAAGAAGAAGGAATGGGAAAGAGTTGAAGGTTCTGTTGACATTAATGGAAAATAAAAAGGTATTGAAGTTTTTCTTAGAAATCTTCTACGAAATGGTGAAGGAGAAGCGCTATTAGGCACGATAGGCTCTACCCATTAATTTTTTTTCTTTTACTTAAATGTTTTCATTAAAAAAACTCTACTCTTGGAAACAATTGATTTTTTCTTGGATGATTGATCTCTAATCTTGGGGATAAATGGGTTTTTTCTAATGTTATGATCTTGCTTTTGATGCTTTGATTATTTACTATATTTTATTGTTTGATTTCACTATTTTTATGGATGATCTATTTGGGTTTATGATTCCCTTGTTTGGAATAATGAGTTATGCTTAACTTCTAATTGGAGCCTGAGGTGAGGTTGTAACTATGGTACTTTTGTTGAGTTGTGTTAAACTTGTGAGTAACTCGTATACTGTTCGAACTTGAATGAATCTTCTTAGGAGAAATCTTTTTTAGCATGATTATTTAGTTTATCTATGCTTGTGTGATTTATGGAGTTGCTTATTGAATGTTTTTTAAAACTTATTTGGTGTAAGAAAAGGGTGGTCTAGGTTTTGTTCCTCTTGATTCAACTAGCTGAGTATGCCTTGATCTTGTTACTTAAACCTGATGTACAGTTCATACTATATGATCTCTTGATAAATAGTGTTGAACTATAGGTAGCTCAAATGCTTAATTTGAGGAACTTATTTAGAGAAATATTGGGTCACTCAGTAACAATACTTTAGAAGATTAACAGTTGTTTTCTTGTGTATTGTTGAATCATGTTTGCATCTGTAAGGAGATTACACTTCTATAACCCTAGCTTTAGCATATTTTTCTGGGTTATGGGGGAATGATCAAAATGTGGAAAGCAATGTGAATTCTTATAACTCTTGTGTTTTGATTTAGTGTTTTAGCTTCTGTATTTTCCATTGTAGTCCTCCATCCTTGCGATTTTGAGGAAAGTTAAATTGTTTTGAACTTATTTTATTTGGATTGGAAGTTTTCATCTGTTTGGACTCCTTGAAGTCAGTCGTTTTATTGAGGGTTATGTTAATGAAATCATGTTGGTTTCTTGAAGGGAATTCTTGCTTAAATAGAATTATACTTTGTTTGAAATCCCCGTAAGGGAAGTGTTATTTTGTTTTGTTCCTTTGTCTATTCAGGTAACCTCTCAAATTTTTTCAGTTGTTGCTATATAAAGGAAAATGGTCTTTGAGTATTGGCGTACTATTTTTCTATTGTTTTTTTACTTTAAAGTTCAAAAAATCGATGGAATTTGTTGATGTGTTTGGTTGTATGATACTTTTCCTTGACCGTCAAACTCTGTTAAGCTCACTTTGATTTTAGATAATTGTGTATCAATAGAAAAAAATCTATTACCCTGTTTGGATTTCACTAGGTTGATTCATTTCCTTATCTAATTTGGGTCTGAGTTGGAGTGTGGGTTCTGACTTGCTCTTCTGAATCCTAATTTTGATCTCTATTTTGGGATTTTAGTTTGGTACGTTTTATGAATGACCAATTTAATATTTGTTGTTCATCCCTGATTATCTTTTGATCATTCAAAGGTAAAATAGGAAAGTGGTCTCTCCTTGCAATTGTAATAGGATAGGTTAGCTGAAGCTAAGGTTGCATGGGAGAATTTTTTTGTTTAAGTTGGAAATATTATGAGTAAGTCTGTTATTTGGTGAAAAATATTTGAATGGATGTAGGAGCTATAGATGATTGTTAATTCTCTCCATTATTCTATTTTTATTTAAACCTTGGTAATGACATATCTAGTTTGGGAATGTGTTGTTGATTCCAACTGCATGACAAGTTGATCCCATCCTTAAAATTTATTAATGCGGAACCTGAACTTGGATTGGTTTCTAACTCTAGATTTGAATTTTAGGATTCTTTAATTAGAAAATCTTTCCTTAAATTTTTTTTGTTTCATCCTAAATTTATTCCTATGTTTGATTTGAACTTGGCATCTCTTAGTCTAGGATGGAATTGGTAGAAATAATGCTGAGATGGAAATACTACTGTATTATTAAATGTTGATCTATTCCAAAGAGATAGTATCGATAGTTATCTTCTCATGATGAAAAAGATTAATTGAGAAGTGAATTATGTAAAATTTCAATTGAAAGGAAAATTTTCATTTGATGAAATTAGTACTTATCTTGGATTAATGTTTTAATTATTTTTTATGCAAAACAATAGTTGAAAGTTGATGTCAATATATATCATGATCTAGTTTTAATTCTGATATAGTTAATCACCTTACCTATCTCTCATTTGTGATTGGTATTTATTTTTGGTATGACTTTCTGTAATGCTTAAACTCTTTCATAAAAGTAGAGTTCTCTTTATGAAATAGTTAGCTAAAAGCACATCATTTTAATGCTTAGTGTTTAGCATGCTTAGTTCGATGAACTAACTTGTGCTAGTAATTTTTGTAGATGGACTTCGTAAGTGATGAAAGGAGAAAATACCTTTAAGAACTTATATTTTTTATCAAGAGGCTAGATATTTTATGATGAAATATGGATCATTATTAAAATATATTTGTTGGAAATGGAATTTGTCTTTGTAATTGATCTTGATATTGTTGTTTGACACTAGAAATGTTTGAATTGTGTGGACTTATAATATATGAATCCCATTTTATGAAGTAAATTTTTTTAGGTTTTTTTGAACATAATGTGTAATCCTTGTGGCTATTCCATGAGTGGAAATGATAAGCTTATTTCTATTTCTTATATATATATACACACACACACCCTTTTGGGTTGGTTTAAAAATGAATTAGAGGTCAAGGGTACTATATGTGCTACCATCTTAATTAAATACAACTTATTAAAGTTGACATTAGTGATTAGACATCATCTGGGTCAGTATGGATTTACTAAAAAAAATGTTTGTGGGTGTATGAAACCATGATGACAACTTATAAAATACTAGGGGGTTATAATTAAACCTAAATCCTTTATAAGAAAAAGGGAAGGTAACTTCCCTGCAATGATTATTAGATTGTTTTAAGATCTCTTGGAATCAAATTCAAATGTTATCTTTGGATAGAAGAAGATGTGCTTCCTCTTGATTAATTCTGAAATCAGAATAGGAGCAATGAAAAGAAAATATTAAGTATTAGACTTCATCCCAATGAAGTCTAATAAGGAAAGAACTAATTCTGAACTTAAACAAGCTAAGATTTGGATATGCAAGTTAAGCTAACATCACTGTTAAGTATGTTGAATTTGTTTGTGAAACATAAATTAGAATGTTAATGGATTAAAAACCAAAACTTATAAAATGGTTAGGGGGAAGATGTATCTACATACCAACTCTAATTGTAGCTTTTACTTGAAACCCTAATGGTTAATGAACCTAGTGTCAGTAGGGATGCTCTAATTAACCCTTTACAAAGAAAATTTAATAATTCGTTAACTTCTTTCCATGGTATACTAATCCAGATGAAGTGAACTCAGTCAGATGTTGGCACACACCAATTGCAGTACCGTACCTTCATGAAGACTTGGGTCTTCATGAGGATAATGTGTTGTAGTTAACATGTTGCAACACCCTCCAGAGTTTAGTCATCCATATTTACATAAATATGACTTGGTCATAGTTTCACCCCCAAGTAGAGTTAGGGGTATGATCTAGTGTAGGGGTTAGCTCATAATGACTTAGGGTAACTAGACACATGCAATAAACTTAGGTCAATTGGGTATTTCTATGTACCCTTAGTCACTGCGAGTAGTCCTCCACACTAGACTATGTTCCTAACCTTGGCTAGGGCTAAACCTTGAACAAGTGGAATGATAGGAGTCAGTGAAGACCATTCTAGATAATAGATGAAGTGGGGTGAAGGATGTATTCAGTTTGACGAGTATTCCATCTAGAAATACAAACATGAACAATATGTATTTAAATATTTGGCCAAATTATCGCAAGTTGTTGGTTACGTTGTTCTATATAACCTAGTTTAAGAAGTGGGATTTCATATGAATATTGGTAATAGATATTCAAATAGGCCTCTTAAAAAGAACACTTAATACACTGAAAAGGGTAAGGGAACTAAGTATATATAGTATACAAATCAATAAGTTAACATGAGAGATTGATATGATACCAAGTCATGGAATGAGAGATTGATGTTTCACCGAGTCATTTACAACTACATATGGTTTTCTGTTATGAGATTGATTGGCTTAGAATGTGTGTTCTAAATTATGATTATTTAGAACAGAGAACATTATTCAATTTTTTCCCTTGTTTCTAAATTCTTAAAATGGGAATGTTACACTCTGAATCCTCCACACTAACCTCTACCTCTACTACCTCCATTAGATCACCCTTCATTGTGATTATGATTATGATGTTTACCTTATTCCTTATAATTATTTGCAACAATTGCCTGACATACACTAGTTTCAATGGTATCATGAATCTTATCAATCAATCTATAATTCTATGTATCATGAGTGGTAGATTTAAAAATATTACAATAACAAGACATGTTCTTCCTTATCACACACTGCAACAAGGATCACCTACTTTAATCATGATCTAAATGACAGATCTCATAATCTAGCAACATTGCGTGCATCGATTTACGAGGGAAACTATCCTTAGCATGTAATTCTAATTTATAATCCATGCACCAAATACCAATACACGTATCATGGGATAAATTAGGTGACAATTTTTCCAACTCTTTTGCCATAGATGCAATCTGGGGTTCCAAAATGGGGTAACATTAATGTCTACACTTCCAACTACCTTAGCACATAAATTTTCCTCTAGTGCCTCATATGGATATGTAAAGGTATTATGAGAGAGCACCCTTCTGAAATGTGTGAACACACCACCAACAAACCATTGAGCATGCTGACTAGGGTGAATATCATAGGACAATTTTGATAGAAAATTTTCAAAGCGTGCATCATACTCCCTTAAACTCTCACCCATGCCCTACTTAATTTCCTTCAGCGTGTTGATGTTGTTCTACTCAAACTCAGGTATATGGAACTCTGCTAAGAAATCATTACAAAATGTGGTATAATCTACACAAGTCTGGTTCAAATCATATTTTCTATAATAACTATGTACATGCCCTTGCAAAGTAGTAGAAAATTAACTTTCCTTACGCTTTGAAGTTGTAATTCCCTTAGCGTGCCATAGTATCTCACACATATGCATGTGCTCATATGCATATTCAATTCCTCTGTATTTTAGTAGGTGAAGATACATCTCATAATAAACTTTTTGTGGTTGGTACAGATCGTGCCCACCAGTTCCAGAACCTGTATTACATCCTATATTCCCTCCACCTCTAAAACCACTAGATCCACTGGTTCCTGAACCACCTGATTCTCATGATCCTCCCCCTATAGAAGGAAATAAACCATAGGATGTTTTTCCTTGTGTTAAAATAGTTATACTAAATTGAACTCCCACATTCTATAAAGTTGTGTTACTCCCAAACATGTTTCCAATGTTCTGTGTGCCCACGTTCTGTGCCAATGATGCACCATAAAACATACCTCCAACTGGACCCCTAAATAACATAGACAATGTTTACACTTCATAGATGAATGTGTTGTCTGATTAACTCCTGAATTTAAGATAAAATTAAATCTACATGTCACTACTAAAACACCTATACCAACCTGATTCTCAATAATTGTCTCAAAAACTGGAACACCAAGTAGAAGGGCTAGGTCATCAGGTGGGATCAGATGCGCACCCATGGTTCTTAGTGTCTCCTCATACACACTCTCATCTAAAACCAAAGAGGTTTCTCTACCATGCTTACCTAAATGGGGGAGTTCTAGATGCTCTGGCTCCACGTCTTGCACGTGAGCCTTAAATCCTTAACTATCCATATCTCTTTGCAACACCATTCATTCCACAACATCATGTTACTTTGTTAAGTACCTCTCATGTGCTTCATTAGAACTTCAGCCACCTTTCTTCTCTCTACCTTTCTTCTTCCAGTTCTACCATCTTTCACCAAGCCTGCTCTTACCCCCATGCGTAGTGGGATTTATCTAGCCATAGGTCACACCTCTAAATCCAGAGTTACAATCAAGAGCTTAGTCATTAAAGGGATAACACAAAAATAATATCCTCTAGGTTCACACAAGAACTGGAACTCCACAACCTCTAGATAGGAATAAGTAGAAACAATGTACTCCAAGGTGTAACTCTATAAAACACCACTCCACCAATGATCCACATCGCGTGTCTAAGTCAGATCGACATCATGAAAATTTTGGTAGCCTCCATGCGTCCAAACAAGTTATCTATACCTTGAATTCCTCTTTGATGTGTATGCTACCATCCACTCATACAAATCTATAGGGAAATAGGAAAATAATGTGAGGAAATTAATGTTTTCATTATAGTTTGGGTGGTTACTTAATAGTAATATTGTTATAAACAATATTACATACTTAGATTCTAGGTTATATTGTTGCACTTGTGTTTCTATGCCGGGTTATTTGTTATTCTCACTTCTTATTTATAGGAAGTTTTTTTCCTATATATATGGCTATATAATAGTCAAATGTAATTCAATTATACATAGGTGAAATATATTATTAGTAGTTTATGTGTTGAGTAGATTTTTACTATGTAGATTCTAGTTTTCATAAGAAAAATTTGACTAAATTTATCATTTGGTATCAGAGCAATATGAGATCCTGAGTGTTATGTGGGGTAGATTCATTTTCCCAATGTACGAATTTTATTGTTATTAATAAGATTGAATTGGCATCACCGCTCAACAATTTATAAAATCTATGTCATTTCAAGCATGCACAAAATGTTATCTGGTAGAGTGATTTATTTTTAATAGTGTTGTTTTTTTCATCTGATTCGATGTATTGTAAATATTCAGCCACACTTGAAGACTCAAATATATGCTATATAAACAATAATCATGCGTTGTGGTATATGCATGTAAAATTTTTATGTGGATCTATCAAATCATTAGAGAACGCCTCCACCATTGTTAGTTCATCTCATCCTCCAAGATACAACCTCTAATCCATTCACTTGCAGATCTTGATGCAAATTAAAAATAATATGTGCACAGTCAACAACCCGCAGTACATGTCTTCATCTTTTAGCAATGCATGCATTGGCTTCTATTCATAAACAAGATCCAGCCTGAATTTCATTTAAAGAGCTACCTGTGCATGCCAAAAAATATCTCAACACGGCATTCCAAGGCATTAAATGGTGAAATTTGACTCTTGATATGTTTACTATTATATTTTTATGTTAATTTTCAGAACAATTGAGTCATTCTATCAAAAAGTATAGAATCAATATTTTATATTTATTGTAATTATATACAAAGTAATCGTTAATTAATTTTTATCAGTCATATATATTAGAATTAATGGATTTTTAATTGTCCATTACAAATCAATTTTATAGTCATTAGTGTCTATTTGTTTGTAAAAAGGTGCATTTTTGGTTATAGCCGACACCCATTTTTTGTCATATTTATGAAGAGTCATAATGGATAAGTTGAGTCACATTGAAAAATTTAAAGGTAAATATTTTAATACCTGGCAAGTATGAACCCATTTGTTCCTAATCATCAAATACTTGTGGGATATTGTTGATGGAAAAGATAAGAACCCGAAAAATGCAGATGAAGCAACAAAATGGGTAAGAAGAGATTGAAAGGCTACATCGATTATTAGATTGGGTCTATCAAATGCTTATTTGCATCATATAGACTTTAAAAAGTCCTCTCACATAATTTAGGAGACATTGAATAAATTTCTTAGATCACAAGTTGAAAGTGCAATAATATCTTTGAAGAAGATATTTTTCAGCCTCAAGATGGAAGAAGGTGACAACATGGTGGAGCATATTAGTAAGTTTTGTTCTATTTGCAATCAGCTAGCTGGAATAAATATAGATGTGCTTAATGACAATGTTAAAGTAGTATTACTCAATAACATGCCTAAATTTTAGTCTAACATGGTCTTTACATTGAGTAAAATAAATCCAAGTTTAGAAGAACTTATTTCTTCTTTACTAGATGAAGAAAAGAGAATTTTGCTTAAGGAATAAGAGGTAAAATTAATGTATGGTAAGAAACAAGATAAAATAAGATCTAAATCTTATTTCAAACATGGATCATCTTCTAAATATTTAAAGAAGCGGCTCACCTGTTACTACTATAGAAAATTTGGTCACTTGTCCTCAAATTGCAAGAAGAGAGCACAATAATTAATTGATGTGAGAATGCAAGATAATGCCATGAATGTTGATGATGAAGGATAAAATGAAGAGAAAGGAAATATTGCTCATATGGAAAATCAAAGTGATGAAGATTTTCTCTATTAGATATTTTTTTATGGAGGATGGAGGAAACAAAGGATAGAGGTCAAACAACAACCTCTCGTCAATCGCCAGAGACGGGGACGCTTCACTGATTCGGTGGCACATGTAGGAGTATTTTAGTATGCAATGTGTTTGATTTTAGCATTTCAATTTTGTGTGGATTTCAACATGGTGTGAAAAATAAGAGCAAATGAGGTATGTTCATGTTCACTAGTATAAAAGGATATTCATACATTATTCCTTGATGCAATAACATAGTGAAGAATAGATAGCACAAAGAAATGCAGAATCATGAGTCTTGAAGAGGTTAAATAGTTAGATGTGTTCCTATTCATATCTAGGTTTGTGGTTAGCCTTTGGAAAACCATTGAAGGTTGTTTAGATGTGTTCCTTCTTGAGTTCCCACAGTGATAGGTTAGATGTGTTCCCTAGAGTGACTGATTGATAAGAAAATGATTCCTGAGCATGTTCCCATCCTCATCGATCAGATGTGTTCCTAAAAACACATGGTTGATAAGAGGTTGATGTGTTCCTTCTTCTACCTTCAGTTTGAGTGTTGTACCAAGAACATGAGCAAGCATGGGTGAAAATATGTAGAGGAAGTATGAAAGTTATTTTACTACCATGTAAACATTAAGGGGGGGAATGTTAGGAAATTAATGTTTGCATTATAGTTTGGATGGTTAGTTAATAATAATATTGGTATAAACAATATTGCATACTTAGATTCTTGGTTATATTGTTACACCCACGTTTCTATACCAGGTTATTTGTTATTCTCACTTCCTATTTTATAGGAAGTTGTTTGCCTATATCTATGGCTATACAATAGAAAAATTTAATTCAATTATACATAGGTGAAATATATTATCAGTAGTTTATGTGTTGAGTAGATTTGTATTGCGTAGATTCTGGTTTTCATAAGAAAACTCTGACCAAATTTATCAAAGAGTGTCTCATATAGCTCATGATACAGATTTTATTCAACCCACACGTGTGCATCAAATTCATTTCCAGTGTTAAATGTGTGAGAAAAATATTCCTCTACATTCTCTACCCAATTCTCAATGCTAGCCAAAGATAGCCAGTACATATTCATCATGCAACATCCTTGCAAATATATTGGAAAGAAGTCCCATAAATGGAACCAAAATGTAGTATTTTATTTTACCATACATTCTGAGCTGCGATGACACATCACTCACCTAGAACTGATTGGTCACCCGAAGTGTGCAAGGGTACCAGGTCCTCTTTTATAGCATACTTATCAAGGAGTTAGGATGATAAATACACATATTTTTGAGATCCATAACAAGTAATCAAGTATAAACCATAACAAAAACTAGATCTAGTTCACAACCATATGCAAGAATGCTTAAGCCATAATTAAGATTAGATTTACCAAGAAATATCCAATAACAGATGATTCAAAAACCAATATCCAACAACCTAAATCCATTATATTAAGTATTGTAAAACACAAAAGATGAATACATACATAAGAGTATCACCATATGTCATGCGCTCACTTAAACTAGTAGCATAACTCTACTACAAAATATACTCTATAAACCGTGTAAATCAACACAAACACACACACACACACACACACACACACACACACACACATGTAGTGGGGACTTTTCTTGCACCACCAATGCATCCTTAAAATAGGTTGCATGTAGATAATAGACATGCGCCGCATACAAAGACAACAAAAGAACATGCAATATCTTCTAACAATAGTTCTTCTATAGATAAATTCAGTTCCAATCCTATTTTTAGCCAAAACCACTACATGCCACTGGTCTTTCCACTTGTCCCAAAATATCCTTGCGTAGCCTCCAAGCCTTCATATCTTAGTTTTAACTACTAGTTCCATGCTCTAAAAATAGACTCTTCCCGGATGGAATATTCTCTTACATGTCACCTACACCATCTCTATATTCAGTATCATGCCCAAACTAAGTCCTTGATCCTTCTAGAAGCAATCCTTGAGCATCCCTTTTTTGTCTCCCATGCATGAATAATGTCATACATGTGCACGCTTACCATATTACCATCTACACGTGTTTCTTTTCTAAGTCTTGCGCACATGCTCCAATACTTATCCATATTCAGGGCCCAACAATAACTACTCTAAGCATGTACATATCGCATATACCCTTTCTTGGGCCACTTTCGAAGCAACACAAGACCTTCCCATTCATCTGGAGTTCTAGAGCTTCTTACCTTCTATCTACATATCTATATTTTTTGTATATATTTGTCTTCATCCGTATCAATGATTTTCTAATTCATTTAATTTTCTAATAAGGAGATGACATCCTCCCAGGAAGTCCTTTTGCATTCATGGAATTGGATTTTTATGAGAAAATCACCTATCCATTTATCTAATCTCTTTTGTTTAGTTTCTTTAAGCACATGTTACTTTGCAAGACCGGAGGACTTACACATACATTTGGACTTGATCAAATTCTATCAAAAATCAAGCTTCAACATCCATCTTTACAGGTATCGGTAAACCCCATGTCTTCTGAGGTTGGTTTTTTTTTTATTATTTCATTGTATTAATTTGAGTAGAACAACAAAAACATATTTGAATAATAGGTGATGAAAACCTGGTGTCTACACAACCACCCTATGACCACCTTGTAACTACCTTATAATCATTATACAACCACCCTGTAATCACCTTACAACTACCCTAAAATCACCTTTCAACCACCCTACACCCTCTAACACCACCTTACCATCTGACCTTCATTCATGTAAACATTCTCCATCAACACCTCATTGAACGCATTGTCAAGCTTGAGTCCCAACACTTATGCGACTTCCACCCACACCAAATTATCACACAGTTTATAATGAGCGTATTCACCCAATGGTATTGTGAAACCCCTATCCACCACATTTCAAATTTCCATATTAACAAATTAAATGGCACCAAGAAACCATAAATCCATGTACATATCTTTTGTTGTGCATGCCACCTCATTCAACATGACAACATACTCCTTTTATGCACCTTCCCATTTTCACTCACTGGCATGGAACTTGACTAGTATTTCCAACTCACACAACATAGAATTTACACATTCACACAACTTGTTGACATATTATTATCCCAATTCTTCATCCATATTATACCCAAACCAACACTAGTTAACCTTCACATACTTTAGAAACCCCATAACGAGTCTATTGTTGGATTTGTTGTGCATTTGCATGCACTTATTCACCACCAATTATTTCCATTCCCACAATCTGAAATCATTGACATATTTTCCAAAATTTATGTCCCCCACATATCAAATTGATTATAAATTCAACCACTAGGCACATTTGATGATGTCATGCATATGACACAATGCCTCGAGGATATCCATATTGGTTGTCCTCCTTCCTTTCCACATGTTTCAGTTTCTTACTCTCTTACTACACCATCACACTTCCATGTTCATAATGTCATTGTTATCCTGTAAAATTGACAAGGGCAATTTTACCGATAACCATACCAAAAATTTTGTTTTGATCCCTCGTTAGGGATCCCTTGTGTTCGGAATGTTGCAAAATCCCTATCCGGGAAATCTGGTTTTTCGAACTTAGTCTTTTTTGGTCTTTTTTGGCTGGGCGCATGGAATGACTATGTAACACCAACTTTTGGTGCGCCCCCTTAAAATCCTTTGGCACATATTTTTCAGTGTCAACATGACTTTTGGTGCACCTTGTATGTTGAGTCTTCTCTGCGTGCGCCAAGGCGCATGCGCCTTCATGTTAGCACAACTTTTGTTGCGCCACTTTTCGGTGCGCCAAATGGCGCACATAATCTAATGACAACACAACTTTTGGTGCGCTAAAGGTGAGCTTAGTTTCATGCTGACAAATGCTTTGGTGTGCCAAAGGGTGCATACTTTCCTATGTCGACAGTAATTTTCATGCGCCCTTTATAAAGTTGGTGGCGCATTTATGACTAGCTCACCTATATATATGTTTTTGCGCGCCCACAAATATCATTTTCACTAGACGCATCACGTGATTATTTTCTCTAGCCTGTCAGCCCCTGCCTCGTCATTTTCAACGCGTTGTGGACCCGTTTACACGTTTCTCACTATTTATCTGGGTATGTGTTCTTGTCTCTTCCATGCGTTTTGCGTTTTGGTTCTTTGTGCTTGGTGGTCTAGTTTTAGTTTGTGTTTGGGGATATCAAAATGTTGATCTAGCCTCCTCCTTTTGCTATCTTCCCATATCCCTCCCCCTCTGTCCAGATCTGCTGGTAGGGGAACTTTTCTGAAAAACATGGTTTTATTTCCTTTTAAATGAGCCGTTTCATTGCCCAATAACCCTGCTAAAACAAATGAAGAAAGAAATGAAGATGACTTTTTTTCCCTTTGGCGCACCGGTGTGTCTTGCAACATCAAAAATAGTTGTGCCCCTTTGGCACATCTGTCACCCCTGCAACATGACTAAAATCCGTGCCAATGGCACACCCATCTTGCCTGCTACAAACACTAGCCCTGCGCCCTCAATGGCGCACCAACCTTCCTTGTTGCATCACATAAACATGTGCCCCTTTGGCGCACCCTGCATCTGCGCAACACCGGCTTAATCTGCGCCAAGTGCATGACTTTGAAAGCGCAGGTGCATTCTTCGTTGTAAAAGCATTATGTCGTGTAAACCCTCAATGCGCTGCGCCAAGTTAGCTTTGGCACATGAGAAGTTTATGTAACATAAAAGATACATGCGCCAAAGGGTGCACCAAATCCCCATGTAACATGAAAAAGCCATGCACCTTCGGTGCATCTTGTCTCCGTGCAACACGATGTTTTTATGCGCCCTTTTGTAAAATTCATCTTGTAGTATTCATGTGCCATGCGCCTTTGGCGCCAGTTTAACCCTTGCAACACACTTTCCCTGTGCACCTTACCTATTTAGCCCTGTAAGCTGCAGCTTTCATGTGCCATGTGCCATGAGTCTCAAAATCTCTAACTCTTTCTTCTGCTAACATTTCAATGGAAGATCAAATGGCTAATACAACCTTTTCGGATTGGGTCTCGCTTCTTCTTCATGCAGATCAGCAACTGAGTTCGAAAGAACATATGTCTACATCCAACAAGAGACCCACCAAATCCAAAGGAAAGGCCAAACTTACAGAAGAAGAGATGAAATATAAATATCAAAGGGTCAGGATGCCCGAGTCCTAGGCCAATTGTAGCATGGACGTCAGAGACTCATAATTGGGACATATTGATATGGAGGAATTCTGGGCTAGAACTCAGAAAGTCACAAGGAGTCCATGGATGGACAAACTGATAGGTAGTGCCCTGTACTTCACCGGTGGAATCCCAGTCAGTGCCGTCAACAATGAATTCTTGATGGTGATTGCCCAATGTTACAACAAAGACACAAGGTGTGTCGTAAACAACAAGGGCGAGGTAGTCATTAACCTCACTGCCCGTCACTTTGAAGGAATACTCGGCATACCCCACCACCGGCACTTTGTGGCCGTCAGTCAAGCAGATTGCATTAAGGCATGGGATGACAATGCAGATCAGTGTATGCAACTAATGAACGAGGTTTACTTGAAAAACAAAAAGGTAGTAACCCGGTGGCCCCAAATCATCCACCGTAGCGACTTCTCAGAGGAGCTCAGTGACACCATTACGTTCCTGAGCAGGGTCTTCGAGCTTTCTGACGCCCATTATTTCCATAAATGGATGTTGCGGTACTTAGAGACCATGAACAAGAATATGCCTGATCAGCGCTTTTGCTGGGGAGAAATTATAAGTAGCACAATCTCTGAGCAGCTACAACAATTTAGCACAACGGGGACTTTCCATATGAACTCCTACGTGGTCTACGCTGTAGCATCAGAGAGGGACTATCCAGGCCTGACGTAGAGTGGAATTTGGCCTCAGGTCAAGATATACGAGTAGTACCCAGAATTGAGGCTAGAGAATAGCATCTCCCAATTCACAAAAATTAACGATGTGTTTTTCTATCACATCATCTGCCTATTGAGGCCGAATATGACTTATGGTCACACGACTAAAAGCATAGTAGCAGCCACTGAGAAATGGGGGGCCCTGTTCACCCAGTTTCCCACGTTCACCTATCTAAGGGCTGCCAACTTTTTAGGAGAGCCAACCAAGCTACCGAGGTATGCTGGACCTAAATTGATTCTGCTGGAGTTGTCAAGGCAGCTGATCACATACCACGAGAAATGCTTGAAAAGAAAGAAGGGTGGAACTCCTTTCCCCCTCACAGTGGGCCGGTATACATGCTCTACCCACCACAAGGCGAAGGAAATGTTCGCAGAGCTGGAGCTGCTCAATTTAAGACATGATTTCCCAGCCAGGCCTACCTTCGACCCAAGGAGCTGTCTGCCAAGGGTGAAACTTGATCCAATCCATGTCCCTCAGATTGAGGACATTTACATTGACGTCATCCATGAGGTGGAGCTCAGGAGAAAGGATCATTCTCACCTAGCATTGGCAGAAATCATCCAATATGGGATAGCCATTGTCCCCAAAGGCTTCCAAACTATGGACGATGAAATAGACAAGGTATATACTGACACAGATGGGGACAATTGGCCCTTTCCGGCCATTGATAGAACTAAAGCCCCTCAGAAAATTGAGGAGAGGGTCAAGGAGACTCTGTGCAGGACAGAGCATTGGTGCCGTATGAACGGACTAATCTACCTTGGGGTTGATTTCACAACCTCCCCGTTGGGCAACGCACCTCCATGATCCAAAAAGTAGCCTAAAGGCAAGGGAAAAGGCGTAGAAGGTGAATCCAGCACCATTCAGGATGAAGCCCCTGAGAGTCCTTCTTCCGCGGCACCCGAGCAGGTAATATCTCTGGTCACACCAGAGAAAGAAGTAGAAGAGGATATTCCCATTGGCCCATCCACTCAGGAAGTCGGCATTGCTACAACAACTGAGGTCCCTTCTATCCTTTCTTCTTCTCTTCCTTCCCCTCCTCGAGTGACTCAAGCAACCATCCCTTTGGTCGTGTCTTCTGTCCCTTCTTCTACTGTTTCCCCCGCTTCTTCATCTATCTTCTCTTCCCTCACTGATCTGTCCTCCTCCATTTCCTCCCTCATCTCTGAATTCCCTTCCCTTCCTATGTCTTCCATTGCTGCAGTTTCCCTTCCTTCCGTGGGCATTTCTTCGGCTATTCTCTTAATGTTGCCGCCACGTGTCTCCACGTTTTTCCCCTCTACTACTGCAGCTGCCTCCTCCTCTGTTTCCGGTCCTTCTACCATGGGTCCAGCTTGGATCTCTCAACAGCTAAGTCAGTAAAAGAGGAAAGTTCCCATCTCTCTGATGGACTTTTCCATGATCCCATCTAAGGGGGCGAAGAAGCAGAAGCCTGTCACGTGCTTCTCTCAAAGTGCTGTAGGGGAGAGAGTTATGGAAATCGCATACCCCAATCCCCTCAAAGAGAAAAAGGATCTGTCTTCAACAGATTTTACTGTGACCCAAGTCGCAATGGGGACATCTTCCGAAAGTCTTCAGGGAGAGGTTCTTTCTGCAGTTGACGCCCTCTGCAAGAAGCTTAAAGAGATAAAGGAAGAGAAAAGGCAACTGAAGGAGCAAAACAAATATCTGCTCCAGGCCTTACAGAGGATGGGTAATACGCCTCCCACAACTGCCGCCGAGACTTCTGAGCTTCTTAACTAGGAGAAAATCAATAAGTATGCCAAGATCGGCGAGCAGGGTATGGCCGTTTCCGCTTGGAGGAGCCAAATCCTCAAAGACAGTGAAAAATTGATCACCGAGTTCTTCGAATTGTACCTGAACATCAGTAAGGTGAATAAAGAGCTCCAAGCATTAGCAGGGCCTATATCAGAAGAGTTGGAACATGCCAGACTGCAACACGAGACCTTCCAACAAATGTTCGACTATTCAGTCGAAGATCTGGTCAAGTTCGGTGTTTTTGGCCATCCAAGGGCCCTCAACAAAATCATGTCCACTCTGGACTACCGGGTGGATCAGCTAGAATTTATTCTAGAAAATATTGATAAAGTCAAGGAAGAAGCCTTGGATGCGATGCACCAAATGGAACGGATTGTTCTTAATATGTCGCCAGGGTTACTCACTCCTTCCTTCACTTTAAGGAAAGCTGATGAAACCACCTGGATCTTCAAGGAGATCGCTTCTCAAGGAACGGGGCCAGAGGTCACATTTGACACAGAATCTATCAACAACCTGCTGGCCTGTAGGGACTTCATCAGGTTCCTCATTGAGGTGGAAAAGGACTATTCCAAACTCCTAGAGAAGCTCATAGATGAGTGGGAGACTTGTGAGGTGATAAGTGATAGGCACAAGGATCCTTCTTAGGATCAACTAGGGCTAATAATCAACAAGTTCATGGAATACCGCTCTCAGTTCCATATCTCGTCACCTAAGGAGCAACAAAAGCAGTCCACCCCCTTTCGGCCACAAGATGATGATAACGAATAGCTTATTCTTCTTCTTCTCTTTCTCTTCTCCGTCTTTCTTTTTGGAAATATCTGGAGTGTGTTGATACGAATGATGACATCATCCATGTTGCATCATGGGATGATGTCATCCATCAAGTTGTAAAAAGTCAACATGACTTTTAGATATTTTGTAAATATCTTTGTAAATAGTTGTTGGCTCCTTTTTGGCCTTCTTTTCTTTCCTTCTTCTATATATACCCCAATACTTGTTGTATTGTGGGATGGAGGAATATCTTTCAGATGAAAAATAGAAGTGAAGGAAAAATACTTTGAGATTTCTTGTAACAGAAGAAAACAATAATACAAATATTGAGACTTTGTGCTGAATAGCTGTGTTATGCATCAGACCTTTCTTATGTTAGATCTGTATGTGTTTATTCTGTTAGATTCATATCTACTTTTTTGTCATTTATTCATCAGTAGTATTGCTTTGTTTGTTTATGCAAGTAGGTTTGGCTCTATTTACTACCAATCCCAAAACATAAATCTTCTGACCTTTCTGCTTTGGAATTCATTTCTTTTCTTCCTTTGGACCTTCTCTTTCTTCATCCCCTCTTCCTTTCCTTTCTTTTCGTATCTACTTGTTATTCCATATCTTGTTTGCACGTTATCTACACTCACTCTCATTTCTTCACCACTTTTAGATCATTCTTTCACATGTACCTTATTTCCTTCCTCACAAATTATTCAGGAACCTTTCTTATTATTGGATCCTCCTTCTCTCACATCATCTATAATGACCACACAACTATTTTTTATTACACATTTACCTCATAACCCTCCTTCATTCATACTGATTATATTTTCCATAATTTATTCACTTATCATCCACATCCTCCAATCCAATCCACTTATCTACCTTCTCTATTGCTTGCTTCTATACATATTTTTTCTCATTCATCTAGTCCCTACATGGACTAGGGGAACTCTAATTTTTATTCAATACCATATTCTACGTGCTCCATACATTCCACTTTTCTTAATCTAGCATGGATTTGAAACATGTCTTGATTCTGCACACATTTTGTTTTATCATCGTTGACACAAACACAAACACACAAAAAATCCAAAAAACAACTTAACATATTTTAAAATCCAAAAAACCTATATATACCAAAAAATTAAAATAAATAGTGCTTCCTCATGGATGTTAAAAAAAAAAGAAAAAGAGAAATATTAAACACTCTCTTAGGGGTCTTTCTAGTATCTCTATTAGGGCTATGTATTCCTAACTAACAATAAATAAATGTTGTGAATATAGTCAAATGTATCTATACTAAGGCCATGGATGCCTAACTAGTAGTAGATAAATGTTTCAAATAGAATAAAATGTATCTTCATCGGGGCCATAAACATATGGCTGGTAGCGGAGCAATGCACTACTTATAATTTCCTTCTATTCCATATACATCAATCACCTATTTTACTCACACTTACACATTGGATTGTGTTTTTCATGAATAGAACTTAAACAAAATAAACTAACAATAAGAGTTGGCATCAATAATTTATCAAAATCACCAAACTAGCAACGTTTACCTTGTTTCCAAGTAGCCTGAACTGTGCTTAAAAGGCTAAAATGTAACAAATCAATGAACCAAGGGCTAAAACCTCATCAAAACTATTATACATCACCAATACATCATGTTAGGACACTTCATCAACTTTCATATCATCATTTCTCACTATTTCCTTTGTAGACCTCAATTCTTCATTATAGCTCTCCTATAACACAAATTCTAATGTAATTGACAAAATACCAGGTTTCAGGTCTGAGTGGTAAGATATTTAGAAACCAATTTGGCTCATTTAGGTGACTAAAAATTTTAAGGTTCCACTCCCGTCCAATTTAAATTTATTCTCAATTTACTCTTTTCTACTAGCCCTCTTAATTAACCCTATTTTCATGAAAACCACCATGTCCAAAGAAATCCAAAAAGCTTCAAATAAAAATAATCATAGTTTTGGGAACCCATTATCTTCCTCCTACTTTAGGGTTAATTTCAAGACCTGTCTCCTTCTACTATGCTCCCAACTCAAATTACCTTATTTTTGCTAGATTTCAAGTAGGTAACTAGGGTTTCAAGTCATTTTATAGGGTTTTAATATTTCCCACTTTCCTCAAGCTTATAACCACCTTATCCAACATATTTAACTCTTTTTCATGCTATTCAATACCTTTTTATACCTCTCTATCACTGTTTTGGTCATTTTTTAAGATTGAGTTTCTTGGATTCTTGTCTTATTCTTGTTTTTGCTAATTTGTTCTCATACCCTATTTTGATATTTTCCTCCACTATCTTTGAATTTTTATTGATCTAATAAATTTTATTACTACACTCCTTAACCTTAAAATTCACTCAATCCTTCAAGTTATTTTTCTTCTACCAAGACACTCCTTCTAACTTCCTTCTTGTCTTACCTTGTCTCTTCACTATCCTAGAATAGGGCAACATACATTTTCATAGTTTTATGATTCTAAGGACCTATTATTAATTCCTTAGAGATTTAAAATGACCAATAATCCATTAATTAAATTATCTCACCACATTAGTCACATATACCTTGAAGAACATCAATATCTCCCTAGAATCTAGATTGTCATAGTTGAGATTGTACTACATATGATAATTATAATACTATTTCCAATGATTAATCCATAGATTTATAGGTATTAAATTACCTTAAATCACATTAAAAACATCCTATAATTTATCATACTTTGTATTGAAATTCACGAATAATCCTTCACTCCATAGTTTATCACTCCATTTTGATCATTTCTCACCTATTGACTATCACAGTTCTCTCTAGTAACTATGTGCATGATTTTACTTTCTTGTGGTCCTTAATATTTTTTTTTAGAGTTATTACCTTGGATCTGAGGTCATTAACATCTACAACCATTCAAACTTCCTTAATAATCTATAAACCTCATCAAAACTGATCAGGCCTTAACAAGCTAGAATAAATCTTCTCTACTATGTACAAAAAAGTCTCACAGGATTCATCTTGCCACAAAGTTATAACCCTCTTTTCAATGTTTTGAAGACCTCCAAAATCATTCATGTATTTCTAAACTCTTATGATCACTAATAACTAGGTTCAAACTGAGTATCTTCCTCAAGTTAACACCTTAACCTTCAATATTTACCCTTAGAATAGAATATTTCAAATGGTTTGTTAGTTCCTTTTCTTATTTACCTTATATGACTTATAAAAGATGTTCAATTAGTTCAAAAATACAATTTATTTCATTAGAAGAAATGTTTATTTGTTTCTTCAAGTATAATGAGTTCCATTCATCAATCCTTCTCTCTTAACCCTTAAACTAACATTACACAGTTAAGATGGTGGAATCAAGATTTGAACAAGGAAAAATTCTCTCAAGTAGATTAAAACACCCTTATACCTCATTCAACACTAAATAATTCAAACTATAGATCTATATCAAGAATCAAGAAGTTTATAGGGTTTATTTTTAAAAATTATTCCACACAACTTTTCATAGACCCCTGCTTCAGGGTGACTCTGTCCAATGGGGGTTTATGGTTTATTAAGCTTATGTTTAGACTCCTCATGTTTGTTCAAGGACTAACTACTTATCATAGAGTATGGAGACAACTTAAAACTATTATTCTTCATGCATTCAAGCCACAGTTACACTTTTCAAGTATTTATAACACTAATAAATCACAAACACGGTTATAGACTCACCACACACTCCAATTAACACAGTACACATAGAGTCATCTTTTTTCCATTGAAAAAACATAGAACTATCTTCTTAGAACCTTCACATATGATAAATTATCCTTTTGTTCACTAACATACATATCCTTAACTCTCACATAGTTCATTGTTTATTCCATCTCATTGATTTCTTGATCAATCCCTTCCTTGAAACCCTCTCATCTACACTTTAAGACTTCCTTGATCCTATATCATTCTTCATACCTACATTGACAATGAATACTAATTATCCATGCTAACATTCACACAATATTTCTTATTTGTTCAAGATCACACACATATTATTTCTCACTGTTTATTTGTAACATCCTCATTTTAAGACTTTAGTAATAAGGGAATTTTCTTTACATAATTTTCTATGTTATAAATTAATATAATTTAGAACACACATTCTATTTCCAATCCATCTCATAACAGAAAACCATATGCAGCTGTAATGACTCGGTGAGACACCGATCTCTCATTTTATGACTCATTATTAAACCAATCTCTCATATGAACTTAATAATGTGTATACTATGTATACTTGTTTCCTTTACACTTTTAGGGGTACTCAAGTGTTCTTTCTAAGAAGCCTATTTGAATATCTGTTACTAATATTCATATGAAATCTTGCATCTTAGACTAGGTGATATAGGACAATGCAACCAGTAGCTTGTGATACTTTGGCCAAAGTTTTAAAACATGTTTACCATGTTTACATTCCTAGATGACATACTCATCGAAAGGAATATGTACTTCACCACACTTTTTCTATTACCTAGAATGGTATTTCTTGACTTCTGCCAACCCAATGTGATTCAAATTTACACACTAAACAAGGTTAGTAACATGCACTAGTGTGAAGGACTACTTGTGGTGAATAGGGTACATAGACATACTCAATTGACTTACGTCGATTGGGTTTTTCTAGTCACCCTAAGTCAACATGAGTTAACGACAAAATGAGCTCATGTTTCTATCTCTGTTTAGGGTGGAACCATGAGTCAAACTTCCACTTATGTTAATTGAGTTAAACGAACTAAGTGGGGTGTTGAGACATAGCAAGCTGCGTCATAGTATCCTCATAATGACCCATGTCATTATGAAGGTACTATGTCACAGTTGCTATATTTCAACATCCAACCGAGTTTCCTCAGTTGTACTAACATACTTAAATATATATCAGTTTATACTAATCAATTATTATCTTAAGATTAACAATAACAATGCTTTTAAGGGTTTACTAAGCATCATTTTACCTAATAAGGTTACGAGGTGTATTTTACATGAAAGGAAGGTATGCAAATAATAAATTTCTTCCTAAACACCCTGAATTCATGCTTAGATTCATCTTAATCTTATCTATTTATTTCATATGTCGTCAAGACTAAAATTAATGTTATGAAAGTATGATCAATAGATCTTTTTGCTTCATTTTTCACTTGTAACGATCTTATTGAAAAATTTACTTTAGATTTCATAATACTGAAAGTCTAAATCCTTTTATTATCCTTTTTAAACATTCATGTTTCCATTACAAAATTATTCTTAAGGAAAAAAACACAGACAACCATCCTCATAACTAATAATAACACCTAACAAGACCACAAATATATATTTTTTGTTTAATTATAAGGAAAATATCCATTTCCTTATCAAGGACTAATGTCCTAATTATGAAAACATGCCACATATGCTTTAGCATAACAAATGATTCCTACACATTTATATAATTTAATCATGTTCCCTTTTTACTATTTAAGGATCTTCCTAAGAGTATCAGCTTAGTTTTGCTCTTTCACGTAAAATGAAATCAAACAATAGTACAAATCCTTAATCCAAGAAGCTTATATATCATAAGATCTAATAAGTTGGTAATCCCATATCACATGTACATCCATATTTCCCCCAACATGAATGATATTACTTAGTAATATATCATAACTTATGTCAATGAAAAGTCTCATAAGTAAATCAGCAATCAACAATCATCAAAGCAATTCACTTATCAAAAAGGGAGTGATCCAATCATTAACATTAGGAATATTTCAAGGATTACAAAATTTCATTACATCAATATAAGACTATTTTTAATACATATTCTTTTCCCAAAAAAGTACATTTCAAGTAATGTCACTACATAGTCATCATATTAAAGAGATAATTTCTTTAGTAAAACAAATGTAACTTTCTATGTCTTTCTCCTCTCATCTTTTATGAAATCCATATGTAAAATTGTTAGCAGGAGTCAGTTCATATGAACTGAGAATGATAAATGTTATAACATTAAAACAATGTGCTTTTATCAAACTATTTCACAAAATGAACCATGTTATTAATGAAACAGTTCCAAAATCATAAATTAAGATTGACAGAAATAATTTCCAAAAGATTAAAAAACCAAGAAGGAGAGATAAAGATCATAGAATCAACAAGAAGTAATGTTTAAGTATGAACTAATTAAATCAACATAATTAATTTTATCTCCACTCAATTAAGAACTCATTACAACATGTTAGTCATCAAAACAACAATATTTAAGAAATAAGTATGTTGTTTCATATTTTCATAATGATAACTTCCTATATTATGACTCTGTGATAAAAAAACAAGATTCAACCTAATATCATCCATTCCAACAACCTTCCCTAAACTAGGCTTAGTTCAGAATATAAAAATTAGACTGATCAAGAACAAGTATAGACATTATAGATAAGAAAATTTTAACCACACAATAGATTTAGTGCAATCATAACAAAAAAATCATAGTTCACGGTAATGGATCTGTGTGGGTTTACAATCATTTCAGACTTAGGATCCTAAAATATCAAAACATAATAATAATCCAAACTTCCTAAAAACAACCATGTCAGTATCAAGTGTTTTCCCATAAGCTATACAAAAAGAATTGATAAATTTTTTAAAAAAACACATAGGTTCAACTAATCAATTTCCAAATCAAGAAAAGAGTAGGAGAACTACAAGTTCAGAAATAGCTCAAAACCCATATCATTCCCAGGGGATGGTTTTACACTCAGACCCATCTGTACCAAGGTCAAGGAAACACCATGATCATACACAAAAATTCAAGTGAAATAAGATCTATAACCCAAAAAAATAACGACACTACTTTCCCAAGTAATCCAAGTTCCACAAACTCAAGAATTGGAACCTACTTGAAGAGTGAACACAAATAAAGGAGAAAGAAGAGTTAAACCAAACTTCCATCCTATACAAAACCAATTAGATGTTAAATCACAACTTAGAAAAATCCAACTAGTGTTACCCGATTTCACAGGCTAACCCAGATGGGTTCTTGTTCTTAGAAACTCAGTAACAAAAAGGGTAAGAGTAAACTATCAGTCTCATCAACCAAACTGGTTCACCCGAAAAAGAGTTACCACTACTCCAATAAAGAAGAAAGGTAAATTGAAACAATTTCCCTTAAATATGAATACACTTCTAGTGCTAGACATGCTTAGAATTCCCAAATAAGATCAACCAAATCTTACCTATAGCAACAATGTAGCCCAGAATGGGTAATAATAAATGAATCAATTCGACTCAAGAATTGGAACCTACTTGAAGAGTGAACACAAATAAAGGAGAAAGAAGAGTTAAACTAGACTTCCATCCTATAAAAAAGCAATTAGATGTTAAATCACAACTTAGAAAAATCCAACGTAACGTTACCCATTTTCACAAGCTAACCCATATGGGTTTCTTGTTCATAGAAACTTAGCAAAAAAAAGGGTAAGAGTAAAATATCAGTCTCATCAACCAAATTGGTTCACCCGAAAAAGAGTTACCGCACTACTCCAATAAAGAAGAAAGGTAAATTAAAATTTTTTCCCTTAAATATAAATACACTTCTAGTGTTATACATGCTTAGAATTACCCAAATAAGATCAACCAAATCTTACCTATAACAACAATGTAGCCCAGAATGGGGTAATGATAAATGAATCAGTTCGAAGAGAATAGAAACCAAAATCATTCAACAGGTAAACCTTCCTATTCATCTTCCACAAATGATATAGTCTCCCATACATGGTTTTAACCCAATAAAACAAATGATCCATTTCAGTTCCAATCAGAGGTAAACAAAATAAGCATAACCAAATTCGATACAAGCTGGGTATATCATGCAAGTAAATGAAAATACAGTCACAAACAAGTCGACCCAAATATAGTTGGTCCCCACTCGCCATCAACAATTAAACAATAAAATACAAACATCATAAGGATTTTTTACCCCATCATAGACGTTTGTCCCAAACAACAACACCAGAAAGCTTCATGAATAAAAAGAGTATAGCTACGATATAATCCCCCCTTTTGTAACGCCACAAGTTAAGTCAAAATCTCAAATAACCAAAACAAAACCCAACTATTAAGGTTAGTCTCCAAATTAATAACAAGGAGAACAATTTAAGTCAATTTCATATAGATTTTTCAAAGTCTAGCAACCTTTTTCATGTTTCTTAGTTACCCCATACAAGGTTTACAATCGAATAATGAAACTAACACACAAATTTGAACAATACCCAAGGAAGTTCTTATACAAATAAGCTAAACACCACTAAAAATCAAACAACCTAGATATCATAATCGATACAACACACATAGTATAATAATGCATCCCGAAGAAACAAAGTCAAAAATGCCATTGAAGAAAGGAGAAGAAACACAAAACCAGAACCAGAGAAGTTTCTAAGCAAGAGCAGAGTTCTTTTAATGAAGAAATTTAAATAAAAGTAGACAGATTTAAAGAGATAGGGCCTATCATGCCTGATAGAGATCCTTTCTTCTATTCCTTGTTGAAAATCTTCACGTAGAACCTCGATAGAAAAATTTCCCACAAAAATTCCAAAAAACCAACTCTGAAACTTTCTTTTCCTTCTTCTTATAGCTTCCCTCGCTTAATTCTCATTACCGTCACTGCCATGAAATAAGCATGCACATATTTGAACTGGAGGTTCAAAAAGATGAAAACCACATGTAGAGATATAAAGATCATAAAAACCAAATCGAAACAATGAAAACCAAAAACCATTTTTTTTTTCCAAATTCCCCTATTTCCTATGCAGTATTTTACAATGGCCGAGATCAATTAATGCAAACAAGACTAAAAAAGTCCTTATTTCCCACCTTTTCCAAATCCTTGTTGGAAATAACCAAGTTTAAAAATCTATGCAACCAGACTTTAGTAGATGTGACAACTCAGCCTCCTCTAAAATTTCATGCGATCACCAAAATTGGCTGGTAACAGGGTGTTTAATACCACATTAAAACCTCTTTAATACCTTAGAAATTGGTGCACCAACACCTCTTTGCATGTCATCCATTTCATCCCATTTAGGCTATTCCATGCCCTTAGGTTAGGTTTATAAACTATAGATTAGAAACTAACTTAGGTCCTTAGGTTAGTTTATTAGTTTAGTCCTAAGATATCCTAATTACATGGCTTAGGACTCCCTTTATCTAAAAAAACCACATTAATAAAAGCATCCAAAAACTTAGGGTAGGATAACAAACTTAGGAATTTAGATAACATTAGGTCCCCCTAATAATTATTAAAATACCAATTTCAACATTACTGAATGAAGAATCCAAATGGCATTATTGGATCACTTAAGAAGGACATGAGAATAAAAATTCACCTGTGATCTCGTGGCAACCTAGGTTCAAAAATCCAACTTTGTGCCCATCTTGGTCAAGATGACCTTGATCTCGTAAAATTGAAAGCATTCCTTGGATCATTGAAATTGATCCAAGGTATAGCTATCCTACATAAGAAATCATAAAGACTGAAGAAAAAGTTCAAATGCAATAAAGACTTATGTATGAGTTTAGGATAAATCAATTTCCTATATCCACATGTAGTGAACATTCATCATAAGAAGGAATGAAATATGTCATTTTAAATTTAGAATAGACATGGCAGGATTGTATCTATTATAAAAAGATAACATATTATCTACAACAAACATGATTAATTAGTTCACAAGAGTACACCATCTTCAAACAAGAATCACATATCAACGTTTGCAACTTTGATTAAAGAATTCATCATAGATATCAACCATGTTAGAGGCATTACATTGTTGATATTTAGAGGAATGGTGTAATTGTTCTTGAGACTTTATCTCAGATATCAAATCCTACCTCCTCTCTCACTAACTCAAATGCATAATGAATTCACATACATACGAAGATAATAATTAAGGTGGTTAGGGCTTATCCAAACTAACCTAAATCTAAACCATGATTGATTTCACCGAGTAAATTTTAGAGTTAATTTTAAGTATTATATTGGTCTTATGGAATCTAACTCATACATTGAACTATTAAAATATTTAAATCTATAGTTTTGGAGGGAAACTCTAAGAAGATTTATTACATACCAATAAGTCTTAAATGGATTAGTAATACCCAAACTACTCCAAATGGACCTAAAGGCACACCCAACACACCTAAGAAAAAATATATTATGTACATGATGTACATGCATTAGTTTTCAATCATTGTCTTATAGGTCTTCACTTCAAGTAATAATTAACTTTCAAATGCACAAAACAATCCCAATGAGTCACATGGGTAGTATATCACCTTGTATTATTTCTACCTTGTTCAAGATCTTTTTTTAGATCAATTTTTGTCTCATGTCTCATGTTGTCTTGCTTATCATGTGTTCACCAATACTCTTATTTAAAACTAAGTCAATCTCACCTACACACCTCTTGAAATCCATCATTAAAACCATGTCACTTTCATTATTACATTCCACCTCATTTTGATGAGAATCCATGAGAATTAACTACCTTCTACACACTTTTACGTAATCACCACTTTTCATGTCATTTATGTTGCAATCATTTCTCATCACTTTTGGTTGGGGCAATACTACTCCAATGTTATCTAACTTGGATCCATTCTTGCATATAACTATCATCACATTTTCACCTATACATGGCTAAGGAAATAATTCCCTTGCTTTCATTCATCATGCCTTTTCATAGGTTCATTTTCTATCATTTTCAATTGCCACTTTTCTTCTTGAGTTATGTTGGGGAAATCTATGGCTCCAAACACTATCACTTGAGGGGGGAATATCATACCAAAACCCTTCTTATCTAATCTCATGACATCCACTCATCAATTATCTTATTCAATTGATTTAATATTGTCTACCTTACGAAATAAACCTATCGATCCCTTCACAAAATTTGGACGAAATGGCCCATTGATCACATTTCCAATTTCTTTTCTATCTAGTAAACCAACTAAGACCACTATTATAGAAACCATTTTCATAGGATTATATGAACCCCATATCATCTTCAGTTTTTACACTACATCTTTCCTGCTACAACATAACCCAAAAATGGGGAAAACGTAGACACTAGAAAACACACCTTGCACATAAGGCATCCTATTCAAAAATACCAAAAACATCATAGAACATAATAATCCCACAAAATCAAATAAAAAATCTAAAACTCCATAAAATGGTGATAAAAGACACCTCCTGATTTACTAACCCTCACCCACTCACATTTAATTACTTCCATCCCACCTACCCATTTGCATGCCCAATGCACTATGGATCCTTATAATATCACCCATCTATGCACATTACACCCATATGTGTCACAAAACCCTATGCACTCAAAAATTATAAAATACAACTCACCTCCATCATTCCAATTCCCTGACTCTTTATTCACTTGAGCCCATACTTGTGTTTTTTCTTCTTTTCTCACGTATTTCAGCATTGCAGGTTTTGGAGAGGTGAAGGTGGATAAAAAAGGATAGGTGTAACTTTTTTAATCACTATTTTATCAAATTTTCAAGATAGGTGTCATTTGTAATTACGAATGGCTTGCGATATCCATGTAATTGTCAATGAATTGCACCTACTACTAGTTTGCAACTGAGTCAGTTATTCTATTTTAGTTTCATGCATTATTTTTTCATTTAATTTCAATAAAAATTTCTTTTATCTCCTTAAATGGTTAGGTATCCGATTGAGGCAGGTTCCCTAACTACAAAAACTACTAACATTTTTCCAAGTGTGTTTGAGTGCCTGTTCTTATTCAGATCTATAATTTTCTATCCACTTTATTAATTAAAGAACCCCTTATTGTCCCTCACTTTTTGACATCAGTGTAAGCCCATTAATTTTAGTAGCATTGATTTGGTGATTGTTATATCAACTAATATATCTTTCAAGTGATCCAAATCTAGGCATACAATTCCCTCTAAGGTATGTTAGAGAAAATTGGGCATAAATTTGTTTGCAGTGTTGTGGTTTGTGCATGTGGTGGAAAACATCTAAGAAATACGGTAATATTTTTAAAATGATACATCCATTTCTCTTACCAGATTCTTAAGTAAGAAAAGCATCAAATAAATTTTTTTATCTTCATAGAATTATTTTTCCTTGTCTCTCTTCACATTATCAAATGGGGAAGAAATCAAATTACATGTGTTCTTTGCACTCTAATCCTTCCTCATCTACTATCTCCTATGTCACAACATTAGTGAATAATCACCCAAAATATTATGAAATCCCCAAAGCACATTCCAAATCTTTAAGGAATGGAAATAAAAGGAGATCCTCCCTCTAAAAAATAAACATGTATATTATTTCAATGTCTTACATCTCCTTTTCATACTTTTTGCAATGTTTAAAGTAACAAAGCATTATATACATATAGTTAAAGTTTAGGTTCTATCATAGAAACTGGCTATACTTTATGTTATAGGTTTCATCATATAACATACAAATACTAACACTTCATGAAGTCCTATCGAGAAAATAAAAAGTGTGTCTACACACTCAAGTATATTTTTTCTTTAAGAATGCAATTTTAGATTACACACTTAAATAAAGTGGGCAAAACATATATACAAAATATAGTAACTTGTCCTTGTGCAATGACAAGATTGACCTTGTTTCTTGCTAAAGAAAAATTCTCACATTCAGAATCTAATCTCATCATATCTTTATCCTTTATACAAATTTATTATCTTTACACCATGCTCTATTGATAATTATATAAATATTATTGAATTGAAGAAGCATAAAACATCTTATATTCATGACAAAAATTTCACTTTAGGAGCTTCTCTCTCTTGTAAAAAATCATATGGAAGGGTTAGGATGTGGGTTCCATTCCTAGATTACTTTTACAATCCTACCCCTTCTTAATTAATGAATATGATTTGAATATAAATCATTATGTGGGTCATGTAATCTTCCTAGGTTCAGTCTTATCATAATATATTACCTATAGAAGACTATATAAGCAAGTCATTATCACATTACAAACCACTTAAAACTCTTATAAGCTCCTATTAAAAACATCATTATGAAATATATCAAAGGGTTCCCAAATCTACTAAAAATCAGATGTACATAATCTAGGTTAGTCCCTACTATATTTTAAGTACTCAACTAGATCAAGGATTTTATCTTAATCCATCTACAAGCATGTAAAGATCATAGATCAATGTTCTAATAAAGAGAAAATTCATTCTAATAATTTCACAAGGGTTTCAATCAACACTAGAGTGAGGTCATATGGATGAGTCACACCATATATCACTACTATCATAGTGGGTACATTCTATTCTATGTCATTATCCCATTATATTGGTTTCAAGAGACACAAGTATACCCCTAGGGGAATGGTTTGCTTTACACACTTACATAAGCATCTAGGAGAACTACATGAGGTTTGAATCCATATCAAGGATATGTAGTACAAAAATAGGATTGGTTTAGTAGTTAGGAGTTTGAATTCCCATGGTGTTACATCCTCAAAACCACACATGTGTATTTTTTTCCTTTATGTTGTTAATTATTTGATGAAGGAATCTATAGTTTCTAGAGTTTTTAATTTTTTGTAGATGTCACAAGTCATCCTGAGGTTATGGGATGGATAACGACACATGGTAAACACAATTTATAGACAAACAAAGCACCTAAAAATTTGCATATCTCAACTATATTTTGGTCCTAAACCATACAATCCTTATAATGGACCATATAAATTGTTCCTAGGCTATACAAGTTCTATATACTCCTACACCTAAATGTTTTCCAGTCACATAATGATCTAGATAATATTCATGGTTCTAATATTACCTAAACTTCCTAAAAAATGGTTTCTTATGGAAGAGCTTATGAAGATATTTTCAATTCCTTTTGAATAGAGGAAAACATAATTTATGTAGAAGATATAGTCCACTGATTTTTTTCTCCAACTCAAAAAAGTTTGGCACATGTTACACAACACTGATGTTGCAAAATGAGAACATGCCAAGTGGAAAAATGTGGGTGTGAAAATAATTAGATTTTGTTCAAGAAAAAATATGGTTTGCAGTCTCTTATCTTTGATGGTCGAGGTGGGTCTCACATAGTATGTGGGATATGGCCCAACATTCAGTCGGGTCCACTCTTTTCAGAATGGGGGAACTACTTCCTTTCTTCACATTACATTGTATGTGAATTTTATTATCAACCTCATTAAGATTTATAATATGGTGCATGTGGGTCTAAGTCCCTATAGTTCTCAAATACTTCCAAGTATCTCATTGAGTTAGATATCAGCTACAATTTATTAGATTGACAATCATCATTCACTGATTCATATGCCAATTCACTTCTAGCTTGCGAAGGGAACCAACTTGACGAGTTGGTTCTGATTTTACATTGCCAACTTACATGCTAAGCCAACTAATTGAGCCCATAGAGATCAATTCAACCAATTCATTATGAGAACGTGCTAATCTGCATCCACATAGAGATATTGGCTAAACAACTTGCCAAGGACCAAGTTCCAAGTGTCCAAGCCAAATATGAGCTTGACATTTTCCAATAGAATTTGATCAAAAAGGAGTGTATGCATGGTCGAAGCCACATATAAACTTAGTAAACAAAGTCTATAAAAATAATTCTACTACCCCTTTCATGAGGGATATGGGATATTAATCCCACTTTAGAAATTACTAAGAATTTATAGTGGGATTCAAACTTGGTCCCTTTATCCAAAAAATATATGTGGCCTACCATTATATCATATGTGGTGTAAACACTATAAAGGGTTGAATTTTTTATTTGAAGTGGACTATTAACAGGACTGTGTATAGTCATCAACCATTTTAATGGAGATTTAGCATAAACAATGATATTTTTTTCTTGTTATGTAATTTTTTATGAAATGATGATGCAACAATGACATAATAGAGACATATTTTCCTATTATGGATATTTTTTACCTCATTTTAGAGAGAGAATATGCCTCTTAGAGATAGAATGTGTAAGTGAAGTGCATTTTTTTGTAGGAAGATGCCACTGTAAAGCTAAGAGATGGTTGTGAAGACTTTATAAAGGTGGTCTGGGAAACTTTCAAATCCTATTCTACATTTTGGAGATTGATGTAGATTTGTGTTTATTTTGACTAGTTCATCGTATTCATGAACTTAGAGATGTAGTCCTTCATGTACGCGCTCTGTTATCAACTTCAGAGTTTTTATGTTTCTGATTTCCTTCATTATTATACTATTTTAAATCACTTCTGATATGATTTTAAGTTTATATGATAATATTAATGTAATTACATATTTTACAAGAAATCGAGAAATGAAGAGAATGTATGCAAAATTGGGTGTTGGTTTAAATTTTATCATTTCACTTCAATTTCAGAGTGTTTACATTCCATTTTTTAACATAACACATTAATTTAATAAAATTTAATAAATATCCACAAAAATGGGAAAACTGAGTCAATTAAACTTTACCATTTTTGGATCAAGTTTGGTATTAGAGCGGGATTTCTAAAACATTGCTAACAATTTTCTACTTGAGATTATTTATTTGGTATAGTTTGTATTTAGATAAAAGTTACAATAGATAACCATGGGTAAGGATCTTAAATTTGAGGGTCGAGTATCCATTAACCACTAGATTCAGGAAGATAATTATGAGCTAAGAAGAAGATAACATTCCTTAGAGAATGAAAATCTAGATCTCTAAGATAGATTGACAAGACAGGGATAAATCTTCCTGGGTGTCATTAAAACATTACAATTTCAATTGGAATCTAAAGATAAAATCTTAGAAATGTATAAAACTGGTGATGAAGTGGAGGATATAAACAAGAATAACATATGAACACAACCCTCTACCACAAATGTATGTATTGTTTAATTAATTCACCATGTATTCCTTTCTCCCATCATGAATCAGATGTTGATTTTGGTAAACTTAAGAATAATACTAAAGGTGTTTGCAGTCACAAAATCATGCACTTTAGACATTTATTCATCGCATTCTCATACTACTATTTAGAAGGTTCTTGAGTGAAGAAAGTACTAATTAACCCTCGTCTTTTGACCATCTTGTTTATTCTAATTCATAATTTCTGGCCTATTACACCCATATGCCCAGCCATTTTTTGACATTCTGTGTTATTTTAGCCTCGTTTGGGGCACCCAAATTTGTACTGGGGTGCCCATGGGTGCCCTAGTCCCACTAGAGGTGCCTCGACCTTTTTTTCATTTTCCCACCATTTTTAGGCCTCTTCTAGCCATTTTACATCTTTATCTTTCTTATGGTTAGCCTTTCCGGGGTTAATTATGAAATGAGAGCAAGGGAACCCTATAAATATAAAGTTATGATACCATAATGAGGGAGTTAGCATCATTTTCTACTATCATTCATCTAGAGTTGCATCCATCTATCGTATTGACATCCACATAGCTCCATCATCAAGGCATAAACTTGGACATCTGTGTCACACTTCATAAGGGGAGGGATTATATTATATTCCATGCACACATTCTGTTACATTTTTCTACATTTACCTATTTCTTGTTATTTCACAAAGTGTGACTAGCACAAGAGTACCTAGGGCATGAAATGCACACACTCACTACAAATACATCTAGGTTAGAAATGTAGTGCAACACTCAGTTAGTAAGCCCACTATTATGGTAGTTGAGGTCAACCTAACCCATTGATTTGCATCTTCCCTTTTTTAGGGTTTTGATACTTCCTTTTAGGTATTTTTCATGTTATTCTTCCTCTTGAAATATTTGGATCATTTGGAACAGTAAAAGAAAATTAATGTGACAAGAAGTGAAGGTTATCAGTTATCTCTAGGACTTGTGAAGACTAGTTCTAGACCTTTTTCCTCAACTAGGGAGCCTTTTCTGCTTACCAGAGCACCTGTGGGTTCCCCAATCCTCTCCTACGTGCTCCAATCTAGACATATCACCTAGATATACCCTCTGTGGAGTCCCTACACAATTGTTCATGCTTTCTAATGCGACACAGTCTAACAAACCTCTATTATTAGGCTGATTTTTTTCCTCTTCTCTTTTGTATATTAGGGTTAGCATTTTATTTTACATATTTTATTATATCATTGGTATACTGTTTGTTGCATTTTTTTACTCCATTTATAGTTGTTCATAGCTTAGATTAATTATCTTCATACTACATAGTTTAGTTAATTTTAGCTAATCAATATTATATCCAAATTACTAAATATGATGGGTTTTGATGGAAAAAGACTTGGAATAAATCAACAAGGTATTAATAATATCATACAAGATGATAAAAGACCTCACTATGTAGTTTTGGATATGGGAGTGGTAAGAGTGAAATTAGAAAATGCTCCAAAATAGTTGAAGCTAGATGTGCTTCAAGAGAAGAGCCTATACAACTGGAGCTCTAAAATCAGCATATTCAAGGTAAAAACATATTTTTTTAATTAATACTACCAATGAGGATGATGCTTCTTTAAATATTGAGTAGGAATCATAAAACGATTATGTGAATGAGTGAAATTTATAGAAGGAAAAACCTTCTAAACAAGGTGAAAATTCCAAAAGAAGAAAGAAAATAATTTCACTCTGATAATCTTACAAAAGTAAAAGTCCTAGAAATTTTGGGTAAGGAAAATAATCCAACATTCTCTTTGACTATGTGAAGGATGGTTAGGTAACATAGTTGTTTTTGTATTCATTTCCATGCATGTTTTATGTATTAAGTAACCATTGTTTGACCATGAGTTGGAAGAGGAAATCCTTAGAAAGAAGGATTAACCAATACTGCTCTCCTAAAAAATATAAAGGGAATAAAAAAAGCTATATACTCATTATTATATGAGTGGAAACTAGATTAAAAAATGTTAGAAACTCCACCCTCTATTTCATATAAAGAAAGGGGGGAAAATCAACAATCCAATCCCGTGCAGAAAACTAGACTATCCAACAAAAACCCACAAAGGAGCATCCGTGAAAATGGGTTGGTAAGACATTATATTACCTTTTATGGTTAACACATTTACATAGATGAAATTTATTTGGCAAGTTAAAAATGTTCACCTCCTATTCACATTTTTTATTTAGAAAACTAACACATTATTAGAGTTAAATTTTGAGGTAGAAATCAACGGAGATATCCAGTTGGGAAGATATAATATGATTAATTAGTTACAAGTTGTGTCATTTTATTTGCCTTCTCATTTACATGTTAAAATTAACATGTTTTCTTACCTTTCTTATAAAAATGACGTGATGGGTAAAAATATTCTCTAGATCAGTTTTTAAAGTATATAATAATAGTTTTTGTCTTCTGAATGTACGTTGACATTCTTTCCTTCCATGTGATAATGTACTTGTAATACATGTGCAACGATTTAAATGCACATTTGTAAGAACCTATATCTGGAAATGGTTATAATGGAATATTATTTTGAAATCCATGTCTATTTTTTAGTTGTAATAAGACCCCATTGAAGCAAAATTTGTACAAGTATATTTTAGTGTTAATATAAGGACACTAACATACATTCATGAAGAAACTACTTTTATTACCATGTATTGTTTACCTTTTTTATAAAAAATGTACTAGAAGGAGAATATAATCATCCTTTATATCTACTAGAAGTGCGGTGGCCAAGATATAATTTCACCAAAAACTATTGAGACATTGTGAGTGTAGAGGGCTAGATGTTAGAGATACGAGGGGATTTTTGAAACTTCTTCGTCACCTAGTTTTAGTTTCTAGTTTATGCCAATTGGATTTTGAAAACTGAGAGACAAAATACATGCCACTATACATTCTGAGACAAAACCCCTATTGGGAGATATATGTCTATAAAAGAAGAGATGCCCCTTATTGGGAGAGATAGCTCTATGAAGGAAGGAATAGTCTTGTTGGGAGATATATCCTCACATAGAGAGAGAAAACCTCAAACACACACACAAATAGATACCCTCATGTAAAGAGAGATAAATTCCAATAATATTAAATCAAGGTGATAAGTTAAATTTTCCTTTGGATAATGTTTTTCTCCTAATTACTTAAAAATTTTAAGGAAGAGATTTCACCTCACAAAAGAGATGAGGAACCCAAAAATGAAAGAATTATACATTTAGATATGTTTTGAGAGTGGAAACATTTGGTGCTACCAAATTTTTTTAGTGGAAAGGTGTGATCCATAGAATATTCATGGTTCTAATGTAGCCTAAACTTCCCAATACTATTTTCTTATGGAAGATATTGTCAAGAGATTTCTAATGCCTTTTGAATAAAGGAAAATAGACACCATATGCAAAAGATATATTTTGTTAAAGTTTTCCAACTGGAAAATATTTAGAAAACGTTATACAATAATGATGTGGTAGAATGAGACTCTTCCAAGTGGAATAGTATGGATACAATGAGTTTTAAATTTTATCTAAGAAAAATAATGGTTTGAAACCTCATGTTTTGTAACACCCTGAACTGTTGTTACTTCCTCCTAAGCATACAAGTGTTGATATGTGATTTATTTGGTAAAAAGGATGTGTTCCCTTGATTGAGAATTCATGCTTGATATGTATTATATCTTCTTTGCAGATTGCAGATCTTTGATTGAGTCAAAATATGATTAGACTCTTTTATTTATTTCATTTTACATCTGAGTTTAATCTGATCTCGGAACGAATTATTAAGTTATTCATCTATAAGACCTAGCATTTGATCAGTGGTATTGATCCAAGAGGTGCTTTAAGTTTTTCGTGATGAATTAAAAATTATAAACCTTTCACAGGTTGCAAGGTCTAAATTGGTTGAATAAATCCAATCCTGAGTCTAACTCAGGTTGATCGTGTGAAATGGAATGGTTCCCGATATCAAAGTATATCTGGAAGGTCTTCGTCGTGGACTAGGTAATAATTCTATTACATATAATTCCGTAGCCTAATGGCAGTACAGGAGTGAACCCTATTCAAGAATGCATGCTGTAGGTATTTTTTTGAGTATATGAAAATGTTAGACCTAACATGGAATTATTAATGTTAGTAACCTAAAACTAAACTTAACCTAGGGGTTAGATTAGTGTTAATCTAACCTAGACCTAGGCTATGAGCTAATGTTCTAAGTTAGTATCTTTGTGCTAAGTGGTTAGACTAGGTGTTATCCTAAATCCTAACCTAAGTTACTAACCTAACTATTGAGCAAAGAATAAGGGGACCTATGGAAGGGGTGCGAACCAAGGGCGACAATTTCTATGTTATTAAATGCATGGATAGGTATGAAAGACATGTAATATGGTGGAGGTTTTATAACGGCTATCTTGAGCCGACGTGGCAGATCGCCAAAATTGGAAATGGTCTTGGAATTTCATTTGTCTATCGCCAACTATGGTGGTCCGGTGGCAGTGGAGTTTGAGCGAGAAACTGGGAATTAATGCAATCAATGCACTCGGGCTTCGAGCTCAGATTTCTTGGGGAAGCATGCAAAATGGAAAGTTGATTCTTTGTTTGGTTTTTCATGCTCTCCGGTTTTTCCTTCCTGTCTATTCACTAGTTTTTCGCACTAGTCTTCTTGGTGTTGCATGGCATGTATGAGCGTAACTAGCTCTTCCCTCTGGCAAGGAAAATACATAAGTCATGGAAATAGTAAATTTCTGTTGGTGGATCTAACTTGGAAAAGAAGGAGAAGGTTTGAGCTCTTTCAGTGGTTTGCTTCGAAATTTTAAGCAAAATATCCAGGCATGTTAGGCCCTAACCTTTAAAAATCTTGTTGTCTTTCAAGTGATTTCATTAGAACAACTCTGTTCAAATGATTTATGGGTTTAGATGATTTTATGGCAGTTACGAGTGATTTTGTTACTGTATCCTCTTGCTGTTCGATTTTCAAATTTAACCCTTGAAGGGTGTGTGTTGTATTTCGAACTGTTATTCTATTTTATTGCATTTTACATTATGGCTTAAGCCTGTGAAACGTATGCTTGAAGGATACTTATCCTACTCTATGAGAACCCGTGCATGAGTCCCCTTGCTGGGTTCAGGCTACTGTGATGTTTGTTGATTGATTTTCGTAGTCAATACTTGTTGTTGATACTTGCTGTCAATGCTGGTTGTGGTTACTCGTAGAAAGGAATACTGATGGACTTGTTGTTGATGACTTGCTCAGTTCAATGAACTGGTTGTAAGCTTTACTCGTGAGAAATGTTGAATATGTTGTTATGGATTCTTGTTGGGTTTGATTTGAAATTCTCAGTTATTTGTTAAGAAATGAACTTGCTGTGTTACTGTAGCTTATCATCACCCTGATGAGGTATGTTTTTCCTTGCGTTGTGGTTATGGGTTTTAACCCATTGACAATATGCAGTATGTATATATTTATGTTTGTATTGTAATCGAAATGACTCTGTGAAGTCGATTGAATGATTCATATATTTGGACCACTGTTGAAGCTTAATATATTTGAATATTGGTAAGTGATGTGCCAGAGACTTGAAGGAATAACATGTATTACGACCTCTGTTATTTTGTAATAATACCTTCGTGTTGCAAGGATTTTGTGGTACAGACTCTTTGGGTGTATCTTTACGTTTTCATTCTGAGCAAACTTGTGCGAAAAATTGATAAGGGTTCAGTCGGATTCCTTGTTTTGAAATCAGTATTTAGATTTACTTTTGCCTGATTTTTAAATGTGTACCATTGGTTGGCACAGATGGAATCATTTAATTTATTTATCTTGTTACTGTTGTTCGGATTCAGTTGAATCTTGGAGGGTAACCTGTATTTTTGCCTCAAAGTAAACCTGATTTGGTACACTGTTGTTTTTTGTCACTGTGGAATTTCCGTGAGTATGGATAGTTATCATGTGTTTTGGCTCTGTTGAAGTGAGACGCGAATATCATACTTTAAACTCTAAATGCGTCCAGATGAGAATAGACATGTTATGTTTACTTTCTGTATATTCCAGTCAGTTTGAGGATGTGCTTGTTGCGGGAATTCTGTGTTATTACCTCGGCATTGTCTTAGGGAAACATCTATTGCTCAATGCTAGGGGAGTCTATTGTTGACTGTGAATAATTGAAGCTTTTTGATTTCGACCTGGGGTCCGAAAGCCTTGTAGTGTTTATTATGAACTAGAAGGGGGACTGTAGGTTAATGTATGGGATTGTAGTCGTGTTTACGTATTCTGTTCCATGACTATCCTACCTTGAGCTTGACTGAACTATGAGCCGTCGACTGCACCTTGACGGGCAATGTGGGGAATATCTTCTTGTTGGATATTTCATGTGGCAGGTCATGTGGAGTCTGTTTGGTTGATATTCATCACTGTTGGCGTGATAGCTACTGTACAGAAGTTTTGTTATATTTGATGTTAACAAAATAGTGATTCTTCTTGTGACTTGTCTGACTTTTTCGTATGCATGTAAGGTGAATGTTTTCCCATTTAAGGAAAATGGTACAGTCATGAACTTGTTGAAGGGAAATTTGTATGACTTTTTTTCTTTCTCTTCTGTTATGAAAATATATGTTGATATTTTTATCTAACCGTTGGAACTATTTTGATCCTATTTATGGAATCATGATTTGTAATGATATTCCTTTTACACTTAAAGGAAATGATCTATCTAAAGTTTGTTGATTTTGGAATTCAGATGGATAAATGATTTGGATACTTTCGTTCTTCTTGATTTCTAATATTGTGATGAAATATTTGGGAAGTATTTTAGGACTATTTTGTAACGATAATAGAGTTACATGTTTGTATTCATTTTTGTATTACATCAGCATAGTCTGAAATATGTATACTTGTTTGGTGAATTGATCTCATTTAAACAGGTTGTTTAATGAAAATAGTTGGTGGATTGCAATTGTTTTAAGATTTAGTGCTTATCATGCTCGAGTTCATTGAACTGACCCATGTTGACTATTTTTGTAGATGGTTTCCGTGAGTGGTAAAAGCATGCAGATCTGATAGGATGATCAGATTGTTTAGATTTGATTTTAAGTAGAATTTCAGTTTGAATTTCTTTAAATGTACTATAAGAGGAAAGATGTTCTTCTTTCATTGAGTATTGTATCAAGTATGCTGAATGCATAAAATGTATTTGATTAGTTCAGAAAAGAATGGAAATTGATATTGTTACTTATGTGTCTATATTCTTATCTTGATAAGTTTGACCTTGTTCGGTTCAAATGATCTAAAGAGCATTGTTATGATTATATAATTTGGAGACTTTTGTGATTATCAATGTAATCTTTGCAAGAATATAAGACTGAATTCTTATGATTGTTTAGCAGTTCCAGTATGTTCTATCAGAAGCTAAATTGGAATTTAGGTAACTATTTTTTTGGAAGATAGGGTTAAAATATACCTAAGCAGAATGCTAATCAAATTGAATTAAATTATTAATCCCTAGTCCTGATTATGATAGGTCAACATTTAATTGGATTATGAATCATTTATATTTGATACTTATAAGTACGATATAAATTTCAGTTATGAGAAATGATATAAACCTAATGGGGTCCAGATGGCAATCTCATGTGAAGTTTATGAGATATTGTGCAATTCCGTTGTTTTAGAATTATCTATATTCTAGGAACTCCATGATGAGACCTTGGTCTTAATAACTCCTCTGTGTAATGGGTTTAATTACGAAAGGTCATCCTATGAAGAAGAATCCAAGGATCGGGAAAGGCTAACCTTTGGGGAACGTCTTTTAATTTAATCTAACTTTATGTGTGTAACACTTATTAATAATTAGATATTTTCGAGGTAGATTTAAAAGGTTGACGGCATAAGACAACTGCAGGGTTGTACCTTCAAGAAGATTAGGATCTTCTCGAAGATACCACAATGCAGGTGACTTATGATGACATCCTTTGCATTGATCGTTAAGATTTACACTTTTTAACTCGTACAAGTTACTTTGGGACCGATTAGGTATGTGGTCGCATTATAATGGCTGCCTAGGAGACTCGAGGTATCTTGACACACAGGTTTAATTAGGATTGACCCAGTATGTCATCTTATCCCTAGTCCTCGGGAGCATCCATATAACATGGTCACTTTACTAATCCGTTCCTGAGTGATTAACTTTAGGATAATTAGGGGACTGACAGAAGTCGGTATAAGACATTGTACATAACACAGGAATGGGGTGAAGGATGTATTCCAGATTGACGAGTATGCCGTTAGGGAATACAAGACATAAGCAGTATGTTTCAAATCTTTGGCCAAAGTAACGCAAGCTGCTGATTGCGTTGTCCTGAGTCACCTGGTCTAAGGGATGAGATGCTGATGAATAATGGTAACAGTTATTCAGTTAGGTTCCCTGGACAGAGCATTCTAAATCCCATAATAGGGAAGAGAACCGCAAGAGTGATGTGTTAAATAATAATGCCAACTCTTATTTCTCATGAATAGATCGGTAGATTACCGAGTCATGGAATGAATAGATCGGAGGTACTCTGAGTCATTACAGCTGCATATGGTTATCTGTTATATGAATGGTTATTCGATTAGTGAGTTCTAAATTATGTATTTAGAACCAGGATACATTAAATTTTAATTTTTTTGACTTGTTCTATTGTCTAAAATGAGGATGTTACATCTTGGTATCAGAGCTGAAGGTTGCAGTTCTTGGACCTATTATGTCCATAATCTGATAAAAACCTGAATTTTCTTGTAACAGAAAATGGTTAGAACAAGGGGAAACATTGCGAATAATGCTCCACCTAAAGGAGAGGCGGCAACAACCCAGAAACTTGATGAGATCCTTGCTGCCCTGTTGGACACAAGATATCGTTTAGCTGTACTTGAGTAACAGGCGATGGGGAATGAGGAGGATGAAGAAGCTAGAAATGACAATCAGCCACCTCTTGAGGAAAACCCCAATATGGGTGTTGATGTTAATGATAGTAAATGCACCTATCCAACCAGAAAACAAAAAGGCCAGATTGGCAGCAAAACTCACTAATGATATAAAAAGGATAAGCCCACCTAAGTATGATGGCACCACATTAGGAGATGGAGCTGAGAATTAGCTCAGTGAAATGGAGAAGTACTTTTGCAATAAGGAACTTCCTCAGAGGAAACCAAAGCTATTTGGGGAGCCTATCAGCTTTCCCACGAAGCATCTTCGTGGTGGGATAGCCGTAAAGTTGAACTAAACATTGATGAGACCAATATTAATTGGGATCAATTTAAAGGCTATTTTAGGCAACGTTGGCTGCCTACAACTGTTCTATGATTAGAAAATGATGGAATTTCAGAACTTAGCTCAAGGGAAGCTAACGGTAACTGAATTCTGGGAGCGTGATTTACAAAACTCCTCAAGTATGTATCGCAGTATCAAACTGACGAGAAGTTCAGAATATGGAAATTCATCATGGGATTGAATCTCGTGAATAGGGGGAGAGGTCGATGTTCACAGTCCAACCACTATGGAAGGAGTTGTTGTAAAGGCCGTAAGGCAAGAACAGACATTAAAGGCTATTTCTTCTCATAAAGAGGAAGTGCAGAAGAAGACTGCAAATCCTTCTTCAACCTCTCTTGCACCCAGAAAAGGACCATGGAAAAAGTTTTGGAAACAAGAATAAGTTTTCAGGAGATAACAGTAAGAAAGCAGCAGTAAATAAGCCTACTGGAAATGAAAGGGATAATTTTGCTAAAAATTATAACAATGGGTAGAAGCCCTATGGAGGACAACATGACAATTACAAGGCTGGAGGAAATTCTGAGCCTAAAAAGGGACCTGTAGGAGGCTGCTACAATTATGGCAAAGATCACTATGCTAATCAAATGCCCTTTGAAGAAGGATGATCGTAATCAGCAGTATAAGATACATGCTGCAGTAGTAGACAAGCAAGCTGAAAAGTAAGTAACACCTATAGAAGTTCCGGGTAAGTTATTTGGCATACCTGTCACTATTATTTTTTGATACAGGAGCTACTGAGTGTCTTATTTATAATAAACTTGCTTCTAAACTTAAAAGAAAAGCTGGGAAAATGGATAAATCTTGGACTGTACAGTATGGTAATAACTCTGTTCATACAGTGTGTATGTGTCTTTTTGGGGCAGTCCTTGACTTACCTAACTTTCTCCACAGAAGTTGACCTCTATGTTACACCTTTAGGATCATATGACATTATCATTGGTGTCAATTGGTTAGCTGACCATAAAGAAAAGGTAGATTTCTATGAAAAGAACATAAAGTGTTTAGATGATCAGCTAGGAAACCGCAGATATTCAAGGTGTGAAATGAGAAATTTCAGTTAGGAAACTATCAGCTATGTAGCTTAAAAAGGCTAAGAATAAAGGATGTACTCTTTATGCAGTAAAGATATCTGAATCTTCAGAAGAAGATGGTGATTATATGAAGAAAATTCCTCTGTTACAAATTTTCAGGGATGTTTTTCTTGAAGAATTACCAGGGTTACCACCCAAGAGAGAATTTGACTTCACCATCCAAAATCAAACCAGGAACTGAACCTATTTCCAAAGCACATTACAGGATGACTACTACAGAGTTAGTCGAGCTTAAGGCACAATTGCAAGAACTTTTGACAAAAGGTTTGATTAGACCAAGTGTTTCACCTTGGGGTGTGCCTGTGATATTTGTGAAAAAGAAGGATGGAACACTTAGGCTGTGTAATGATTATCGGATGTTGAACAAAGCAACAATAAAGAACCGATATCCACTCTCCAAGGATCGATGATCTATTTAATCATATGCATGGAGCAGCAGTTTATTCTAAGATAGACCTTCGATCTAGTTATCATCAGTTTAAGGATTAAATAAGAATACATTCATAAAACAGCTTTCTGAACAAGGTACAAACATTATGAATTCATGGTTCTACCCTTTGGATTAACTAATGCACCTGCAGCCTTTTATGAACTTAATGAATAATATTTTTCAAGAATATTTGGACAAGTTTGTACTTGTATTCTTGGACGATATTCTCATTTATTCTAAAAGCATTGAGGAGCACAATGAGCATTTGAGGATAATTTTGGGAATTTTGAGAAAAAGAAAGTTGTATGGTAAAGTTATCCAAATGTTCTTTCTTTGATTCAGAATTTCACTAATTAGGTCATGTCATAAGTAAAGAAGGAATTGTTGTAGATTCTTCAAAAATAGTGGCAATAACTGAGTGGCCTACGCCAAAGAATGTGCATGAAGTAAGAAGCTTCACGGGTCTTGCAGGTTACTATAGTAAAATTTGTAAAGGATTTTTCTAAGGTAGCTACACCCAATAACTTCATTGTAGAAGAAGGATAAAAAATTCATATGGAACGACAAGTGTGAAGTGGATTTCAAAAGTCTGAAAGACCAATTGACTTCTGCACCTATATTAGCCTGTACCAGACCCTAATAGGAATTTTACTGTTGTAACGGATGCTTCCGGGGAAGGCCTTGGAGGTGTTTTGCTACAAAAATGATCAAGTCATTGCATATGAAAGTAGAAAACTCAAGTTACATGAGCTGAACTATTCCCCTCATGATTTGGAGCTTGCTGCCATTGTTCATGCACTTCAACTCTGGAGACACTACTTACTTGGGAAACCTTTTGAGTTGAAAGCTGATCACTTAGGGCTGAAATATATTTTTACTCAGCTTAATCTGAATGCCAGACAGAGAAGGTGGTTAGAATTTTTATCACAATATGATTTTGATATTAGCAATACTCAAAGGGAAGGAGAATAGAGTAGCTGATGCTCTAAGTCGTAGGAGGCACATTTCTACTCTTATAACATTAAGAACTCAGTTCAAGGAGGAGGTAAAGAGTGCCTCAAAATTTGATAATTAATTTCTGCAGGTAAAGGCAGCACTTGTTACAGAACATAATGATGAAAGGTATAAAGGTTTTCATTTTGATAATGAAGGAATCTTGCGTTATGAAAATAGGGTATATGTACCTATGTTGAACGACTTGAGGAAGAAGTTGTTAGTGGAATTTCATAATTCACCTTTCTCTGGGACACCCCAGGTATCACAAAGAAGGCTTGCTGATCTGAAACAGCAATACTTTTGGAAAGGTATGAAAAAGGGATGTCATAAATTTTTGTCACCCATTGTTTGGAGTGTCAGCGGGTTAAGGCAGAACATATGCACCCTGCTGGACTGTTATATCCTCATAGCATACCGCAGTACAAATGGAAAGTAATAACCATGGATTTTGTACAAGGATTACCCATGTCCAGGAATAAACATGATGTTATCCTGGTAGTTGTAGATAAACTGACTAAGGTAGCTCATTTCATCACTGGAAATCTAAAGGATGATTTACCAGTGCTGGCCAAAAGATTTGTACACGAAATTTTTAGATTGCATGGTGGTACCAGAATTGATTATATCTGACAGGGATCCAAGAATGACATCAAGGGTTTTGGCAAACACTTAATACAGCTCTTGGAACAAAACTAAACTTCAGTTCCGCATATCATCCGGAAACGGATGGACAAACTAAAAGGGTAAATCAAGTGTTGGAGGACATGTTGCGAATGTATTGCATGGATCAACAGTATAACTGGGAAGAGTATCTTCCATTAGTTGAGTTCGCATACAACAACACTTATCACTCATCTCTTAAAATGGCACCATTTGAAGCACTTTATGGAAGAAAGTGTAGAACTCCTGTTAGCTGGGATAGT